>VXBU01005191.1:194878-298756 GCA_013400315.1 Bombycilla garrulus
TTTTTTTTGTTTTTGTTTTTGTTTTTTCATGAACTGATAATGTGAAATGGATAAATTGTTCTCAAGTCATATTTAGGAATGCTGTTCTCTGACCAGATTCTATTTTTGGTAAAGCAAAATGGAGGTAGATTATTTAGGACTGCTTTTTGTAGTGCTTACCTTAACTCTTCACTGAAGTGCACAACCCCAAGTGCTTTTTCCAGAGCTGTTCAGAGTGAGACAGAATATATTAGCTAAAATACGGGTCAGGAACTTCAATGTTGTCCATGGAAAACTTTCCATAGCTTTTGCTAAACCAGAATTATATTAAAATAAAAACCTACTGTGGATTATACTCCTTGTCTAAAGCTCCTGCTTTTGTATTTCAGTTATTTAAATAGATTCTGTTCTGGCATGGGGCTTTGGAATGTGTTTGGTATCACAAGGACTTTCCTCACAGTTTGAATTGCAGAAAATTAATTGCACTATTTCTGCTAAAATACAACTTAAGATTGTGTTAATTGCTCAAAGTATCAGTTTTACAGGATTTTGTTCAGGCTGTCTATTAAAGCTGCTGTTTTCCATAATTTTAATGAGGTCTACAAACTTAAACTTTGGAAAATTTTAGTTTTTTGTTCTTTCTGAAACCAAATAAAACCACAATTAAAAGCAGTTAGCTGATAGTTACTGTCAACTGTCATAATGTGTGGAATTGAAAAATTATCTTCAGCTTTCCCTAGTATGTAAAAATCCAGAGTAAAACAGACACTGGGGTGTCCCCATGACAGCTGACACTTAGCACAGTCTCAGGTCACTAGTGCTGTTATCAACGCCAGTGTCCATAGGCTTTTTTCTTGTCTGAAGGTCAGATAAACTCAGTCAAAACTCAGTCAAATACATGGAATATATAACTCTAAATGTTAATCCAAGTGTTGTTTTCTTTATCTGATTTTACTGGGTTGGTCTGAGTTACCTGGCATTGTTTTGCTTAATAAAGATACGAATGAAATAATGTTTCTCCTTCCTACATCTTCCCTTCTTCTACAACTAAATTAAATGCTGCTGCAGGATAATGTGTTTCACTTATATAAACACTGTTCTTCATCTGGTTTATTTTACTTCTCTTCCCAGCTTTGTACAGATCTCTTCAGACTCAGTTTCTGCCTACAAGTAGAACTATTTGTGACCTCTACCTTTTATCTGTAAGGTAGTTAATTAACTATGGTTTTACATCTAAGAAGCAGGGAAGCAACTAGAATAGTTGCTTCTCTGCATTATTGGGGAAAGATTTTGAAATGTGTGCCAACTCAATTTAAATGCTTTGCCATGCATGTTGTCACAAATACACAATTTCTTGATGTACAGCAGTGGGTTAATGATATGATGTTGGAGTGTATTTTATTTCTGTGTGTTTGGCAGCAGGGGGCTAGAGGAGTGGATTTTGTAAAATGCTGCCAGACACTTCCTCCATGTCCTACAAAGCCAATGCCAGTGGGGTGCAAGGCGGACCTGCCCCTGGCCAAAGCCATCAGCAAAGTAGTGCCTCTGGATAAGAGAGTTAAGAAAATGGATCTGGGGAGATGGGGGTAAGGGTACACTACAGTTTCATCCAGAGAGAGGAGTAAGAATATGTGACAGAAACATCAAGGTAAGAAGGGGGGAAGGAGGTGCCTCCAGGAGGTGCTGCAGGTGCCAGAGCAGAGATTCTCCTGCAGCCCATGGAGGTCCATGGAGCAGAGCAGAGATCATCCTACACAATGGAAGACCCCACACCAGAGCAGATGGATACCTGAAGGATGTCCTTGGGAAGCTTGCACTGGAGCAGGCTCCTGGCAGTACCTCCAACCCCTGGGGGCAGTGTGGGCACTGGGGCAGTGTGAGCCTGGAGGATTGCACCCCTTGGAAGGGATCCACACTGGAGCTGTTTGTGGAGAACTGTAGCCTGAGAGAAGGACCCACACTGGAGAAGTTCACGGAGGACTGTCTCCTGTGGGAAGGACCCCACCCTGGAGCAGGGGAAGAGTGTGAGGAGTCCTCCCCCTGAGGAGGAAGGTGTGTCAGAGACAGCTGTGATGAACTGACCAGAGCACCTATTCTCCATCCCTCTGTGCTGCTGGGGGAGGAATGGGTAGAGAAAGGGAGGTAAAGTTGAACCTGGGAAGAAGGGAGTGGTGTTTTAATTTTTTTTCCCTCATTATCTTACTCTGATTTACTTGTTATAAATGAAACTAATTTCTCCAAGTCAAGCCTGTTTTTCCTGTGACAGTAATTGCTGAGTGATCTCTCCCTGCCCTTATGTCCTTATATTTTCTCTCTTCTGTCCAGCTGAGGAGTGATGGAGCAGTTTGGTGGGCACCTGACAGGGTCAACCCACCACATGGAGCTTGGCTGAATTTCAGCTTGTCCTTTTTATTGTCCAGGATCATGCTGATATGCCAATTGTCTTGCATTCCAGTGAGAGCAGCTGAATGCTTTTGAAATACAAGGTCAATGCTCTAATGACAAAAGGAGTTTTCCATTCAATTTTAGCACAAAGATTTTAGTAATTTGTAAAAGTCAGTGGGATGATGAAAACTGTAAATTTATTTCCGGAAGTTTTTAAAACCAAACTAAATCTATTTTTTCATGTATATTTCCTTGGAACCACACACTGCCTTTCAGCAGAGGAACTTTTGGTAACCATCCAGAAATTTATGATCAGAGTTCAGCATTGCCACTGTTCTCCTCTAAGTTCTCATGGGTTGCAAAATCTGTGTGAGCTGCTCCTCTACTCATAAATATCCCATTTCATACCTGCCTGAGTCTGTCAGCTGGAGCACAAGTGTCAAATATATTAGTGTGCATTCGGGGAAGAATAAACTACCTTCCAAGAAGCAACGAGATACTTCACTGTATGTTGCCTGTGCAAAGTTTGGTGACTACTTGCTCCATCTGTGCACTTCAGAAGGTTTGATCTGATTTTGGCATACTGTGTACTCTGTGGCATCTTGCAGGGTGTTACATTGCTTGTGGTGGCTCGAAGAGTAATGTCACTGGTAGGAGAATGGTCTTTATTTTCATTTTTTTTTTAAAAAGTGATCTTACTGACTCCATTTGAATTTTATTCTTAATTACAGAACTTTACAAATTTGGAGGTAAATGAAAGTAATGTGCTCTTTTGGTTTTTTTTTTATTTATTTATTGGTAATGTGCTGCATTTTGAAAAACATCATTGGGATGAACTGGCAATTTGAAAGAATGATAAACAAAAATATAGTAAATAGAAATTTACAAGTTTAGTAAGAAAAGATGACCTGTTAGTGCATTGGATTAATTCATGTAATGGCAGCAATTTCAACTAGAATTAGAACTGTAGTAAAATAATGCAGGAGAAAAAATCCCATTAACAGGATTCAAGAGACAAAGCTATTTTGCTGACATAGTCCAAAGGTACCAGCTTACAAGATGTCATAGGTCTGTTACAGACATAAAGGATATTAAATTAGTTCCTTGTTCAGTGTTAGTTGAAAAGCAATGTCCAAACACTCCAAGTCATTTGGTAGACCTGGTTTTGGCTATTAAATTAATAGGAAAAAGTTTTCCTTCTTTTTTTTTTTCACATGGGAAAATGCAGAAAAAATGATAACTTGAAAAATCATTTTGAAAATTGCATTTATTTTCCTAAGTGAAATGTACAGTGAATGTACTCTACCAGAATTGAATGTTTCTGTGATAGTGTTTGAAATATAACATTACTGAGATGTGTGCCCTATGCCAAGCATATTACTTGTAAGCAATAAATCAGCTTATCTTCAAACAAATTAAATCTGACAGCTGGCCTTTCATCACTCCGTATCAAGTGAACATGTCAGACTGTTCAACTCATTAACTCCTGCTTAAGTCAGGATCCAGTCTGGGTTTCATATGAAATGAAGTCACGATAGCCTTTTACAATCCGTTCCTTAAGGAAGTTCCTAAGGTTTCTCCTTCAGAAAGAAAGATTTGAAATCTCCTTCCCACTCAACCCAAGTTCTTTAAACCTGGGAAGAAATTTGTGGGGCTGTTGGAATACTTTGCTGGCAGTGACAACAGGGAAATTCTGGCAAATGGTACAAAAAAGTGTTCATCCCCTTGTTATCCATGTATATAATTTTAGCATTGTGAATTATGATGTTTAAAGAAAAGTTGAAAATAAACGATTTAGGTAGCCAGACTCTAACTTTTGAACACAGATCAACTTGAACTGAGGTGGTTTAAATTGCAATACCTGTTACTTAGACACTGGGTAATGGTTTATGGATCAATTGCCTCCTTTTTGTCGGCATATGTGGGAGGATGTCAGGGTACGTTGTTATAGCTTCTGCAGATGTCAAGAGGAAGCAGAGAGCACTAAG
Source organism: Bombycilla garrulus (assembly GCA_013400315.1). Taxonomy (NCBI): domain Eukaryota; kingdom Metazoa; phylum Chordata; class Aves; order Passeriformes; family Bombycillidae; genus Bombycilla; species Bombycilla garrulus. Next base: position 199,231 of record VXBU01005191.1, read on the forward strand.
GAAAGGGTTTCTAAGGAATGAGCTGTTTATAAAGAGTTTTCAGCTGAACTGTGCTGTATGTGGGTCAAGAAGTATTAACTTTACTGTGCTAGATTTTGGACAATATATAGTTTAGTCTTTTCACAAACCATTTATAGACTTAACTGTAACACAGACTGATGAGATAAAGAAGTGGAGTATGAACGGGGCTGTTGGGTCTTCTAACATACAAGTAAGGTTTGCTGAACTGACTCCTATCTCACAGTTCCCTGCAATCCTCTGCACTTTTTTGTGGTCTTTTTTTGACCTTTTTGCTTTCACTTGACTCAGATTTAATCACAGGCATGTGGTGTAATGTGTGAGAAGATGCCCAAGAGGCTTTCAGAAAAGTCTGGAGAATAAAAATATGTCAAAGCTTAGCAGACTTGAATGCAATGAAAGACCATGTTTATCCCTGGCAGAAGCCTCGTGTTAGCACGAGTGAATAAAATGTTGTTGATCCAAAAATAGAGGTAAGCATGATTTAAAAACAAACAAACAGAACCGCAATTATATATTTGATTTTTGTGAAGTTTGATTGCATTTGTGTATTTTAAAAAATCTGAAGTTATTTGGAAATTACAGCTCAGAAATAAACAGGCTTAGGTTATTTTATTTTGTTTATGACTGTGCCATTTGTTGTGAATGAAATATGGAGTATGAATTGCCTATAAGTTTTCTTACGCCCTCCAAGTTCAGATTTCTCTTTAAGACTAATTTTTGTGAAGTGATATATGCAAGTCAAGGACTTATGATCTGAGTTAGCTTCAGAAGGTTGGAGTAATAATTAGTTGGTTAAGTAAGGGAGCATCATGGAAAGAAAATGTCTGTTTGGCTTGTAATGAATGAAAAACTGAGAAACAGATGGCAAAACTAAGATCAGATTCATAATGAAGTCTCAGAGGGTTCTGTGCTAGGACTACATTGTGCTCATAAATATCTGGGAAGAGGAATCAGTTCTGGGTTGACATCATGTTTCCTATTGGGGAAGGCTATCTTAGACCTTGTGGTAAAGATGTACACATGTATTTCATGATATTAAACAACTGGCCAGAAAGAAACACAAGTATAATTTCTTGTCTGCAGATGAAAAGCGATGCACCTAGCAAGGCATGTGATCATTTCTAAATCAACTGCTTCTGTTAAGGAAAAATACTCTTGCAGTTGAAGTGGATTGTATTTTGAAGGTCTCAGCTTCAATATTCTGCAGTGGTCAAGCACAAAAATAGGATGTTTTAAGTGGTTTGAAGCCAAAACAGCAGATGCTGCTGATGCCCACAGTAGTGGAATGCCATGCACATACCCCAGGTTGTGTGTGCAGTCCTGCCCAGCCCTGGTTTTTGTCTGATGTACAGAGGAGAGTAGAGAACATGGATTAAAAACCTAAACTTACTCCAAGACTAAGACAGAGTTTTTAACATGGAGCGGAAAGCCAGCAAAAAGGAAATAGGTCCATACAGCCATGAATAACATAGGAATGTTAAATAGGGAATTACTATTTGCTGCTTTTCAGCACATGAGCAAGAGGTGATAGATCTCAAATAGAAATAGAAAGCAGTTTTTGTATTTAATTGCCAAGTGTAATGTCACTTCCCATAAAAAAATGTAAACCCTCTAAAAATGTCACCGGATTGTAAACTCTGTGCACTGCTAATGCATGAGCTAAAGCAGACAAGCTTTAGCTCTAACTAACTGATGTGACAAGAAGACTGGTAACTGTCACTCTGAGCTAGCACAATTGATCATGTTTTTCAGTTCCTTCTTAGTTTTTATCTCAACTTCAAATTAAAATATTATGACCCTATAAAGGTCACATGTGATGTCTGTTATTTAAGCTGAAGAAACTTAAAATGCCCTGAAAGTTAGCAATTGTGTGTATAAGCAAGTGTGTATGTGTATTAAAAGTCCATTTTCTATTGAAAGAAAAGACCAGAAATTTCATTTGAATATAAAGCTACTTTCTATCAACATCTGGACTCCTGCCCTAGTTATCAGTTTCAGAGTTAGCAGCATCAAAGAGGTTTAGAGCTATTCTCCAGTGATGATCATCAGTCTCTCAGAGAGATTATTTCTCTCATTAGTGTCATATCACAGTGGAAATACATTTTTTTAATTGAGGTTGAGTATTGTGAGGGAAAAGAACAATTCCTGCTCTTCTTAGGTTGTCACAAGCATGCTGGCTGAGGAGATGCTGCTGCTGTTTATGCACTCTATGATAGAATGATCAAACCCTTGGCTCTCCTCTTTCCTTTTCTTTTAAAGATAAACTGTAAAAAGGAACCATGCAGGGATATTTGATGTACTGAGAGAAGGGAGACCAAATGTAGAAACAGACTCTGACTTTGCAGAGTATGCCAATTATATTGAGTTTATAACAATTCTCTTTACATCTTTTAAGAAATGTAAAAAACATTTTCTGAATCTTGTTATTCTAAATCTATGTTTTGCTAGAAAAAAATACCTCATGTACAAAAGATAGAACTTGCTGCATCCCATCCTCTTTATATCCAAAAAGTTTGTGTTGACGAGCAAATATAAATGTAAAACCGAATTATTTTTTACACTGGGCAAAGCAAGAAGATTTTCTTTGCTAGAGAGTGTAATCTTTCTTAAAAACCTCACAATGAACTGATTTGGAGTTAGACATTTCTCTGCACAACAAAATTTGGAGCATGTAGAGATCTAGTGACTCAGAAAACTGCTTATATATTTACATTTCATCCAGACAAGAGGATACTTGAGCAAAATTCACAAGCTTCTATTTAGAATTTTGGGTTTCTTGACTGCAAACATTCTTATCTGTGCCAGTTTAAAGATATGTCATAAATATATTAAGTTTTGGCAGGATTAGAGAGAGAAGGATGTTTGTTCTCCCAGAAGTGGGGAGTTCTATTCATTTTTCATGTGCATGCTATAGCAGTGTAGGAGAAAAATATTTGTAAGGGCTTCAAAGGGGTCAGAGGCCTATTGAGACAGACTCCCTTTGCCAGGGCCAGACCAACTCTTGGCATAGGTTTGCCTAAAACTTCAACCTCCAAGAGATTCTGCAACTTATCTGGGGAACATTTTCCAGTATTTTACTGTTCTTGCAGCCAGAAAGTTCTTCCCAAAGTATAACCTAAATCTTCCTTGCTTATTAATAAATTCCTTCCTGTCATAGCAGCATATCTTTTTTTCCCATGCAGGGGTTTTTTCTATATACAAATGTTTATGACCAAGTCATTTTTTTCTCCTCCAGACTAAACAACTCTGATTTGCTCAATTTTATCCCATAAGTCATGTCTTATACATTGTTCTCTGTCTTTCTTGGACTCTACGGTATCTCCTGTCCTTGGAACTCTTGTTCATAGCATTAAATTGTTTGAAGTCTCCCTGGAATGCTTTTTTGTCAGAGCTATCTAATACATTCCTGCTTTAGAGAAATGTTTGGTTTCCTTGTTTAGGTGTCACCTGAGAGTCCAGAATCATTAGAAATCTATAGAACGTGATTTATAAGGTGCTTTTTACTTATTATGCCTATCTTTGTCTGTCAAAAATTTTAAAGAGCAATAACTTTATTATATTTGTTTTGAGGTCACTGAAAAAAAAATTGCTGTTAAACATTGAGCCCAGCTGCCAGTCCCTGTGGGCCCCTGCTGGAAATGCTGCGATTTTTAAGGTGATTTCCCAGTTGCAGCTACTGTTAGGGAGTTGTTATCTGCCATCTTAATCCAGTTATTAGGTGCTTTAGTGATGCTGAATACTTCTGGTTTTTTTAATCAGAATGCCATGCTATAACAATTCAGGTATCTAAGTTTTTCAGGTGCATCTATGTAGTTCCCTTAATCAGCCAAATTGTTATTTTATCAGAGAGTAAAACCAGGTTTATTTGACAAAATAGATCTTTTTCTGCAGAATTGCATCGACCAACACTGATTGTATACCAGTCTTCTAATTCTTTATTTCCTCAGTGTATTACATTTATCAGGAAAAGCATCAGGCTAACTAAATTTATCTGTCAATGGTATCTGAGATGACATTTTGGTTTTGGTTGGTACTCTTCCAGCCTTTAAAAGATTCTATAGCAGCCAGAGATGTATATTTCAATAAGATAGACTATTTTCAGTTTGATCTAGATTTTTGGATGATACTTATCCAGCTCTTCTGATTTTAAAAGCATAAGGTTTTCTTAGTTTTGGGGTTTTGGGGGGGATTTTTGGGTTTTGTTTTTTTGTTTCTTTGGGGTTTTTTGTTTGTTTGTTTGTTTGTGGGTTTTTTTTGTTTGTTTTTTGTTTGTTTGGGTTTTTTTTTGGTGGTGTGGTTTGGTCTGGTTTTGGTGGTTTTTTTTTTAGTAGTAGCTACTTTCTGATACTCTCTTCAGTTTTCAAGGGGCTGGAACACACTCTGTCATGACTTAATGCAGTAGCTTCTCTGCCACTGCTGAAATGGACAGTAGACAAATCTTTTCTGCTTCTGTATTAGCAATATTGCCATCCTTACCCATAGACAGAGAACCTATACCATGGCTTTTGGTCTCAACATGCTTGATATTCAATACCTTGAGTTGTTTGAAGTAGGAATTTTCCTTTATCTTATTTTTTTACTGTTTGATTTTTTTTTTTCCTTTTATAGCTACTATTTTGTCATCTCCTTTCCATTTATCTGATTTGATAAAGCATGCTTTAATTTGCTTTTGTTTAACCACCGAACTAAGGATAGATTTTAGCCTATGTTATCTCAGTCATCCCAGTCACAGGTTCTGGATAACAAAAACCCTGTCTTTTTTCAATCAGTTATGCCGTTAGTTATAGAAGAAATGTGTAGCCACTGTCCTGTTCTTTATCCAGAGGACAAATTTAGCATTTCATAAGTCATTTTTCCTTTTTTCTTGCCTTTTTTTTTTTTTTTAAACAGGATTGCACAGGCAGTTTTAAAAACAGAAGCAGTGAAATGCAGTTACCGGTTTCAACAAAAAGTCAGGCATACATTTCCTGTCTTGAAGTGTGGAAAAATAAAAGCTCAGTCACTGTGCAGTGGGGGAAAAGGTTATTGTTCATTCTAGTGGAAAGGAAGATGGAGAAAAATGACAATTGGGAAAAAGTCTGTTTCTGTACTGATCTCTGGAGTATAAATGTTTGGGTGGCTGGTGAGGCAGACAGGCAAAGGGGCAAATGAGGTTGAGCTGCTCTGAAATGTCAAATGTACCTGGAGAGGTCCTGAATTAGAATGGCACTTCTCAGCATTTTAACTGCTGTTCTAGAAGAAATATTGCAGATGGGAAAAAAAGAAAAAGAGAATGAAAATGCTTTTCAATAATGCTTTATTTCCTGCAGTTATGTTTCTTGATACTAATTTTTTTGGTCTTTCTTTCTCTGTCAAAATAGCATTTAAATACATATTTTCAGTAGGGTTGATCAGAAGCTAGATTAGGGTTGCAACCAGATTACTTAATAAAACTGAACTTAGAGTTTCCCTCTCAGTTTCCCTCTGCTTGAAAGGTTTGTTGCTTTGGAAAAGAGCATAGACAAAGAAGTGTGCAAAGAAAATTGACTAAACCGCTCAGTGTATAGATGATCAAGGCCCTCACAGCAGACTTCTTAAAGCTTCCCAGATACAGAGAAAGTTCCTGTTGCCAGTGCATAAAATAGGCAGCTCATATATGAAAGCAATCAGGCCTGTAACCTATGTGGCTTTTCCTTGAAATGCTTGGACGAGATAGATGCTTGGAAAGTGAGAATTCTATGGCACTGTTTCACAAGGCAACTATTTGAAAACTATCAGACGAGCTCCCTAGTCCTCCAAAGGCCTGTGAAGGTGAAGAAGGAAGGAGGAGTCCTTTTGGAGGTGGAAGGGCACAAGATACCCTTGTGCTGCCCAGCACCTGTCCCATGGGACAGTCCTCGGTGCTGCTCTGTGGCTCTTTCCAGTTGAACTGTAATGGGACATGTTTGTCCTTCACAGGCACCAACTCAGCACCTTTCAGGAATTTTGGAAGGGCAGAGAATTACCAACATTTAAATCATTTAGCATGAAAATGTTGGTAATCCTCCTACAGAAAAGCAATGTGCATTCTGCTGGAATGGTGGCTCGCTGACAGCTGCTGAAAATCCATAGGTGTTCCCTGTGTCTTTCAGATACATAATAGTCATTTGGTAAACTAAAGTCAAAAAGTTTAAGCCATTTGAATTTATCATTTCCCATGTACACAGTGATATGTAGGAGAACTCTGATTTGTCTTCCATACCCTGCTTTATTAGCAATTTTGTGGTCATAGAGGAAAAAAAAGACTGTGCGTTATCAGCAAATCCTATCCAAATACAACTGCCTCCACCCTCATCCACAGTTCTACTGTTGCATGAAAATTAAGGTTGACAAAAGGATTCCATTTTGCACTTTTTTCTTCTAAAAGGTACCTTTTGGAAAATATTTTGACACGTATGTGAAAGCCTCTGTATTGGTCTGTGGTGCTGTCAAAGGAGCACACAGTAGAGATTTCCACAGCAGTTTTAAATGTGCAAGGTACTGTTGGAAGCAGTGTCTCTGCAGCAGCACAAACTCATCAGGGGCTGCGTCTCGTTCCCAGGCAGGCTCTGGCTTCTCCAGGAGAGGCATGGCCCTGCTTTCCATGGCAGACAGTTGTGATTCTGTGTGCTGCTGCTTCCTAGCAATTCCTGTTCACCTCATTGTGCTGTCATCTTGGCAACATTAAGGAAGTAAGAAAAGGCTTTTGAAGCAAACTTCTTATCATTCAGGAATTTAAATGGCTCTAAGTTCAGAGAGAATCAGTTGGGATCCAAATCTTGAGCTTAATTGTATCCAAAAATCTCACGCTTCTCTACCAACATATCAAGATGTAGCTGGGAGGTCTTACTTATACTGAAGAGGAAATGCATAAGAAATACCTAGGGCATATGCCCTTTTGTTTTTCCTAGATTTTCTCTCAATTTTAAACTTCATTATAACTGGAAAAGTGCCTTGCATAACACCATGCACTGCACAAACTGAAGGGGTCTGTGAATAGAAAATGGCAGTCAAGTTCCATCGCAATCAGCAATGCTGTTTTTAGGCCTGCTGAGTACTCCTTCTCAAGGGTTTTCCATGGTTAAAATGTGATTGCTGTAAGTGTGATGGTAGAAGCTCAGAGAAAGAAGTGCAATTTCTTCTGGCATTGCTTGAAATAGGCTTAAAATACTACTGCTGAACTGTGCTGGGAGTTGCAGGATTTTGTGTCAGGTGCTTAGATTCTGTTCAAGTTTAACTTAGTAAAACGGTCTCTTTCCTCACCACTTTTGTTACCTTTAAAGAGTAGCAAAGTCTTTACAAGAAACAGAATTGTTTCTTCTAATATCCCTCTCTTTGCAAAGTGTTGGAATTTTGTAATATTCCTCAAATTACTCTCTTCAGAAAGCTCTCAGGGTTTGTTAATGGAACTAGAGGCGCTACTTTCTGAATACGTACCCCTTCTGTAGGAGATGAGCAGCACTCTAGATTCTTCCAGGCCTGAAGACCTTCTGAGGCACCTACACAGTCTGAGAAGTGCAATATTTGTGCTTCTCTCCTGAAGCCTCCAGCAGCCCCACTCAAGCCAGCGGTGACCACATCTGGAAGGGTAGGTCAGGAGGATTGCTTTATAATCCAGCAATTCAAGGAAAATGGAGATGCTGACAGAAGACTGAAACCCTAGAGAGGGATAAGTAGTTTTCACTTAGAGGGCTGGGTTGATAGAAGATGCGTAGCAATTACTCTGTCTGGTTTCTGATATGGTGGGAACAGCCAAGACCAGAACTGTGTAATAGACTTTTTCCATATTGCAAAGTGTTCAAGTTTGAAAGCCACTGAAAATCCCTGGGCTGATTCAGGACCTTACTTGGGCAAAACAGGGAACCCTTTACATGCTGCCTGTGAGTTTTCAGTAAACTGTGAATTAGTAGAAAAATAAATTCTATTATTATTCTATTATTAGTAATAAATTCAATTAACCTTTAATGAGCAGAATAATCAATTAGTAGATTAATCAATAATCAAAACTCAACATGTGATGCATGTAGTTGTGGTAATATATAGAAAACCCTAAGATGCAGCTGCTGTTCTCTCCCAAACACAGGTGAACACACATTTATATTATTCTTTCATTCCCTTGCCTTTGTCTCTGTTAAGTCACTGTGGTTTATATCAGAAAAACAGTCTGAAAAATTTACTTAAGAAAGTAGAGTAGAACTCTCCCATTGCATCAAAAAATTTTACAAAACTTTGGTAACATTCAAGATGAAATGATAAACTTCTTCCTTCTTTAGTCAACCACAAGCTCACAAGCCAGCCCTGGCAATAAGGTCCAGGTGAGTAATCACTGGGAAAAGCTATCAAACCTTGGATTTCTCATCCAGAAAGATTTTGGCCTTTGCATCCGTTTGTGCCTTTGGGAAGTGATCTTTCCCCCTTTATTACTTTCTACCTCACTCGCTGACCTTCTTGCACCTGTTTTTCCCCCATTCCATTCTGCAGCCCTTAGCACTGTGCTCCGGGCAGTTGTAAAGACAGAAGCAATCCCTGATGCTTGGTTACCTTAGTGATGCCATTTTAGCCACATCCCTTTATGGACATATCTGAATGCTCTGCAGAGTAAAGCAGTGCAGGAAAGCTAACCTGTTTTGCAGGCTCTGGTTTTCTCTGACAGAAGGTATAAAAGGAAAGATAAGAGTAAAGGCATCTGTGTGCCATACATTTAAATGACTGAGGCAAGGCTGAAACTGTGACAGGGTAGAGCAGTTGCTAGAAGGCAGTGGGCAGTAGGACAGAAGTTCTGCTTTGATCTTGTTGGACTGACTGTGATTCTAGAAAGGAGCTGAGAATCAGCAGGGAAGGATAAGGACTTATTTTTGATGAAGGAAAAATGCTATCTAAAGGAAATGAGAGTGCAGAAATGGGCAGTAGTTTCTTTATGTTCAGTTTAAATGCTTGAGCCTGGTTGCTTTTCAGGACATTGCAATCCAAAGCTTAGAAAAAAAACCAAACCAAAACATAATTGCTCTCTCTTGTGGTATGGCTACCTTCAATTTGTTGATAAGATAAATTTGCTTTGAATAAGTTAAGGTACTAATTGTACTCATGTGCCTCTCCTTTTTCCTTTTACCCTGTGGTGGCAGAGATCAGCCCTGCAGACCGCGGCTGCTCTCCTGCTGCTGTACTGTAAGCAGGTGGTGACTGATACACAAAACACAGGTCCTCTGGCCATAGAGCGAGGAAGAGCTGTGGAGATTTCAGTTCCCATATCTCTGCATGATTCCAGCTCTCTGATTGACAGTGCACAGTCATGTTTTGATTGTGTGAAATGGGGAGGGAGATAATGCAAAGATTATCAGGCATTCACTTTGACTACAACATGAAGGGGAAAATGACTGCAGTTGGCTGAAGGGTTAAGTGTTAAATCTAGGGTTTCTGTGTGGTTTGGATACTTTTTTGAACTCTTCACCCTAGGTTTCCTTGCCCATTATTGTTCTCTGTTTGTCTTCATTCTTGTCATCTGGCCATCGATGAGATACCATGGCTATCTTTCTCCTTTTTCCAGACACCGAGAGCAGTGACTGTGGTGTGCTGGCTTTCTTACAGACATCCTGCAGGAATACCTCTCCTTAACCTTGGCTTCTGAATTTTTCTTTCAATGAAGCTAGAAGGAGGTTGGTGCTTAAGTTGTGCTGCTGCCTTTTAAATTTATATTGCTGTCAAAGATCCTTAAAACATGTTGGATACACTTTATTTTTTGAGTTTTGTAAATATTTAGTTGGGTTTTTTAATAACAAAAATACATTAATAACTGCATGAAAGAGCCATTTTTAAATTCTCTGTACTGTCCAGTGTCTTACTGGTATTAACAGTGTGCAAATGCATGAATGTGTCAGAACCACACTTTGATTCTTATAAAGTCATTTCAGAGATGTTAGCATGCATTATCTCCATTTTGCATGAAGAGATGAAATGCAGTGCCTCAAACATCCTCTGATTCTGGGTAGCCACAGTGGTGTGTCTGTACCCAGGCTCCCAGCTATGCAGCCCTTGTCACCAGTCTCTTTAACAGCTCATCTTTATTGTTCAGTCACGACACCCTCCTCTTCCCCTCCGTCTCATTTTGTTCACTACATATTTGCCAGCTTTCTCAGCAAATGAAGAAGGGTTCTACAGATAACTAGGCTTTCTTCATTATCCTCTTCAAAAAGACAGCAGCTCGGGGCATGAGGTAGTGTACAATCATATAATTAAAGGCTGTGTGGTGTCCATTCTGCAGTACTGGACTGTGAGGAGCCGCAACTCCCAGCTCCCATTCTAATGTCGCAGTAGCATCTGGTGGCTGGAGCAGCAATTGCACATGGTAAAAAACGGATTTTCAGTTCCTTGCGTTATAGCGCTGGGAGGGGCACATCCTCTTCAATATTGCTTTGCACTTTCTGGGGCTGGAAATTGCCCTATGGAGGCAGAGCATTAGAAAAAGACATTATTAGATTCAAATATGCTTCTATTTGAATAACGGATGTGCATTTGAATAATGCACACACCCTGTAAAATCTGACCAAACTGGAGTTTTCATAGGGAGTGAAATAAGGCTTTTCTTTGATATTGGTGTTGGTGTAGTCCCTTCTCCAAAACACTGAAGGTCTAAATCTTTCTTATAAAGCACTGGAGTTGTTTGGGTTATATCCTGCCTGGTAACAGAGAAATGGCTGACTAGCCGCTGCTGAAGATTTTCCTGCTGTTTTCTGGACTGAATTGATGTGAAATGATAGCAAATGGTTTAAGAACTCAATGTGATCATTAAAGAGGATGATCCAAAATGCTGTGTATGCCTAGTGCAGCCAGCTCTACACATTGCATAAATTCTCCTTTCTGCAGAGAAGAAGCTAGGAAAAATCAGGTTTCATGAGACCAAAATAAGATCGCTTTCAGAACAGAGTAGTAATTTAAAATCAAAGTGATTCTTCCTTGCAGTGGTACTGTAGTGCTGCTTTGTCCATTCTGGTTACAGTTCATCATCCAACAAACTGCAAAGAAACCATGAAGGCTATATGTACATTCTGAAAATGCCCAGCAAGCCTTTTAACCATGAAGGTTGATATCGAAGCTGACAAAATGCAATGGTCAAAAGCTGTGTGCTTGGCCCCACTTTTACCTGGTGGATAATGGGCCGTGTGAGTGAAGGCTTGTGATTGTATCCGCAGGAACGTCACACATTTTGATCTTCTCTCCCCTGACTCCCTGTTGGGCTTCTGCCACCATGAGATAACAGGAGGGTTTCAAGAGTGGTCCTCCCAGGTGCTTCTGGACAGAGAGCCCTGACCTTTTCATGCTACTGCAGCTTCTTCCATGATTTTTTCAGTTGAGAGATCCCTAAGTCCATTAGTTGCTCTCAGGTTATGGGGAGAAGCTGGGAAGGAAAGAAGAAAAGTACATAAGGTGCACTAGATAAAATACCGGGGAAGAAATTCTACAATGCGGTTCTGAAGATGAGCAGTTTCTACTTTTGATGTGATTCTCCTGTTTTTGTGAGTTGGGGAGAAGACATAGTTGAGTCGTTTTCTGCCAAGCAGACACTGATAGAAGGCTTTGGTGGCAATGGCCCATAGTTTTGTTGGTGCTGCACACTAAGTTTGGCTTCAGGTAGTGGCAGGATGTTAACTGTGCTTAGCTGAAGTAGGGAAATAAACCCATTTCTCCACATGTAATGTGATTTCAACTCAAATAAATCAGAGTTTCTGTGCTTGAAATGCTGATTTTTACCCTGCAATCACAGTATTATACAGCTTCACAGTAAAAATTCTGTTCTGTTGACTTCAGTAATTCCCTAGTAGGAAAAGGGATAATGTTAGTGCAAACTTCTTCCAAAAATTAGGTATTCTTGCTTTAATATCATGCCATTCAACAAGGCCAAATAATTTTCATTGATAAACATTTAATTTCTTTTTCTAGATTTAAAGTAGAAGATTTAGGTTCTCCTTCAGTGCTCAAGGGAAATTAACTTCCTTGTCTGTATTATGCTTTTTACTCAATACTATCCAAACTCAGAACACTTTCTGAAAGTACAAAAAATATATCTGAATTATAACACATTGATTAAACCAGAACAAATCACGTGGTGGCTTGTGGAATGTCAGACTTAAACTGAGCTTGGAACTAAACCTACAGAAGTTTATTCCTAGGCCTAGGAGTTAAATCTGTATAGCCCAAATGCTACAAGGGTATGAACCTTTGTTCCCTCTTGGGACTTAGTACATTAATTAGTCTGTTATGGCTGCTAATTAGCCCTTTCTGCATCTCAGTTTTCTGTTCTGGACTTTTAAGGTTGTGATTTTCAAACTTCACTGTCACCTTAGAAATAATCAGTTATATAAGTGTATGTGTTCTTGCTTTCCCATGGACATTGGCTAAATTTCCAGATTTTTTAAAGTTCTAGGGTATTTTAAACAGTAGTAAGTTTGTTAAATGAATTGAAAGCTGCAGATTTCAAAAGGTCCAGTGCATTGAGCATGACAGCATCTAATTGAAAATAATACCAGAGGAAGCTGTCAGACAGCAAAGGTTCCTTCTGCACCAGATGAAGTAGGTGGCTGCAGTGACTTTTGTGCTGAAGGACCGTGTATGCTCACTTCTTAATGGATTCAGAGTATCTTGTGCTGTCTACCTGTGGAGTTACATCTCCCAATGCAGTTGGAGAAGGTTAAGGCTGTAGCAGGTGATCTACACAGTGACAAGTTCATAGAAACATGTGAGAGAGCAAGCAGAAAGAAGTTATAGGTTAGATCAGTATTTGCAAACATTACACTTTACATCACATTGTCCTTCAGAAGATCCAAGGTACTCCACAGTGAGTTCGCAGCGATCATTTTGGCTCCAGTAAATATCACCAAAATTTTAGGTCTTTTGTGTGTTTTTCTTAGTAAGTTAAAAAACATTCTGCAAGACATTGTATCTGAAACACCTTGTTTCATCCTGGGGTTTCTTGTTTTTCTTCTCAGAGGAAAAGAGCATGTGTTTCACTCTGTTGGTCATCTAGCTCAATGCTGTGATCCTCACTGTGTTGTGCTGAAAGGTTTCCATGGCTTTGTCTATCTCCCTGTTGCTTTTATTTCCTCTGAAAATTATAATTTGTGCTTGTGAGTGAAAACACACTGTCATGGTTATTATGAATTTGTACTCAGAAGCAAATGAAGAGCATGATGAAGAGAAGGCATTTCCTGCCAAATAAGAAAAGTTCTGAGAAGCAAATCCATTTTCTGTCAGCCGTTGTCCCAAATGTCTCACTTCAAACCAAATGCAGCTCCAGGCATTACCTACTGTGAATTACAATAATGGACAAATTCAATTGCAACTTCTACTTTGAGTTCAGAGTAGAAAAACTCTCTATATTAAATGTGATGAATCAAATCCTCAGAGGTTTGCAAAGGCTGGGTAGTGGTTAATTCTTTCCCCCCTCTGCAGCAACAAAAATGACCCTGGCAAGTTCATTTCTGGAGAAAAGGTCATTTAGCAAAGGTTTTACTCCACGTGAGACAACCTGCACAGGAAGAGCTCAGCACTTTGTCTAGGCTGTCTGCATATTTCCTGATGTGAATAAGGTTTGGCCTTTATTGCTTGCTTCATCTCATCCCTCTGCTCTGCTTGGATAAAGCCTCATCTGTGAGATACGAGGAGACATTATGGAGATGGCTGCTTGTGCGATGGAGCGTGTGGTTGTTCCAGCTTCATGGCAATCTGAGGAACTAGGTGAGATAGCAGTAGTATGAAAATGGCATGTCATGTTAGTGGGGAAAAAATGAGCTGCTGCTCACTGTCCCCTTCCTACGTCTCAAAGTAATCCTGGTTCATCATTTCTTGTTGCTCTTTGACCTCTTGCCATGCTGGTATTAAGCCTATTACAGGAATGAAAAGTGTTCTGTAAACTCAGGTCAGTTCTTAAACTCAGGACAATAATTCAAATGAAGAGACACATAATTGGTTATAACTTACTCTAATTGACATGATTTTCCCAGGACAACTCCAGTGCTCAGACAGCAGGAGCATGGATATTGTTAACCAGGGCAAGTGTGAAGGACGTCCCACTTTTGTACGTCCTGTTTTTTTCCCTGAATCAGATGCACGATAACTTTCCTCCAGGCAAAATACCCTTCAGGTCATATACTTATAGACAGCTCCCACCTCAAAATCAGCCAGAAATTTCCTGCCTACCTCAATTACAGTCGATTTGAATGCTGTTACAAGCAGTGACAACAACAGCCAGTAAATATTAAGTGACACTGCAGTGAATGTGTCTGCTGTGTCTTTCAAACATTGATCAGACTCCTTCCTTCCAAGTAGGCCAGTCTTAGGCCAGCATTCAAGAAAGAGTATTTCATTTTCTTCAAATTACATAAATTTTAAGCCCTTATATGCAGAAGTGCAAAAGACAAAATTTCTTTCAGTGTGTGCTACACCACACTGACTTTTTTCTTCCTTCTAGCCTAGGACATACAACTGAAAAATGTCTTAATGGAGCGCATTGATATTGTATATTATTTTAATTGGCCATCTTATAATGCTATCGCCATTAATTTCTAAAATATAGAAGAACAAATATTTTTCTTGAGTTGAGCAGACAAAAGTAGATGTTCCTGCTGAATGGAAAGCTTTCATGAGCATGTAGGTCCTTTTAAAAAATAACTGCTGCCCCTATGCAAGTTCTTAGTTATGAAAAAACTGAAAATATTTTCTTCTTCTCCATCTTAGGCTCCCTCAGAGCTGCCAAAGACTCCAGTCATCTCTCAGCCAGTCATAAAAGAAAGGCATTTTCTGAGTGGAATGCAGATACTGGTTACATACACAAGAACAGTCAAAAAGTGCACAAATTTACATGTCCTGCTAAGTAATAAGTTTTGATGATTTATGTTTTTAAGCCTGTTTCTGAAAAGCATTTAGTGTAATTCTAACAGTTTGAAAAATAGTTGACTGTCATCTGCTGGGTTTTTTTTTTTCCTCCTGAGAGTCCCCTGCCTGCTTTAATAGTTAAAATGTGTCTCAATTTCCATAGTTTATGTAGGCATCCTATTAATTGAGGGGAAAATCTTTCTAGACCTTTAGGACAGCTTCTGGGATCATTATTTTAATCCCAGGGAGTTTTGTTCATTTTATATGGTGACAAATGCACTTTCTTCTAGACTTCATGCACAGATTTTAATCTGCTGTAATGCACTGGGTTTCAGCCATTTCCTTACTGTAAATGAATAATGAATAAGCTGTGGTTTGAAAGCTAATGGTTCAAGATGAAATCAGAATCTCATTGCAACATGGATGATATTCATTTGTCATCTCCATGGAAACATCTATTTATCAAGACACTGCAGCTAAGACTGTAACTAGAAAGTAAGCAATTGTTGGAATGCATGGCTTTTTCTGGGAAGCAGACTTAGGAAACAAAAGATAGGATTATGCAGGACTGTGGCATTATTTTTGAAATCGGAATTTTTTAAGAATGCATAAATCTTTCACCTTGAAAGATATGGGTTTTGCTGCATTTTGATGTACTGAAAAATATCAGTAGAATGAGGAAGAAAAAGCACAAATATTCTGGAAAATCTCGTGGTCCATGTGTCCTTGGGAAATTCCAAAGCTACAGAGTTGTGTGTCTCCCTGTATTCAAAGTGCAGCAACATATGTCCCCTGCATGTAACATGACAGCTCTAAACTTTAATGTATCTAACAGCTAGTGCTGCTTAGCAAAAGAATTTTCTGTGAGGCACATCAAAATTCCTTAAAACAGAGCCTGGGTTAAATCTCTTAGTGAGAACTAGGGGACTTTTGGGAAAGGCCCAAAGGTATAGTAGGTATCATTCCTCAGGATTAGGCTCACTCTTTCATCTCACATCTCTTTTCTCATTTAAGTAGTCACAACAGTGCAATCCTGAAACATTGTTTAATATTCCATTTCATAACAGGCTTGAATTTGTAGTTTTATGGATGAAAGCAGTGGACCAATTTTTTTTTTTTTTTTTTTTTTAATACTCTTAAAACAGTCTTCACTGTGTGCCAGGAGGTAAGCTCAGAGCTTGTGATGCAACAGAAGGAGCCTGAAGTGCTTTTTTTCTAACTTTTGTTTATGGTGTGTTTTAGGTTTTTGAATCAGGGAAGAGCTTTCCTGAGCTGATGATGTTTTCCCCCAGGAATGCCACATGCCCTAGCTGGGGCAGGTGATGCAGAAGGGAAAACAGCCTTTTCTTCCCTCCAGAGTTTGGCTGAAGTTTGCACAGCTAGATGAAATAGTTACCGCTCTTCCTCAGGAGCATGGTCAGGAATAATTTGGCCTCTGGGACAGGTAGTCAAGACAGGTAGCTTTGTAATTTGATGTCCAAGTAAAGTTGCTGATGAATTTGTTCACAGGACAAAACTGAGAGGGATTGTTGAGGTTGAGACTTGTTTCTGGTAAGTTATGGACACATAACTTCTGTTATTTACTTCTGTTCCAGTTTTGTTTATGAAAGAGACTTATACTGAGGTTGTTTATGGTTCTGTTTTCTTTTCAAGGGAATGAGCTATTTTGAAACATGTTCAAAACCATTCCTGTTATGGTTTTGGCTTCTAAACCTAAGTAGGGTCTCTTTATCACCCTTTACAATTAGTTTTACAAATCAGGATTTTAAGAGAAAAAATTTGACTTGATTTTGCAGTATAGCTACAATGTCCCAAATATGAGGCATACATTTAATTCCAGCATGTAAGCAGACCTTTTGACTGAGGGAAACATATTTATTTTGACAAAAATGGTGCAATTTACTCATTACACGAAGTATGTTTGATGGTGTGTTCACTTGAATTGATGTCCTCTGGCCATGGTGATGTTTTCCCCTAGTGCCTCTTGTCCCATGTTACTATGGAGAAGGAAGGTGCTTCAGTAGGAGCTGATTGTTAGCTCCAATTGTCAAACATGTACTCTCCCCAATTACTTCACAAGGGCAGAATATTCTTCCACTATCTGAGAGCAAAAAAAAATAGATGAAGAGTAAGAAGTGAGACAACAAGGTGGGAGTAAGGCAATTGAGGCAGCGGATATTAATGAGAAAAAGAGTAAGAGTGGGTGGGTGATGACAGCAGAAAGTGAACTGAAGGAAAAAAGAATCACAGAATTGCGGAATTGTTGAGGCTGGAAGAGACTGCTGGAGGCCATCTGGACCAACTGTCCCGCTCAGGCAGGGTCACCCAGAGCAGAATGCCCAGGACATTTTAGTTTCCAGATGGCTTTTTAGTGTCTGAGGCTGGAGACCCTAACACCTCCCTGTGCTAGTGTTCAGCCGCTCTCACATTAAAATCTTTTTCCTGATGTTCAGAAAAAATGTGAGAAAGTGTGAAGAATAAATTTATGCTGTGGGCGGGGAAAAAAAAAAAAAACCCAAAAAAACCCCACAAACAACAAAAAAAAGCTTGGGTGATTGCCCACAGGCAAGTGTAGCTTTAAGAAAAGCTAAATTCATGCACCTGAAATGTCAGAAAGGGAGAAAAGCCTTCTCTTGGATTTCCCATTCTTAAAAAACTAGAAGTCATTAGCCACCAGTTTTGAAGTTCAGCAATGACAGCTTCACTGAGGAAGTAGGAGAGGTCTTTTATGATCCTTTTTTCCCCTTTGTCTCTCCGTTTATTCGCTGTTTTGCCCCGTGAGCGTGTGTGGACCTGAGGATGGCGAGTGTGACGCCGCCAGTCTCTGCCCGGGGGTCCGGAGCTCCGAGAGCGGCGCGGTGCGGGCTGCGGAGGCGGCGGAGCCCCGGCAGGCGCGGGGCCGCAGCTCCCCCGTGTGTGCGAGCTCCGCTCCTGCCGCCCTGCGGCACCGAGCTCTTCTCTCTCTGGCTGCCGACAGCGGCTCTGCCTTCGCATCAGCGCTCCAGGGTCACAGCTCTGGCTCCTGACGCCAGCTGAACTAACGCAAGGACGCGGTGATCACGGCAAGCTCGGCACACGTTGCTGAGAGTTTGGGGTCTGCTCTGTGTGGTTAAAATTGAATGAAGACCTCTGGAGCCGCTGCAGACGGACCACAAGTGTTTAGCCTCATTTGGAGGCGGTGTTAATTTCTCTGAATATTCACGGCTAGTTCAGAGGCAGGGCAGGGCTGCTGCCTGCCATTAGTGTGATGGATTCATCCTGAAGTGGCCACTGATGAGTTCAGCAAGGTAGACGGTAATCTTTGCACATTAAATATTTTAGAAGATGCTCCAGACAGTGACTTTGATCTTATTGTTCTCCTGAGCCCTTAAGTTGGTTGAGTCATTGTGCCATTCAAATGTGGGTGGCTTTTCCCCACATGAATATTTTTCCACTAACTTCTGGGTTACTTTAAAGGAATTAATACATTGCTTGATCAAGTTTGTGTTTCAGAAACAAGTTCTAATGTACTCGGGAGGATCTTCGGCTATGTCTTATGAATCACTATTAGTGCTCTCTTCCGGTGTTGTGTCTTTGTTTTGTCACTCTTCCACACTGATTCACAGGTTTAGGAAGTCTTAAGATAGTTAGGGATGCTGAGTAAATGTATTTGCAAAGGTTAACTAGAGGCTTTTATTGACACTGTAAGCTGTTACGTCTGTCAGCAGTGAGACACCACTTGAAAATTATTCAAAACACTTAAAGGTGTGCTCTTCCTCTGAACCACCTTTTCTGACATCTCTTTCCATTCAGAAAGAGAACATTCACGAATTTAACTTCTGTGAATACATTCCCTCTGTATGTAATGGCAGGAAAAAAAGAAATATTATTTATTATAACATTATTTAAAAGGAATATGCACAAATCATACATTGCCAAGTAAAAAGACCTATAATACATCTTTCTGGACTTTAACTCTGGCCTTATACAGATCCATCACTGGTAGTGCTAAAATCTCTGGCTCCTACTGAGAGCTTGTTCTGGGTCCTCGTGGGTTATTTCTGTGCCAGGTTACTGTTCTGAAGTAGGCAGTAGGCATTTTTGTCTGCGTTCAGGTTCATTTTTCTTGTAAGGAGGGAAAGCATGACCATGGCCTTTTGACTTCAGCAAAGAAGGATGGTACTGAAGGCTTGAGCAAAAGGTGAAGGAAGTACCTCTAGAAAAAATGCAAAGGGGTAGAAGGAACTATCTTGGGAGATTGTAGAATTACCTTTGTTTTAATTGATTGGGAAAGCTCAAGTTCAGAGTGTATGTTTGAGATATTTTGGCTAAGCGAGTCTGTTGCCTGTTACATATTTAATAGAAAAATCGTAATTATGTAGCTAGCATACACCAAATATTTTGCATATACATTGTTGCCTAACTTGCATTGAGCAGGGTAACTATGCCAAGAGCCCCTGAGCAGTTTTGCATGTGGCAGTACTCTGCAGGCATGGTTGTGACAGTGATTTTTCTGTTTTAAGCAATAAAAAGACTTAAAATTTGGATTCCAGTTTCAAGTTATTACTTCACTATCTTTAAAGAAAGAAAATCCTCTCAATTTTTTTTAAGCATTACCTGCACTTGCTGAAAGGAGTTAACAACACTCCCAAACTAATGAAACCAGTTGGAGTAATTGGAGCCTTGCCATTAATATGAGAGCTCTTATCCCCTGTCACGTGCCTAATGTTTGTGAATATCATTCAAGGACTCCTTGAATAGTCCCAGGACTAAGACTGGCTCGTAATTGCTTACATCCCCATCAGAGTGTGTCACCATCTGTGACTGTGTGGGCTGTGTATTCAGTTCCTTCTTTCTGCTTTTGCCTCACTTGGTAATTAGTTTTTTTTTCAGTGTTGCACAGATGACACAGTTTTAACAATTAGCATATCCACAACTCTATCTTTGCTCTCAGGTGGTTAAGATACTTACCTTTTCCTCTGCTTTGCTTCTGAGCTGGCAACCTATTTCTTTCAACTTCTCAGTTAACAAGGCATTTTCTGGTTCATTATGCTGGCAGCTACAAATTGATCCTGGGATCATTAGATCTGTTTATATTGATACACATGGGTTGTGTAGAGACAGGTATATGGACAGAACTTGATTTCCTGGGTTGTTCTGGATGCAAAAAAATGAAGTTGGGTGCTGTGTGGAGATTGGCTGTCCTGGAGATCTCGTCCTTTCTGCTGCAGAAAAGCATCAGTAAGTGAAAAGGAAATTCAGAGACACAGCAAGGTGTTATCACAGGTGAAATTGCTTTTGGTGCAAATTTCCCTTTCCAACATGGTGCTATTTTTTGTTACTGTATTTTTCTTTTGAACTTATCTGTGCCTAGCGACCTTCTGAATTACAAATGTGCTAAATTCTCCGACATTTTGTAATGTGACTTCTTTCATGTTGCTTTATCACATCATTCCCTACGAGATGTAGGATCTCAGAAGTAAAGGATTTGTAGCTGAAGGCTATTAAGTTTGAGTTCATCACAGGTAGTAGAACCAAAACACAGGGGATACAATTCAAAAGATTTTGAAGTTTTGTAAGGAACAGCCTCACAGATTAATAAGTTGCCGGGCTTCTGGATGTCCAGTCCAACAAGTTATTTGGGGCTGCACTGCCTGAGCATAGATTACCTCATCTTTCTGATTTCATTTTGGGTTTGAGTCAACTCTTCAAATGTTTGTTAAATAACAACATTTCCAAACACATCTGCCAGGTCTTTTTGGTATGGCTTTTGCATGTGAGTGATGCTGCACTGCCAGCAGAGATGTGCATCTGTATCAGGGTGTCAGTTTGATATATCTTATGTCAAAATAATCAAAACAAATTCCTTTGGTACTAACTACATCTCCACATTTCCTCTAAGCTGTGCTACAGCTTAAAATAAGTCAGCCTAAGGGTGCACAGATGAAATTGAGCATGAATGCAACGCTTTTGGCTTGTGCAATCTATAAATACACAGCAGTAAGGTAATGATGAATGTGGAAGGGTTATATGGCAGCAAAAAAATTCATTTACATTTTTTTAGGCAACAAGTAGTTTTGACAATATAGTACCAGCATAATGTAATAATTTTAATCTTGAAATTAATGGCTTTGGATATTGATTCTTCATAAAAGTACCTCCTTTCACAGTTTATAGCTTAAATATTAAAAAAAAAAATTTCTAGCAAAATAGAAGGGACTTTGAAGGAATTCTTTTTTATGTCATCATGCTGGAACTTTCAGATGTGCTTGACAAAGCACCTCTTCAACTCTCGTTGTACACTAATTTATTATATGTTTTGCTGGCAGGGATTTATCCGAAACATACACTGATTACATCTTAGGTAGGTACATCTTAGCAGATTTCTTTTTAATTCTCAGGTCTTTCAGAAGTCAGTTGTGACTTTGCGTGTATCAGTATTTTAAGAATCATTTTTCCAAGTGTTGGCCTGAGGTTTTTGCTTGCTTTCTTTTTTTTTTTTTTTGTCAGCTCTAATCCTGATGGTTCATGTCATGGATTTATAAACTCTGATTATTTTTTGCTTGCTAGATTTAGTAATGTCCCAGGACTTGCTGTACTGAAGGACTCACAAGCAACAAGATGTGTTCCAGTAAGAAACTCTTACATGAGAAAGCAATCTCCATGTTCAGCATGCCTGGGAAATCTCAACAGTTGTAATCAGTCTGCCTGTGATGTGGAGACAGTGTTCTGACCAAGGTGTCTCTTCACAGAGCTGGACTTAAAATTCCAGGTTTTTGTGATTACTGCCTGTGTCTGCTCTTTCTTCATCCTTAAGCTTTTGAACTCTTTCACGTTGTAAATTTCTGTAGGTTGGATTGTCTCTCTGCACATTTCCTACCTTTGCTGCTCTGTCCTAAGGAGCCAAAGCCCAGGGAGAATGGCAGTTACAAGAATCACTCCACCAGAGTCCAGATTATACATGTAGACCATGTTTACATTGCTTAGTATTTTTTTCTGAATGATGCAGTCTTTGACAACAGAAATACCTTGAATTTTTATAAGTTACTAGCAAGAAAAATTCCCTAATTAATTTCCCAAGAAATACACTTGGGGAAATAAATAATTTGAACAGTGGCTCTGCTGCATAGACACTTATATATTAATATTAATGTTTATTTAACATGCTCTCTATCCATCTTATTAACATCTGTTGTAATAATGGAAACTATTGCCAAATAGTTTCAAGAGTGATGGTAATGAGATAGTGTGTGTCTCAATGTCTGTTTGGATTGGATTTTAGATTTATTGTCCATATTCTGCACTTAGAAGAAAGGGAATCTCTCAATTTTCACTTTTCTTGGGCGTAAAGAGCTTTAATGGTTGAATCATTTGATCTGGTTATTGAAAGGATTACTATTATTGTTCAGCTCAACCGTCCCTCTGGAATTTGAGGAAGGTGTTTAACCATTTGAGCTTTTGCATTTTGTGCTATTTTATTGCCCTTATCATTACATGAAATGCTACATTATCAGCATACTTGTGTTGTTTTTGTACTGGTTCCAGCTGCAGTATGCAGTGACTTGTTGAAACCTTGACATCTGTTTTCCCTTTTCCTCCTTTTTTTTTCAGAATTCAACCATGTCGCTTTTTTTTCAGCATTGCATGCTGAGCCTTAAGTTAGCATGTGTGTGCAGCCAAAAGCCATTACACATCTCAGTTATGTTCCAGACAGTTTGTGATGGAGTGCTGTCCTGCATGCATTTTGTTCGTGATTATGCCCGAAAGAAATGGAGTTTATGGCATTATCGCCAGAGTCCACCATTAGTCAGTGAGCTAACATGAGAACATTGTGTCGTGGATATTAAGGTGATGCACTGGGATTTTAGAATTAAAATGCTTTCAAAGAAGGGAAAATGACTCTCCCATCTCTAAATGCATTTGGGTAGCTATATATTTTTTGCACAGTCCTTCTGCTACTTGAAACTGGTGGTTGAAATCTAGTTCTGCTGCAGGCACAAGGCGCGATGGGTTCGGTTCAGATATTAACTCTTACAAATTTCATATTTCAACATGCTTCTGTCATGCACCCTTACTCCCAAGAGCAAGAAAGCCAGAAGGGTTCCCACATTTGACAAAGCTGTACTGAGGCAGGTTGCTCTGAATTGAAAGAGAAAAGGAAATCTTGTTTTTAGAGGTCTTTTAAGAAACTGCTCCTGGAATGCCACCTAATGTCATGGTAGTCTCTAGATTGGATGCTTTTGTAATGGCCTGTAGAATATAACTTTGAGCTTTTTATCTATCAGTCAGTGACATGTATACATGTATATTAAAAAAATATAATTTCTATTATAGAGAGATTACAGCACCTATAGCAAAATTACCAATCAAAGCTTTCCATCTGGATTTGGATCCAGACAGCCAGTAAATTTTATTTGGACCAATTCCCAGAGAAGCTGTGTTTTCTGTAGTCCGCAGGGGAAGGCTTGTGTCATCTCCCAGTGTCTCAAAAAATGATTGCAGCTTGCTCCCACAATTCCAGCTGGGAAGGTAGAGAGCAGCATCTGGCCAGCCAAGCAGAGCAGGTCCCAGCTTACAACCTCCTGCTGAGCAGAACTTCAGAAAAATAAGCAGACCTCTAGAAAAATACATAGTTGATGGAGGGAAAAATTAATCAAATGCTTCTGTTCTAACAGTTAATTCAAGGATTCATACTAGCCTTATAGCATGAGTTTGATAGATCTTTTACTTGAAAATAACAGTGTTTTACACATTTAGGTAAAAGGGTGAGAGTGCCTTTTGTTGGAAAATTGTATAGCTTTCAGGGAGAGGTTGCAATCAGTATGCAGGCTTTACTGGTTGCAGGTATTTTGAAAAAGTGGTTTTTGAGAAACATTGGTTTTGTGTAACTTATTTTCGAGATTAATGGATGAAATGCCATAAAATTACTTCAGAAGTAGCAGACCCCCTAATTCCTGTTTCAGGTAATGGGCCAATATAATGCATGTACTAAACACAGTGAACATGACTGAGCAGAATGATTCATTTCATCTGACACTAGAAGCTTGCCCTGAAAAATATTTTTGTCTGTACTTTAGAAAGCTATTTTCTTTTTATCTCCAAACCTGTAATTATAATTTTCAGAAATTGGCACCTGTCTGCATTTTTCTTTTGAATGAGTTTGCTTCTCCTAGCTGGTCTCTGCATCCTCATTTAAGTGCTCTAAGCAAACTAGAAGGATTATCAGTGAAAATTTGTCATGAAATGTGAACAACGAAAATTCTTAATTCATTGTTCTTGCATGTTTGAAAAACTTCAAACACAGACATGAGAAAGTAGTCCAGTGTTCTGCTGCTCACAGCAAACAGAACAAAGATGTGGATTTTAATTTTTTAATATATCTGCAGTAGTATACTAGAAAGTAGTGGTATTTCAACTGAGGTAAAAAAATAATATTTTCACTTGTAACATGATTGGTGATTGAAGAGCAGTTTGGGTTTTCTACAATGTGGCCTTCAAAATGTGAGGTTTTCTTTTATAAGAAAGAAATTCATACAAAGGGCCTTTTTCAGCTAATAATCTTGCAAGTGTCACTGCTTTTTGAAGAACATGCTGACCACTGCTTAAGACAGTTTAAGAGACTGCTCTGAAACCAGCAGCTTTTGTGCAAGTCCAGTTGCAGGAGTATAATTATTTGAATGATGAAGAAGTAAAAGTAAAGACCATCTTCACAAAGAGGCCATACTAGGATTCCCCGCTCCTTAAATCATGGACAATATATTCTGCGCTTGGTTTTTCTCTTTTTGAGTATTTAAGAGATTAATTCAGTCACAATAAAAAGAAAACAAATCACAGGGGCGTGGTATCTTTTTCAGCAAAACCCAGCTTTTCAAGCTGGGTAAATTGTTTCCCTTGTACATACAGATCCTGAAATTCAGTCTCCAAAACTATTTTAATACCTCTAACAAGGCCTTATTCAATCACCTGAAGTCAAGGAGGTTTTAGTATTCTTAGTGATCAGAAATTAGAGTAATAATAATTTCCTATTTCTTAGGGTTATGTGACACCGGTGTTTGCAAATAGTTGCCACCTGTTTGGACAAAAAATCCAGGTGGGCCACTGGAGTCCGCACTTGGCGTGTCTGACCACTAAACGGTAGTGTTGTATTGCAGCTGGTAAAGGAAAGTACATGAATGCTGCAGAGAAAAAAAAATAATTCAGATCTAGTTGAACTCTGCTATCAAGTCTTAACTATTTTACCTTTGGCCCATTAATTACATCTTCTGCTGTTAAATCAGCCATCCTATCAATGTTTGATTGTCCTGAAAAAACATTCTCTGTTTAACATGAATTTATTTTAAATGTGTGAGGAGATTTTTTTTCTTCTCTGTACCTGTACAAACTTTGTCCTGGTGTTTGAATTTTCCATCACAAGCATACTGATTTATTGTGCATTTGCTGTGGGATTTTATGGTCGCTAGCAGGATTCAGTCTCCTCCAGGGCAAAAGCCACATTCTCATGGCTCTTGTTCTGTCTGCCACGAAGCAGTTTGTGACTGGAGGAGTCTCCAGTGGCCATGCTGGTGGTTCCTGTAGAGAAACCTTTCATGACTCTTAATGCTAGAGCTTCTCAGTACTGCTGTCACATAAGCCCGTGTCTGTTGCTTTCCTCAATTTCTCTAGCAAAGGAGCTTTTTTACTAAATGAGTTTGAGTCTAACAGAGAAATTATTTAGGTTTCATATAACGTTCTGAGCCAAAGTGTAGCAGT
Organism: Bombycilla garrulus; assembly: GCA_013400315.1. Lineage (NCBI taxonomy): Eukaryota > Metazoa > Chordata > Aves > Passeriformes > Bombycillidae > Bombycilla > Bombycilla garrulus. The sequence goes on from VXBU01005191.1 coordinate 224,842, forward strand.
TACTGTGCATTAGAACTGCAAACTTTCTACTATGTTTTTCTGAATTTTAAAGGATTAAGGTGAAAGCTTTTAAGAAGAGCTTGTAACAAAGTGAACCTGTTTCTCAACAGGAATGTGATGGGACATTTGAAAAACTTAATTTGACTGGTTTTTTAGGTATGCCAACATTTAGTGCAACCCAGAAAAGTAAAAGAGTTTATTAAGATTAGTGTATAAAGCATAGTGTGGAAAGGTTTTCTTGTCCTTATGAAATACTTTACTGACCAAGAAAAACATATTTTACTGAGTACATATTTTAACTGAACAAAGTATGTGATTTTTCTGTCTTTTTTTTTTTTTGCCAAGTCTGATCTACATCATGCAGGCTGAGCTGTGTATATCACAGAACGGATGTTGATGAATATACACGTTGTAGAAGTAGACTGATATCATATCTTCAGCAGTCAGAAAGGGAGCAGTGAGTCCTGAACAAGCACTGACAAACACACAGCAGAGTGGAGAATGTGCATGAGGCAGGTGAAGCAGGACTCCCCAGGGCACAGGGATGCTGGCTTGCTTTCCCTCTGCTCCTGTCAGGCAGCAAGAGAACAAGCTATTTCTACTGCTTTTGAGGATGAAAATTGATATGTTTTTAATTATGATGGTGTCTTGTGCTTATCTGATTTGGGGACACACACACGATCGAAGGCATTAATCTGCAATCTGGCCACACGGGCCCATTGGCAAAGAACTGCTCCAGCCAGCTTGAACCCCTGCAGTAACATCTCTTCATTTACAGAAAGCCCCACGGTACCATCTACTCTTCATTTACAGAGGGCACTCTTGTAATGAGAATCTCATGATAAAATGCTCTTCTTCTCTGAAAAGCTCTCACAGCTTGACGATGCAGTTGTCACCATGGAGATTTCCCTCCAACAGCAAAGAATGAATTTGGTGCTGTTTAAGTTCAGGAATGTGTAGCAGATACCTCCCAATGGCTTCAGCTAAGCCACCACCTGAGGAGAGAACTTGGATCAGAAGCTGAGAGAGGAAGTACATATACACTGATGATAAATTATATTTTTTGCAGGTGACCGGATCTCAAGAAATGGCATGTGTGTAACGACTGATAAATGTGAAAGAGTATGAATAAAAGCCTCAGAGCCTGAGCCAAAAGGAAGGGAAATAGACTTGCCTTAACCTTGAAGGAAATATTCAAATGTGATGGTCTGTGAATTCCAGCTGAGATATAATTCCTTTCCCTCAGAAAGAAGGGAAGGCCTGAGGTTCCTTGAGGAAAGGGAAATAAAAAAGGACTTGCTGTAAAATTAGACTTGCATTTAGAAAAAGTAGTATTTTTCCTTCCCGTTTCCCAAAGACCTTATTGATATGTTTGGATTTCTCATTTCACAGAAATTACCTAAAAAGCAGTATGGAATGATTAATTTCTGATTTTCCTGAAGCTGTGAAATCCTTCTGTGCAAGTAACACTTGGTTATTTTTACTGGTCTGTCTTCTGAGGGAAGCTCTACACAATAAACAGTATGGTACAAAACTGAACAAAGCATTGGGGCAGCTAATATGGGATGCTGGGAGATAGATGGAGTGGTACAGGCGGTCTCTTCTGATGTGGAGACCTTCTGCTAGGATTAGGAAGTGATTTTCCCCCTCTGCTCCGCTCCCCTGAGACCTGCAGGGGAGTGCCACAAAAATGGTCAGAGAGCTGCAGCACTTATCTGAAAAAAGACCGAGAGAGGGGGGGTTGTTGAGCGTGGAGTAGGGAAAGCCCTGGGAAAACCTTTTAGCAGTCTTTGAGAACATAAAGGGGGCCTGCAAGAAGTCTGGGTACAAACTTTATATTTGTTGCCATAGGAAAAAAGGGTTTTAAATAGTTTAAAATATTTTTAAACTAAAAGAGGGTAGGTTTAGATTAGATTTATGAAGAAATTCTTTGATGGTGGTGAGGCATTGTCACAGGTTGCCCAGGATGGCACCCCCCTGGAGATGTTAAAGACCACTGGCAGGGCTCTAAGCAACCTGGTTTAGTGGAAGACGTCCCAACTCAGGGGGCTGGACTAGAGGAACTTCTAGGTCTTTTGGAACCCAAATCATTTTGTGATTCTATTATTTATAACCTCTCAGAAATATTCATAGCTGTCATGAGACTTGTTACTGACTGCCAGGGTAGATGTCAGGGAGATAAATTCAGTATCTGAGATATTCCTCTAAGAAGCAATAGACAAAGAGTGGGGAAAGGGATAAAAATAAGTACTGCAAAGGTAGTAGCTAGTGGAAAATATAGTTTGGCTAGGGGGAAAAATGAAGGGAAAATACCAGTAAAGATCAAATTGAATCTTAAGGGGAGGCTTATTTAATTTTCTTTTTTTTTTTTTTAAGTTGAAAAATCAGCCAGAGGCAAAATGAAAAAAGAAAAATAGTAGTAGGGAGGTATAGTGAGTTCCTTTGACATTAATAACTGAAGAGACCTGCCTAAGAATTAAACATTGAGTCTGAGTAGCAGGAAAATGAAAACGAGCTCTGTAATAAAACTTGACAAAAAATTAATGAGTCAGAGTCCTAAAATCATGAGTCATTTAAACACTGAGGTTTTTCCAAGGATGAAACATATTTTAGTGTCTTTTTCACTATCAGGGAAATGGTAATCAAACTCAACATGAGATTGCTTAAGGTTCAAAAAGACTACTTTAAAACAGATTTAAAACTTCCCATCTGGCTGATCATGGAGTGAAGTCTGGAGGGCAATTGCCCCTGACTGTCTGCCTGCCTCTTCCTTTGGACTGTTCCTTCCCCACCAGCCTCAATTACCTCTCTGTCACCCTCTGTGTGTGCTCCAGGCTGGCAGCCTATGTCTCCTTCTTCCTTAATGCCTCATATTTTCCTCATATTTTCTCTTTTGCTTTTCATAAAACCCCTATACCTGCTTATCTCTTGAATTTCCTTAGAGCCTTCTGCATCTTTTTTGGTTTAACTACCTCATTTCTTTCTCCTCACTTTTCTTTCGAGCTCTCCAACAGCTGTGATGCCTGAGGACATGCCAGCTTGAGGTTTTCTCATTGCTCATCCAAAACAGCTTTCAGATTTAAGTCAAGTCATTATTAAAAGAAGACAAACACACAGAACACCCCCTCCTTCTTTTCTGTCCAAGAACCCAGCACCATGAAAATTGTAACAAAGAAGTGAGATAGTAATTGTGGTGGTTGTGGTGCAATGTGCTGGTGCTATGAACTGTTCCTGAATGCAGTGGAAAATTTTATTTTCTGAATATTTTTTAATTTAAAAAATCAGTGTTTCAGTATTTACTTGATGTGTGGTCAACTTTAAAAGAATAGAAAAGTATTCAATTTGCTGTGACTAATATACACAAAGAATTTAGTTCTGGGTTTGTTTTTTTTCTTTTATGGATATGTTTTAAAATCTGCATTTAAAAGGTCCCTGAATACAGCCAGAATAGAGCAGTTATAAAAGAGGATTTGCACCTGTTAGTTTCATTTCATGCTTTTAGTGAAAGGATTGATCCAATCTCTCTCTCTATCCCTCCCTGCTTGATTCCCTCCCTCTCTTCCCCTTGCCTTTCCCTCTTTTCTCCCTGCGTTCTCCTTTCCCTCTCTCTCTCCCTCTGCACCTCTTCCAAACTACTTCTGACTGCCCTTTCTGACTTGTGGTGAGAGAATATAACCAGCTCTACAAGCTGCTGTTCTTGGGCCATCTGCACTCCACCATATGAAGCACAATTTCTGATGTCTTTTGTATATACAAGAAGGAGGGTCTCCATAACCAGGTTACCATCTCCAAAAAGGTGAACTTAAATGTTTCAGGCCAATCAAAGGAAGAGTCCCCATAGTAGTCAGGAGATTTCTCATTGGTTCCAAGTACTTGCCTGTTGAAACAAAGAAGGAAAAGTGAAGATAATTTTTCAAAGCACCTACAGTTTATAGTGTATATGGTGCAAAGCCAGTCCGGAGGTTGGGCTGGAAGAGAAGTTTGCTGCTCTTGTTCTCTGTTCTCCTTCTGGGACAGCTCCATTGATCTGCTTTGTGCTTCCCTAGCAGCTGGGGGTTCCTGGCCCATCCAGGTCTCCCCCTGCCCCCTTCTGGGGACACAACTGGTGTGGTGCTTTGACTAGAGGGTCAAACCACATTAGCAGCTACTGAGGTACAAAGTAATTTGGGGGTCCTCCTAGGTAGGCACCTGTGTTTCCCACTGGAAGGGCATGTGGGTGTCTTGTGTTGTTTACTAGGGCAATGACTTGTGTGTAATCCAGGCTTCATTGTATGCAACTTACTCAGGGGGCTTTAGGCTTAACAAAATCTTCTGCCTCTTCTGTTTTTTGTGCTTATGGCCAGGTCAGCCAGTTTTATTTATGTGGCTTGCCTATAACCAAAGCCTCTACTAGTAATCATTTTTCTTTTCTGCTGCTTGTTGTCTTTCTCACTACCAATGCACGCACTCCCTGGCCTCTGCTATTGCTATTGTTATTTATTCATTCTCTTACACCATTAATGTTAAATAACATCTCTTTACCAGAAAGGTTTTTGTAAAAAAAAAAATATCAAATTATTTAGTACCATGTGTGTGGCAGACGATATATTTCATTTTATTTTTATTTAAGGTGTACATTTTACTGCTCCTGCATTGGGTTTGTTTTCCCCTCTGTGAGAAATAAAATCTTATTTGTGAAAAAGAAGATGGGTTATCTGCCTTGAAAACAACAGAAAAGTCCAAGGGAGGTTTTTGTAATTTGCTGATTTAAAAACTGACTAGCTTTGAAGCTGATCACATGCAACGGAGCATACTGACCTCTAAAACACTTGTATGGTCCAGCTTAGGTGATAAAAATTCTTGATCTTCTAAACTGTAACTTTTAGGAGGCATGTTCTGAAAGTGAAAATGGGTAATAAAAAGCAGGTCCTGTTGCTCAGCTGATGACTGGGTGTGAATAGAAAGTGTTTGCAGATTTTTCTCCAAAAGAGCATGGAAGGGGGTGCTGTGTATGTGTCAGATGCCTTTTAATTTAACTGCTGAGGAGTGTGAACTTACAGAGAGGGGCAGGGATGCTGAGACAGAAAGGATGGAAAATGCAGACAGTGAAGGACATCTCAGGGTTTCCAACAGTAATATAAAAAGGTATTGGAAACCTTAAGAGAAGTTACTATGGGTGAAGATGGATTCGAAAGGAAATTGTGATATTGCTGTAATCTTTCTAAGAGCTAGAATTGTAATTCCAAAATTATTAAAATTTCAGGAGGCAAGAAAAGCTGTAATTTTACATACAGAGTATGAAACTGAGGGCAAGGAAAAAAGAGACAACCATAAGAACACTTTAAATTAGAAGTGTAAAGTTGAATAAAACCCTAAGATATCTAAGCATAAATTATTTTTTTGTGTTAATCCTATTTTCTTTCTTATTTGCATTTAAATTGCACTGATTGAACCTGAGATGCTTTAAAAATTGGCGTAGTTGAACCTGGTTAAGTGTTGCTACCTGAATTTTAATGTCTTGTTTAGGCTTAAAAGAAACCCTCTTCACTGGGCAGAGCCAAGCATTTTTGAGTTTTATTAAATCTGTAATTTTTTTTCCTCAAATATTAATTTAATTTGTATTCATGTTTGTTGTCAAAATAGCTCAACTTTGTTCCTAGAGTTGCTTATTACTGGTTTGATTCTAATACTCTCCTTGGTATAAGGACAAATGTAAAAGTCATTGCTCCCCAAAAGTGTGTCAAACTTGGGAAGCAAAAAGGAAATCACAGGATTTTTGATGCTATTCTGCAAATTAGTAGTTTTTGTACATGCAGTGGGAGAGGTGGCAATTTCAGAGGAACTTGAGTGAAGGGAAGAGATGTTTGAAGTTTGGTGGGAGTGTAGGGTGGGAAGATAGGCAGGATGTGTCTTGTGGACAAAAAAGAAAGATGGGAAGTAAATGAGTTTATTTAAAGGTTGCTGAAGCTGATACAGTAATAGAATATAAACTGAGTAGGAACATGGTGAAAAACTCTATGAAATATTTACATTTTTGATGTTGGTGTTCAGGTAGTGTGTAGTGTTAAGATGACAATGGTCATAGAAATAGGGTTGTGGTGGATCTGAATTTAAAATACATGCATTACTTAAGGAAAGGATAATTTAGGAAGAATCTTTGTCCTTTTTTGGTATTTATTTCATCTAGTTGTTCTCTCAGTTCCTGGGCTTTTGTTAATGTTCTACCTTTAAAATTGTTTTAATTATGAATAGTAGTCTACAAGCAAGTCACGACGTGTACTGCTATTTTTCTTCTTTAAGACATTTCTGCTATAGAGGCTCATAACTGTCGTGGATGTCAAAGCCTTCAGGCATGTTTCTGGGAAGGATGATAGGAATTTTATAACCCCTAGACACCATCAGATTGATGGGAGAGCTTTTTATGCCAAAATCTGGCAAAATCTCATTAGGTAATTCTTTCACTTTGCGTTTTTGTAGATTTTAAATGCTTTTTCTGAGGGGGCTTGTTTAGATGAGCAGGACTGTCCTCAACTGTTTTGTCAATTTTTGGAGACTGTTTATGTGTTGCTTTGCTGACTGTAGACTTGAAACTCTATTTGTGAAATTAGCCATCAGTGCACTATTTATTACAAAACTTGATATAAAAATATTTAAGCAAGCCTCCTCTTTTAGAATGTTCTTGTAAATGTGAAGTGAGAGCAGAATTTATTAAGTATCTCTTTTTTTGTAAAGATAGATAGATAGACATCTAATTTGTTTTTAAAATTTATCAAAGCTTTATCAGTATGTCCAAAGCAGTTTTTGGTAAAAGTAACAGATTCTAAGTTTAATATGATTCCACATGACTGGAAAGATTGAATTGGTAAGCATTACCTTGTAAAATGACTAAAAACTGTTTTAAGGAAATCATAGAATAGAATGATTTAGGTTGGAAGGGATTTAAATCTCACCTAGTTCAAACATCATGGACATCTTCAAATAAATCAGGTTTCTCAGGGTTGCATCCAACTTGACTTTGAATGTTTCCAAGGATGGAGCATATACCACCTCTCTGGGCAACCTGTTCCAGTGTTTCACTATCCTTATTGAAAAAAACTTCTTCCTTAGGTCTACCGTCTTTTAATTTAAAACCATTACCCCTTGTCCTATTGCAACAAGCCCTTCTGTCCCCTTCGATACTGAAAAGCTGCAGTAAAGTCTGAAATCTGCTGTAGGGACATAAAAGTACACCAGTGTAGTCCTGACTGTTCATATATGGGAGTAGAAAGAGATTATCCTTTTACTCAGTACTAAAAGAATTATTCCCAACTCATCTGACTTGACTGTTCAGCTTGGTGCTTTCAAAGAGAGCTTCACATTGACTCTGGCGTAGAGGGAGACTTTGTGAAGGAGGCTTAGTTCACCCATGTGAGTTTGATTCCCTGTCAGAGAGATTTTGCTGAAATTACTGCATTTCATTCTGCATATAAAGCTGTAACCTTGTTTCATTGCAGCCAAATGATGGAGATGGGAACTGAAAAGCAAATTAATTACCCGCTAACTACTGCATGGTAAATTGTGCACAAACAGGAGGCGTTTACCTCATACCATAGATGCACCATGTAATAAATCTGACATCTATGGCTTTTTGTCTTATCTTTCCCTGCAGTATCCATAAAAGTGTTTCTCATTTGTAACAGATGGTCAGAGCACGGCTTTGAAATTTATCTGGAGATGAAGCCCTGTTGATTCCATTGAAAGTAAAGAATTTTCATGCAGATGGAGACAAAAAGGGATTTATTGTTACAATTCTGATGATGAGGTATTTCATACAATGCCTTCCTTTCCTTTTCGCTCGCAGGTGATGTGCCTTCAGGATTTTTTTGGCGATGATGACATTTTTATTGCATGTGGACCAGAAAAGTTCCGTTACCAGGATGATTTCTTGCTGGATGAAAGTGGTAAGATGTATTTTTAAATGTTTACATTGAGATTAAAGGGCAGATTTCCGTATCATGCTAATTAAACCAAAGCAGTATCACCTGGATTGATTTCAGAAATAGAAGAAATATTTTAATTCAAAATACTGAAATTAAGAGCATTGCAAGCAACAAGAAATCTTTCATGCTATTGCAGCATGAAAACTGATTTCAACCTGAATTTCACATATTATATGAAAAGTTGTGTTTGGTGGAATTCCTTTTTTTGTAGGGTCTTTTGTGTTTTGGCTTTGAATTTATTCTGTTTCTTTATCACACTTTCTCAGGCTCCCAGTACCTACCATTGAGATTCAGTTAATGATTCGTAGGTAATGTGATAAAGAAAGATAGATGCAATTCTATATGGGAGATAAATGTAATCAGCAAATGCAGACAAAGTAATCTGAGAAAATTCAGCAAGTTCTCTGTTTTTCAGAGTCTGACTAATACAATAATGAAATCAGTCTATGTACTTGTCTAGGGAAAATACATGTTTTGTTTTCAGATACCTTTATTGTTACAAAGAATGTTCCTGACTTGGGAATCACAACTGTAAGGAAAAAAAGAAGAAAAAAACTAACTATAGGCTTTGTGCATTTAAACAAACAAACAAACAAAGCTGCCAACAACACTGAATTTATTTTTGTTTAGAGCAAGACACAACAAAAGTTTTATTGGTCCTACACTCTTTCTCAGTCCATGGTATCTTGGTAATCCATTGCTATCAAAATCTCTAATATTTCTTGAAACTATTGAAGGTCTGGAAGAACACTTGACTGAACAGTCAGAAAAGATTTTTGTTACATCAGTAACCACTTCACAGCCATTATGTGCATGTCTGTTAGCTTCACCACTTTATCATGGTTTTTGATGCAATCAAAAAAACTGTGCAAATCACAGTTCAAGATGGTGTAATTGTATTTTTCTGACTAACCTGTGAAGCTGGAGGGCTTTTTGGTTTACCCAGATCCAGAAAAAATGCTCCTTTAGCCTGTGTAGGAGCAGAAGGCAGCAACTTGTGCAGACCTCGCCCTGTGAGTTGAAGGATGGCTCTGAAGAAGGAGGTGTCTTCTGAGTGCAGGAATGACCTTTTGTGTCAGGCACAGACAGAAGCAAGAACACCTCCTGTGTTCCTCTAGAGTACCTTATAAAATGGAAATAAAAATCAAAATAGAGCACCAGATCTGCTCTTTGCAATAATGAAATTGCTGTAGTTGACTCTAAGGCAAATTTTACTAATGGTAAAAAAGTAGCTTTAGCCATTTATAGGATGGGAATTATAAAGGTGAGGGGGACATTTGACCAGCAAAGGAATTTCCCAGGTGGCTTTGTGCTCGGAACGAAGGTCCTTCCCTTTAAGGAGAAGAGACCCAGAGAGTTGTCTGTAGTCTGGATTCACTTGTTTCTGGTGGCTGCCCAGTGCCACCCTGCAGCAGTTTTTCCAGCAAAGATGCAAGAAATGCTGACAAGGGATTTATCTAAATCCCTTTTGGAAGTATGTAGCCGGTTTTTGGAGGTCTGGTGCCAAAGTACAGACATAGCCTGACTCTGCTTAGTGTTTGTCTGACATATCAACATCTCTTTGAGCAAGCAATATCTTTCTCTGAAGCTTTGGTGCTTAAAACCATTTTTTACTGATCTTAAAAAAAGAGAAATCCTTAAAATCCATGCTGAACACACAACTTTAGCTATTTGTTGTAGTGTTTGCTTTTCTATCAGGTAAAGATTCAATGAACATTGACTGTTTTTTACTGCAGGAGTGAAGAAAGGTGAGAAAATCAGATTTCAGACTACATCTCTAATTCCTCTGAGAAGTGTACATCAACTTTTCTCTCTCTCTTTCAGGTGGTTTGGTATCAGAGAACTTGTTTATGTTGTTTATCAATAATAGCTGATGTACCAACTGATATGCATCTAGTCAGCCTTCTCGGAGCAGGAGCAAGAGTTAGAGAGAAAATATTGATTTTTTTTTGAAAAGGAGCTTTTAACTTGTTTTGCTTGGCAAATGAAGTTTGTGTGATCAAAGTGTGTGTCTGTGCGATCCTCATAGTTTATCTAATAAGATTACAGTTATTAGGAAGTGCTGTCCAACTGTGCAGGACTTGTAAAGCCCGTCTCTGCTTCCCTGAAAAGCATCTTGAAACAACACTGAGCAAAACAGAATTGCTGGTTTGTCTCTACATCCCTCCAGGTTCAACCAGATGATGAGAATAACAGTTAAGGTGTCGCAGTAGATGATGAGAATAACAGTTAAGGTGTTGCAGTTGGAGGAGTAAAGAAAAGTAAAATTTGATGGCTGGGGAAAAAAAGTAGAGAGAAGAAATATATAAATAATCAGTGTTCTGGGCTTTTGGGATTTACTTTTCAGGGAGGAAGAAGAATGCCATCATTTTGTGGTCTGAGTTCAGAACTCCTGATACTAGAGGTGAGCAGGAGGCAAAGTTGGACATTGGGAAGCCAGTCACCTGTAGTGGGATTCATTGTAGCTAACAGTAAGTAGCTGCACTTAGGGAGTTGCCTGGGACTGAGCCATTCCCAGTAGATATCTTTCCCAGTAAATAAAACTTAGACTTACTGACATAGTAGATGTTTGGTTGACTCAGTGGAAAGTGGATGTTTCAAACAGTTCATATGGATTACACTCCAGAAATGTCTAGTTTGCGTTTCTAAATGCATCTATCTGCCTGATGTAGCTGTTCTCGTCTACACTTTATGTTTTTAAAGTTGCTTAAAAAGCTTTTAGGATGAGATTAATTCCAACCTATCAGAATGGAAAAGACTAAAATCTCATCAGTTTGCATTATTTCTAGTCATCTTTGTTTCTCCTGCTCCCATGGCTTGCTCTTGCCTTTGGACAGCACATTCTAAAAGCTGAAGAATCAGAAATTTAAAAAAACCAGTCTAGAAGTCAGTGAATCTATCTCCCCATATAAGTATGAGATTAACATTCCACATTTAATTTCTGGCATGCTTGGCTAACAAGCGCCATAAAACATGAGGAAGAATCTGTATCCTCCCAAGACATTCTGTGCCAGTGGTAAACTCTTCTTACAGTTTTTCAGCTCTCTTCCCCAGATTCCCTTGCTAGCATTTAAATCCATTGCTATATTTCTTATCTACTTTGACCATGGGAAATAGATGATTCATTTTTCTTTGAAAAAATCTGTGGGCTCATCAATTTTCTTTTCTTTAGGCTGTGGAATTAAGTCAGCTTTGCTTTGACTTCAGGCTCAAACCTGCCCTTGAATGAGGGTGGATGTTCCTTCTTTATATCATCTCCCTTCTCTGTTTTATGTCTTTCAGGAAGAGGCATTGCATATCCCCTTGGCAATCGGCTAAGAAAATAAGTTAATTAGGGATGCATCAAAGAGAAAAAAACAAGCAGTCCTCAATATACATTGCAGTTTCTTCCCTGCCAGGATGTACAGATGGTTTTCATGCTAAACACACTGTTTATTGCATGAAATGCAGAAACAATACGAACCATCCCCATCATAATTCCTAGTAATCACCTCCATATCTGACATGATCAATAGATATGATAGCCACACACACTTTCATCATGAGAGCGGCAGATGGGATATAAGGATGCATGTGAATGACCATAAAATTCAGAAGTAAATACTCCTTGTTTGTCAAGCATCAGTGCTGATGCTATTTTCTTAGGAAGTTTTTTATGGGCTATGTAGGCAAAAAAGCATTACATTAATGAAGCACACATTACAGCAGCTTGTAAGAAGAAAAATTCCTCAGCATAGAGTATGGCAGTGACTGCTTCCAGGCATTGTTAGCTTGCAGTTTAGGAAACTCCCAGAAATCCCAGGTTTTCTTTAACTGATGATAGTTCAGTTTTCAAAGAGGTCAGAGGATGCCTTTCAATAGCCCTTAGCTGTGTGTTGGCAACGATTAAGGTTTAAGGGCCACTCTCCCAAAAATATTTGCAATCAGCTATTATTTAGGCACCTAAATAGGATTTTGCAACGCGAGTAACTCATGAGATTTGCCCTAATTCAGAACATCTCCTTTGCTTATACAGATATTTCTTTCTCAGCACTGTAAAATAAGAGAGCTTGAGGCTGGCAGTATCTGACTTATTTTTTTTTTTTAGGTTAAATCATTTTTTATGTTCTGTTAATATTTTCTGAGTGCTTTGGAACCTTGAGAGTTGCATAAAGAGAGTATGGCAGACTTCCTCACGTACTGAGGTGCATCATGTACAAAAGCTGCAATCTCAGCTGGCCAAAGCCAGTGTCTCTGCCTCCAAGCAGAGTGTAACCAGTATAGAATGTCTGGATGTGAAAATAACTGTAGATTGCTTGTCAAAAGCACATATTACTATTATGGAAACAATGAGGAGAATGACTCTGTTTTAGGGGAAAATTAAGACTGGAACTTTGAAACCTAATTTCAATTTGACTTTGCTGGCCCGTGTTAGTCCTCAGCTCAGCATCTCTGTGCCAGCAGTGTTACTGCTTCATCTTGCCAGCAGCAGACAACTTGCCAGGAAAATCTGAGTCCTGTGGTGTCCGCACACACGTGTGTGTGTGCATGGAGGCATGCACACGTATCTGATCCAGTAACTGCAGTTAAGGTCAGGCGTATCATGTTTATCCCTGTTAATAGCTGTCATGTTTCTGCAACCTTCATTAATCTGTCCTTCCTAAAAGAGGCAGGAAGGGGAAATCAGTTAGTCTTCATCTACTCGGATTTATAGGACAGAGACTGATGTGTTAAGCAGCTTTTGGCTGCACTTAGGAGTGGAGAGCATGCTGGCTGACTTACTCTGCCCTCATCAAAAACTTGTGCTTTGGCAATTGGAAAGTAGTGATGGGTTCTGGGGCTTTGAGATACAACTTTGCTTTCAACAGAGACATAAATATAAAGTGTTCCACTGCAGTGTGATATTTTCAAATGTCAACAACTGCTGGGCCTTGGAAACAGATATGAGGAAGAAACAAACTAAGACAGGAGATCCCAGGCTCTGGCTGGATGTACCACTTAGACTAATGGTTCAGAAAGGGAAGAAGGAAAGAAGTTGTTTTTCCAATGCCATTTCATCCAGTGCCCCCTTTCTCTTCCTACTCCAGGACCTCTGTTTTCATCTCCACTCTCTCTTAGTGCTGTAGGCAGTTGCACAGTACCCTCAGCTCCCTCCCATTTGGCACATCAGTACTTGTCCTCATCCCCTTCCACACAATAAGTGTATTCAGAGGGTCTCACATTTTATCCAGTAATGGGACTCTCCACAACTTTTCCCAAAAGCCTTACCCCTCACCGAGACCATCTGTGTCCAGTTGGACTGGAAGTACCTCCCTCCCTAGGCCTGTGCACCCAGCTCGGCTCTGGTCGCCTGGAAGTACTTGGCTGTATGGCCGTGTGTGAGTGACTCACTTGTTTCTGTTGAGTTAAACTCTTAAAAGGAGGATGCTGATCTTCAGTTAAATTCTCAGAACAGGCTGCTAGTGTGATCGTCAGGTGGCTGTTAATATAATATCATGTGGCGTTCATTAAATAAAATCTGTAGTAACGCTTGAGTCAAATGAGCTCCTCACATGAAAAATGCATTCACAGAAGTTCAGTTTTGTTCTATGCAGCATTTCTTTTTTAGTATATGCCTTTGTTATAGATATGTTCTTGATTACAAATGCCCACTTCTTTATCTGTTTTCTGCAAATTTGCTTTCAACATTCTCCAGTGTCTCACAGGTGTGCTTTGAGACATTGCTTCTCGCCTTTCTGCCTAAGCATCTCTAGCAGAGAAAGCTTGGCCACTTAAATAATAAAATCTTTGCTTCCCCCCCTCAGCTGGCAGATTTATAGACATGAGTAAAGGATGTTAGAACTTTCAAGAAGATGACTTATGTGTTTTCCAGTCCAGATTTACAGTGAAATGCATGTCCCTTTCCCCAACTCCTTGCCATGCATACATGTATATTTGCATAGTTAATCACTTTTCATCCATGTTGCAGTGAAAAAATTACCTGCATGTATAGCCAGGAAAAATTGTGGTCACTTACAGCTTAGAAAACAGCCATTGAAACTGGCCAAACAGTAAAACTGCAGTTATTGCTAATTCATTCTGCTCATTGAACCAAATGTTCTTCAGTATGTTTTCTGTAGTATTTGCTTCCCCTGATGTCTGTTAAAAATAGCATGAATGAAATGCTACCCAGTAAACTAGAACTGGTGGAAATTCCCATTTCATGAGGAATTTAATGAGGTTTGACTGTGCATATTCTTTCAACATTTTTCAGCAGTAAAGCTAATTTTGGATATAAAACTGCTAAAAAATTTGCACACAAAAATATCAAGAATTTGCTCAATAATATTTACATTGTAATAGATTGTATTTGTGCTGGGAATTTATGGAACTTCAGCTTATTTTAAAGAAAAAAAGAAATTGTTATTAAACATCATCAATACCATTATGTACAAGGGATTTTAATCATAACTACTAGTGTTATTAAACAGTAAATAAGAGACTAGAATGAATATTTATTGGTTTCTATAACTTAATATTTTTGCTCTTTCATTTTGATTTTTTCTTGTAATTTATTGAATATTTAGATTAATCAGATGGTCCAGGAGAACATTTTTCTTACAGAATACTTTGAACTATTTTCCCAAACTGTGAAGATCTCAGTTGCATATCCAAATGCAGAAAGTGCAATTCCAATGTTTATGACCACTTTTCTAAATAAATTGTTTGTTCTGGGGAATGAAACCAGAAATTTGATACACACAACAGGGTAGATCTTGGTACACAAGCTCTTACTTTGACTGTCTCATATTTATTCTTTTGCCATGCAAGGTCCTTTATTTTGCTGTCTTTGATGATATTCCAGTTTGTATAATATTCCATTTGAGATCACAGGTTCAGTTTTGAGGTTGTGTATTCAGTCTGTTTCTCAGAAGATGGTAGCTTCCAAAATAACAGTTTACTTTCAGTTTATTTAGGAGAGTTTCTTTGTTTTACTTTTCCAGTTCTAGTGATGATGGAAGTAGAAGATAGTAGCTGTATATTAATATTTCCTCCCCCAAGTTTATTGAGTAGACTGGTGAAGACCATGGAGAAGTTTCACATCAGAAATGTTTAGAAATTACATTTTCCATATGTTTATTTCTTTTCCTGTTTTGTTAATTAGTCAGGTAAAATGGAGCATACAGTGTTGGTAATCCTGGCAAGTACATCTGTAATTTTCCCATTTTGCAGATTCTTAATAATGCTAGAAACTATTAGAATCTGATCAATTTCTGAAACGGTGTTCTGTTGCAGGAGATCCTTTGGGTGAGCAACATAGTCCCATTACAAGTTTGTATGATATAGCTTTGAGATGAATAGTTCTTGTGGCATCAGTGCTTCATCATTCAGTCTGAGGACCTGAGCAAACTGTGCCAACTGCTGAAGTGCATTAGGATTTGCCCTGGATTAGGATTTGCCCTGGAGACCTGCCTGTTTTTTGGGTGGCATGGTTGTACCAGAGATTTTGCATGATTAGACTGACCAGCAGTAAAACTGGACTGACTTGCTAAATTTGCTACTATAATTTTCTCATTTTCATTATAGATACAGGCCCTATACCTGGAGCTTTATCATGTCTTGAGTAATTATGTGAACACTTTTTTTTTAGTGGCAGGGCTGTCCAGATATTTCTATACTGGCAAAATATTTTGAAAAGAGCATAATTATTCAAAATCCAGTTATTTAACTGTTAGAAAGCAAAAATGTTCTGAAGACATATGAGGAAAATATCTTCATCCTTAATACTCGTTAAAAGCCATCTTTTAAAGTTTTATCAATTTCAGCACAGCAGCTGAGAGAGAATCAAACACAACCTGGAATATTTCAAAGTGGTAAAGTCAGAAAGGGGAGTACACCAGTGATAGATATTCCTATTTATATAGTCATACATATTCATTGAGATGGTGTGTATACAGACACAAATATATCAGGTGTTAAGGCCAGTAGAAGACTTCTGAATAATGGCTGTGTTGGTCTGCTTTGCAGAACTGGCAGCTCACAATGTGTGCTACAAGAGTGGTTTGCTGCTGGTATTTTCAAAATGCAACCTACAGAAATTTCCCATTGAAAACCTCGAAAGTCTTACCTGACAGCTCAGGTTGCTTCTGTGAACACTCACCTTCAAATAAACTGTTTCCAGAGCACAGCTCCCTGCAGGAGAACTGAATGCTAATAATATGCATAAAGTAATATAGGCTGAGTAATCTTTAGGAAGTCTCATGTTGCCATGGAATTGAACACCTGTAGGTGGTAGGTCATGGAGCTCTGATTTGACTTCTTTTATTCTTCAGTCAGAGCTTTTTAAAATTGTGTTTTAGAGGAATTGTAACCCTGGTTTTGTTTTGTTTTTCCTTTTGAAAGAAAGCCTTCTAGGGACATAAAATTTATTAAAGCAAAAAGGGGGCTAACATGAGATTTCATTCTTTCATATGAAGGATCTGGTCCAAGGAAAGTTTGTAGAAGATTGCTAATTATTCCTAATGGAGTGGAGAGTAATTAAAAGACAAATAAATTTAAGTTGCTTAGTCTTTTCTCTTACTCTGGAATAGAAAAGAGCAATTTGTTTTCCTCAACTGCTTAGAACTGTTAAGATTGTCTAGCAAAAATAAAGAAGACAACTTAGAGTAAGGCAGTTTCTGATGAGGACAGTATTCTGGAAGAAAAGAATACTGGAAAAGAACCAATTTGATGAAGCTTTATACAAACTATTTCTGTCAAAACTGTACGTGCTCTATCTGTTTTGCAAGCACATATTGATGTCTGTAGAATAAGTGACTTCAGAAAATGCAATAGATTTATTTTTGCACAGCAGTTGCTGTATACTGCAGGGCTGTAAGATAGGTGATATTCTTTTCTGCTTAAAAATATAAATTGGGAAACCATGGGAAATACACAACAGGGAGCCTAACTTTGGGATCATGTAAATGCTTGGAATTGACTTTAAAAATTGAGTTTTTAAATTAATACTTAAGCATTTAATAATAAGGACAAATCTGCATAAATAAAAAAATAAAACAGGATACTTTTTAAAAATCACTTTGGGGAGGACCTCTCTCCTGAGATTCTGGTAGCAGTCTTCTGGGATCATAGCTCAGACTAAATGCAGACTGTAGTAGCTGTGATAGTTCTTAGCAGCAGGAGAAATTCTAGCATATTATAAGGAGCATTAGACTTTCTAGATGCATATTACAGACAAAATGCTACTAATGCTAACCAGGAACATTTATCTTTTAGATTTAGTGCTGTTAATGTTGCAAAAAAAAGCTGTATTAGGAAAAGCGTTAGATGTTGTAATCATATATTGATTTCATTTATGTTGACCAGAAAACTAAACCAGCCCAATAATTAAAGTTTTTATTACATTAAGAGAGAGAAATTTGAAAATTCAAAAATTAGTCAGTGAAGTTCATTAGACTTAGGGGTTTGGGGACTTGAGCATTGGAGGAGGTTTGGAATTTCAACCAAAAAGCAAGCCAAAAGCTGTCTTAGGTTTGCATCTGTCCAAAATATATTGGTAAGGGTCCAAAGTTCAATTGGCAGAAAATGGAAAGTCTAAAGAGAATTGCTTAGTTAAGATGCCTATACCAAAATCTAGCAATGGAAATATTCATGTAGTCACATTTGCAAAAATTATACTGATTTTGAGTAAAGATTTTAGTCAGATGTGAAGATTAAAAACAAAAACAAAAAACCACAAAACCACAACAAACCATCACAAACTGAGCTCATGATACAGTGTAGTAATGCCAGATCTACTTTCTCAATTTTTCAACTCCTATGTTCAGCAAAAAATAAAACACATCATGGGAGAAAAGACCCCTTTATAATTGGAATCCTTGGAGAAATGCAAATTATTGTCCCAGAGAAGAATGCAGAAGTTGAGTCAGTTGCAAAGTGTATCATGTACAAGTAAGACCTGTCACTGTTCAGGAAAAAATTAGTTGGTATATGCTATTAAGACAGTAACAGTATTTAGTGCTCTGCACCTTCTTGTGAAGCAAAACACCTGATATTAGTAAAGCTTTTCTGCCATTTTTTGTTGATCTGACTTTCCATATTAAATAAAAATAGTCTCTTTGAGTTTTCAGAGAGGACATCAGCCTATGAATAAACTCATGTGTAAATTTCAAAACACTCTTCTGACCAATCCCTGAAGTATTCTGTGATACACAGAATGAAAGACGGTTTCATGGGCTATTTCCAACCCCACATCCATCTTCAATCTGCAGTTATTTAAACTGTCTCAGAAGAAAAAAAACCTGTCACTGGGACTTTACACACCTCAGTAAGTGTTGTGGTGTTAGCAGATGTTCTTAGTAAAGCCACGTTTTCCAGATATCCCACTGTTAGC
Source organism: Bombycilla garrulus (assembly GCA_013400315.1). Taxonomy (NCBI): domain Eukaryota; kingdom Metazoa; phylum Chordata; class Aves; order Passeriformes; family Bombycillidae; genus Bombycilla; species Bombycilla garrulus. The sequence goes on from VXBU01005191.1 coordinate 243,151, forward strand.
CTATTGCCAGGATGACTCAGCCTGTTTACTTTAGTTTTATCTAAATAATTATAGTAAAATTTAATTGCCTGAACCAGATAGCGTTCAAGGAGAACCTATTAATATTAGAGGCAAAAGCTGCCTAGGGATTTTTAAATTAGAGACAGCTCTGGAGTCCTTGACATTTTTTAACTTGGAAGACTTAATTTCTGGGTTTTCTGTTGATAGGTAAAGCGATGTTGCAATAAGTCTGCTTGGTACTGTCGTGGAGGTTAAAGAAGCAGAAATGTGGGTGGTCTGAAAATTGTGTGTGCCTGTAGATGGCAGGTGCGTTTTGTTGCCCACCTTACAGCGCAGGTCATGATGTGAGGCATGAGACTCCAGGTGTGAATATTGGTTTAACATCAGCATATAAAAGTGCTTTGCTTCAGTAGGAGTGCTGTTTTTAATTATTTGGTGCATGGGGATTCTTCTGTAAAAAGTAACTGTTGAGAAGATCCATACTGTAGCAAGTTTGGATCTCCAGTTTTGACTGTTTTCCTGTATCCATTTGTAGATTCCTTAGGGTCTGGTTGGTTTGATATTTCTCTGATGATTCAGCTCAATGTGTTTTTCGTATGTGTGTGAAAATTTGATAAATACATCCAAGCCTCCTAATATTTGACAGTGTAAACTTTTGTTTTTAGGACCTCCCAAGTATTGTTGTTATTTTAAAAAGCCATTACAATACCAGGTGGTTTAATTTCTTCAGAAAACATCATTTTATGATTTTGTTTCTTAAAAACTTCTGCCTGCTAACTTTTAATACTCTTATTACAGGCAGATTTGAGATGCTAACTAGAAAAAAAGTCAGTCTGTAATATTTTCAATTCCTTGAGGCATGTTAAATAACTTCATGTGCTGCAAGAGACTCAGCGTGTGCCTCTTTAACTTTCTTTAAAACCAAACCTACTGCAGCAGACACTTACATAACAGCTTGTGTTTAAATGGAACAAAAATACAGCTTTTATAACTCCTTCTCTATTTTTTTAATCAATTTTTTTAAAGTTTCATCTTCCTTTCCTACCTCTTACAAGCAATCTACACCTACTTACATGTTCCTGCCAACCCAAACCAAATTCATACCAGTTACACACGTTAAAATTTGGAATAATTGCATTCTTTGGAGAAGTGTGTGATTGGTGGTTGGTGAATTGGTCTAGATTTGGATACAGCTTTTTATAGGAAAGTCAGAGGCATGGTGTAAAAAGAGCCACCTCCACAACACCCACACATTCCCACTGCCCTGGGGTATAACACTCTATTTTAAATGGATGGATCGCCAGATCGATGGATGGATGATGTTTGATAAAGGACAAGATGAGAGGAAAACCTGCAGGAAAGGCAAAGTAAACATGACAGTAGTTTCATAATAAGTACTATAGGCACACAGCAAGATAACACAGAACAGCCAATGTTTTTGACAGGGTTCCAAAATACCTGATATTCTTGTCGTGGAAAAATCTATAATTATAGCTTAAAGCCCTACACATGGATAGAGCTATATGAGGTAGCAGAACCAGTGACTTCCGGGTAGACAAAAATAATCTCATTCTTTCTGGCACTGGTCCACAGTTGCAACTTCCAAAACAAGTGTCCTGATATTTTGCATGCAAGAATGCAAGATACATGAAACTGAAAAGTTAGGAAACAGGAAGGTACATGTGTTTCAAGTCTAGTAAGTAAGGACATGTATCAGGGAGAGAAAAAGCACGTCCATTCAGCTCTTTGCTTCCTAGGACAGTTTGCAGTGTCTGTATCCATTGTCCCTTGCAAGCAAAAATACGCAGACATTAAGCATTAATTGTCATCTGTTTAAGTAAGTGTCCTAATTTCCAGGTAATGGAATGAAGCACCTTTGTGGGTGTTCTTGTTGCCCTTGCTGGCCCCATTGACTGGTGTGGCCATATCACATGTCACTTTGTCACCTAGGTGGGCAGTCTCGGGAATCTGCTTTGCATCCATGAAACCACTTTGAAAGTGAAGGAACCTTAATGGAACAATCCAGTGCTAGGAAACTTAGCCCTTTTTTAAGCTGGATCCATAAACCAAAATATATAGCTCCTTATTCACACCAGTACTTTTAGTTTTATGTTTAGAGGTATCTTCATTCTTATTGTCAATGAACTTAGACATTTCACATACATTAAGTAAATGGTGATCTTCAGTTAGAAGAGTCCCTGTTTTTTTTTTATTGAGGACATGTGAATGAAAAGACAATTTACAGTTACTTTTACCTTTAAAACCGATTAAACAATATCCTTCATAGTATGTGAAATAAATATTTTTCTCCTAAGTTCCTAAATTTTGTCTGGAGTTTTATGATCTGCCCATGTATTTCTCATTTCTCTGTGAGTCAGACAGTTTCGTTATCAGTGCTTTGTGAACGTATACCAAACTGAAAGTGATTTTTATTGGAAAAACGACATATATTCTTACTGTGTTGCTCTTGTGTCTGGTAACTGGTCTGAAGAGTGAAGTAGCTTTGGAAGGAGCCAGGCCTTTGTCAGTTAATGTCAGGGTTGAGAGTTTCATAAAGTGATTCATGAGTTGATATATCAGCAGACTCCTTATATGTGAACCATAGTTATTCATGAGCTCTGGTGCTGAAAATCTTATCAAGTACTTTGTGTCTGGGCTTCAGGAATGTGCTAAAAGTTTTTCAGTCATCAAGTGACCCCAGGATTTGTGAAGAACATGCTTTTTTTGTCATCTCAGTCCTTTTCCTGGGTCGTCTCTTAAGCATAGCCTCCTCAGCCCCAAGATTTGATTCTAGCTGAGGTCAAAGGCATTAATTCCCATTGCCAAAGTGCTGATGATGTTTTCTAGCTGAAATAAGAGTTTTCTTGATACTGTCTATTTCTGTGTTGCATTAGAAGTAAAGCTGATGGCTGGATTTTTTTTTTTTTTTTTTTTTTTTTTTTTTTTGAGATTGTGCATTCCTTGGATTTTTATTGTGTTGAACACTAATATAACTTGCATTGCTTTATGCATCTTCAGTGAGATAGATTGTTGAGTATTTCCTCTAGTTACTTTTGTGTTGTCATTATTTCTGACTTTGAATTTGATCCAAGTGCTAATTATGTATCTGGAACTCGCTATGGGTGATAGACATTTACTGATGGAGATACAATTTTGTACATCAGGAATTGCTTGTAGTACAGAAGCATAATAGGCCTTCTTTGAATGGTTTATAAGTAACTGGAGTTTATGGGTATGGTGCAAAATAGGAATCTTTGTAAGATCGAGTGGGATCTTCATAAATATTTTTATGGCTCTTCTTTTTAAAGGTAAGGGCAAATGCTTCTAGCCTGAGACTATAACAGGCTAATGCAAGATCTAATACATGAAATCATAGAATCTGAAAGACTGTAGAGAAACTTACAATTATTGTTTTTGTTGGAGTCCCTTCCATACCCTTCCTTAAGAATGAATCCTGAGTTCCTTCATAATGCTGGAAGTAGATCTTGTTGCAACAGGAAACCTGAATAAGAAAGTTCAGTGGCTGCTACCAAGAAAAGAGAGGCATATATATTATCAGTAATGGAAACTCTTCAGGGGATGTTTACCAAAACTCTGTTTATGTTACTTTTTCAAATGATTTTGCTGGTGTTGGAAGCAAGTGAGGTTTCATTTTTAAAGTAAATATTCTCCATTAAACTACAGGAATGTTGTTGTTGTCTCAGGATATTTGCATACCTGTGGGGTGTTTTTGCTTTATCATTTGAAGTTACAAGGAGGGTACACCTTCTCCAGACTCTCAAATGAATGTCAACATACCAGTTTTCTGTGATGTATAGCAATATCTATATCTGTGTTTTCACATTAGCTCTTCATATTCTCTTTATATATTTGAATGGAGCAATGAATATGACTTTGTGATGAAGCTGTTCAAGAATAATAGAATATTTCAGTAGGAAGGCTAGTGAATTTTCCTGCTTTCCTAAGAGACCAAGCTTCTGAAAAATGTTTTCTGCTTATGTAGTGATTTTGGGAAAAAAGTCACCTGTAGACATGATTTGAGAAAGAATGTCCATGATTGATTAGATCATGGTAGTATGTTTGCTATGGCATAGATTTCAGATGAGCAGTTTCTCTCCTCAACAGATAACAGAGAAAATTTCTTAGCATACTTACCCTATAAGCACAGACTGGATGCTTTCTGAATGACATTAGAACATAATTCACCTTTAAATGGCCCAGAAGTCTTTTAAGAGAAACTGGCTTTCATCTGAACAGTTCCTGATGTTACCTGTACTTCCACAAGTGCTCCTAACTTTAGTGGCTGATTTTCACCATGTTTTTGAGAATGTTTCCTGTAATCCCACACACATATGAAATAGACTTCCTGGACTCACCCATAAGACTTCGGTCTCACATCTTTCTTCATTGATATTGCTTAACTTCCTTCTGGTAATCCTGATGGTGCAGTTAGGTGGATGGGCAACAGAAAATAATCAGTGATTAATATGAGGTGAAAGTATCCTTCTCCTCCTTTTTAAATAACCTGCATGAATATTTCTCAAAACTATTTAAAGCTGCTTTATGTCTTTATCTCTTCTTTGGGAAATAGTTCATGATGCTGCACTACGTTGACAATGTCTTTTTTAATGACAAGGATATTTTAAATTACCTTTACTCACACCATGTACAAATTCAGGCAAACAGGAGTATTTAAATTAGACACTAGCTTTTTGATGTCTATGTTTTTCATGTGTGACTGACATGAAACTTGGGAATCTAAGCATCATAAAATAGTTTGGGTTGGAAAGAACTTTCAAAGCTCATCTAGTCCAACCCCCTTCCACCAATGAGCAGGGATGTCTTCAACTAGATCAGGTTGCTCAGAGTCCCCTCCAGCATTTCAGGGATGGAGCATCTACCACCTCTCTGGGCGCCTGTTCCAGGGTTTCACCAACCTCATTGTAAAAAATATCTTCCTTATATCTAGTCTAATTTAAAGTCCTTATATTCTGCCCATATTTCTGTATGGTTCTGTCTAGACATCTTAATACCTCCTTTTTGTCAAATTCTTCACAACAAGGATTGAACATTTTTGTGGGACTGGTTAGCACTTTATAAATTGGAACAACTTCAGTAAACTAGTAAAAACCTGTTTCCAGGAGAACAGGAAGAATGAGAAGAAAAGAGATCCTCATCCCAAAACATGATTTTTAACAGTTCAAGTGCATTCTTCCTACTGCAACATACACTTGCTGTGCATTTATCAGTAGATGTAACATTGCTGTCAGGCCTCCTGCTTGCAAAGTGTTTAGATGCCACATATTATGTGTATTAGAAGTGCCTAACTAGGCAGAATATGATTGCCATCCTTGCTAGTCTAGTCGAAGCTGGCCTCATTTTCTTTAAAGATGCCTGTGATCTGCAAACCCAGTAATGAAGAAGGAAAAATGAAATGAAATCAAACAGTAATATGTATCTCCTGGGTATTTCAAACCCAGAGAGCACTAATTAAAATCTCAGACTTAAATATCTGATCCTCAGTGTATGAAACAGAGCATAGGTTAGCCAGAAACTGTAACTTCACAGATAAACGGGGGCAAAATGAAAACGTAATTGTCTGAAGCCAGTTAAATTGGGTCTTAGAAGGATTTTATTTGAATAGATGTTGGTTTATACATCTTAATATATTATCTGTGCTGTTAGATACTTAAGCTGTAAGATGCCAAAAGATTACCAAATGTGGTGCAGCAGTTACTGGTGTTCATTATGCAGAACATTGAAGCTGTGCCTTCTTAGAATGTAACCCCTCACCCAAGGAAAATGCCCCACCTTTGCTGACTCATCTCATCACAGGACAGGGGATAATTCAAATTTTTTAGAAATCCTGGTGAGAAGGCATTGGAGCTTGATGCTCAAGAAATTTTGTGCTAATAATTTTACCCTGTCCTCCTTACCTTCCAAGTTTCTCCAAAGAAATTAATTAGTTCACATGTTTTTCTTTACCCTAATGTTGTAAGCAACTGAGTGGTAATGTGTGGTCTGTGATAGAAAAGGGCAGAAATAGAAATAATGTGTGGGAACAGCTAAAACTGGACTATTATGAGACTAAACGCACTATAAGGAAAGAACTAAAAATACTTTCTGGGTAGACGTACACATGTGTTCATACACAAATGGGAACAAAACTTAAATCATCAGTATACAGATTCCATTGCTGGGGGATTTTATTCCTTTAATCATCTATTGATTTTCACTTCCCTTTCCAGAAGGTTTCTTGCAGTGTGGTTTTGTTTTGCTTTTTAAAGATCAGAAGTAATTAATTTCTTTACTATTTAGCATATGGTAATTTTTTCCTATTTTTAAACATCCTTTTTAAAGAAGACCATGAAAAAAATTAAAATAAGTGTTTCAACTAAAAAGAAAGGAAAAACCACTCCAAATCCAAAACACTATGCAATGGTACTGTACAAGTATTAACTAAACCAGACTCACTTTTGTAAAGGAATTCAAACTATGTTTTACTTCATAATTATTTGGCTCCCCCAGTGCTTCAGTTTGGCTCTTTCCTCCTTCCTCTGCTGTCCCTTACAGGACAGGCCCAAGAGTACAAAACAGGAGCTGCAGGTCACCTTTCCACACTGGAACAACCATAGCCCCAGACTATCAGAAAAGCGAAATTAGAAAGGAAGTTCTGCCTCTCACCTGATAGCTCCAGATGAAAGATGCTTGATGGTGATAGCACAGCACGGCACACGCAACCATGCAGTCAATGCGCAGAAGCTGTAGAGGAGATGGATCCTCCATGATGCAGGCAGGATCTTCAGGAAATATCTCTGTAAGTTTTGAAGGCTTTTAATCACATGAAAACACTCCTAGGGATTTGTATTTTGACCATACCTTTGCTTTCCTGCATATCTGTATAAATCAAAGAAAAACTGAACTTTATCAGTGAGACATTTTAGGGAATCAGTTTGGGGAAAGTTCTGGTTCTGCTTCCTTCTGGTTTCTTTAACCTGACAAATAATGCACTTTCCCCTCACCAGCTCTATCTTTTGGGAATCAATTGAGGACTTTAAGTTGGGTGAGTTAGTCTGAGGACAGACAGTAAACATGGAAGATTTCAATCCACATTCAAAGTGTTCGTGAAGATTTATAAGGAACTGATAAACAACATTTCATAAGGGGAGGCATCAAGCAGCTTCAACTGTAACATTGAGCTGAATGTTCAGTTGAAGTGAACTGTTATGTTCCACCTAATGTAATCTCAATAATGTGTTTTTCAGTAGAAAGGAGGGCTCATGATGCGGTGTAGGCAACATTGTACACGTGAGTTGTGAAGAAACAAAAGTTGCTGGCACCAAATATCTTACCTTTTAAATGTGGCAATGTGATAAATATGAGTCAGAGAACAGAATAATTTGGTGTTTCTTTGTACATCTCTTGACATGTACTTCATCAGAAGTATTGCATTTTAAAATTGCTATTTTATTTAAAAAAATTACCAGAGCAAGAAAATCATTGCCTATTTTACATTGGGATATCAGTAAAGCATGATGTCTAGAGAATGATGCAAAGTTGCCTTCTAGGACTTCTACTGCAATCATTGGCCTGAGGGCAAAAGTCCTCACACAAGTCAGGTTCTTGGAGATGTCTGAACACATAAACCATCAAAACAAAACAAAACAAACAAACAAAAAAAAATCACAAAATGACATAATTCTTTGGCATCTTTTATGCCAAAGAATTATGTGAAAATATTAAAAATAAATTAATGCATTATCAAAACCTAGGAGTATTAGCTGGCTTTGGTAAAAATGAAAAAAGTTGTATTATTAAAATAATTAATATTTTATGAATTTTTGGAGTGAGGAAAAAATTTCAGCTTGATATTTGAACTGTTCAAGAAAAGGTTNCCAAAGAATTCTGTGAAAATATTAAAAATAAATTAATGCATTATCAAAACCTAGGAGTATTAGCTGGCTTTGGTAAAAATGAAAAAAGTTGTATTATTAAAATAATTAATATTTTATGAATTTTTGGAGTGAGGAAAAAATTTCAGCTTGATATTTGAACTGTTCAAGAAAAGGTTATTTTAAAAGCAAGTTGCATTGTGCTAAAATCCTTTGAAAGATTTAGAAATGAGAAGATAAATTAGAGAGATGTTCAACTTACAATATAAAATCTGAGGCCTGAAATGCAACCCTGGCATCTGGTTTTCAGCCAATAGACAACTTTGGACTGAAAAAATAAGTTGCATCTGTCCTACTGCTGAAACTCTGTCTTTAGTACCCTTACTTCTCATAATGCCAATGTACATGTTGCAATACAATAAGTTTGGAACAATGACAATTAGAAATTAGCTCCATCGTGAAATGAGACAATTTTCTAGCATCATGTGATTGCTAATGGTAACTTCAGCAAATATCTGTGGCAACCCAGAGGATTTAAAACAACACAAAAAGTAGTCAAAATGCTGTAATAACAAGAATGACAGCGACAAATAACAGTATAAAATGTGATGCTTTCAGCTTTCTTGACTTGGAAATAAAAAGAGTAGTCTTACACTCTGACTCTTCCTTTGCCAGGACACCACTGTTCTTACAGCTGCAAGTGGTGGGCTTCCTCTCATGTAATCTTCTCAAATTCTCTATTTGTTGTTCTCCAGCTGCAGCCCTGGTGTTGCTTGTGTTATATTGAGTCCCTCAAATGCGATTTGTCAGGGGTTCTTAGTTGTCCATTCCTGGCTGGATCACAAAGTGTCCTTTGCATCCTTCTCTCACCCTCTTCAGATTATGCATAGTTGATCACACTTTCCACAGTAAATTCTTCACAGTTAGCTCCTGTATTTTCCCCTCCCAATTTCTCTTCCTACTCATTTATTGCCTCAGCGTATCATCACAAAACCAAACAGAACCCCCACCTATTCCTAGGGGAGAGGGGAGAGAGGGGAGAGACAGAATAAGCCTCAAAAAGTGATAAGATGCTGGTAGGCAGTATTTTTGTGTCTGGCTGAGTTAAAGATGTTCTTCAAAACAGTCAAAGTTTCTGTGTCCTGGGATTTTTTCATGAATGCCGTTTCTTAGACCACTTCATTTTAAGATTTTACTGATAATTGAAACAAAAACATCCTGTGTTCCTTTCTTTTTACTGACAAAAACTATTGTGTGGCAAATGTGAAAATAGAATTATAGGGATATGCATTTACATTAATGGGAGAAACTATTATAGCAAAGTCTTTCAATGTGTTCTTTTTGTCTTGTGACTCAGATTGGGTCTTTCTGTTTTTTCATGCTTTGATGGTCTTACAGGCTAAGAGTGACCACTAGGATTTCCTGCTTATGGTGTTTGCACTGCTTGTGGTACAAGCAAACTCACTGTTAAAAAAAGAAAGCTTGATTACAAGTTTGGAATATTTGAGAGGGTGGTACTTGGGCACTCTTACCCCTTAAATAAGACTTATTTAAAAAATTTATTTTTATCTCCTCTTCAGAGTAAAAAAAAGAAAAGAAATCAGCGTAATTCAGAAGAACCCTAAAATATCATTGCAACAATATGTATAATTTTTCTAGAAAAAGATGGAAAAAATAGGAAGTCTTATTAGAAGGTTTGTGTATGGTCAAATATAATCCCGGAGTAACATCATCAGCTACTATATATTGTCATAATTCCTTCATGGTAACTCAATTTAATTCAAGATGTTCAAGCTGAAAATGTGCACTGAATTGTGCATATTAAACATCTGCTGTTTAAAAAAAGTCTTAAAATATTTGGAAGAGGAGATAAACTGTGAAAATTCTGCTTTCTGTTGTTTTAAGACATTTAGCCCTGTAGATCGTGTATGCAAAATTCCTGATATACCAAGGCCATTTAATTATGGAAATCATAAAACCTAGGTTGTGAGATGTGGTATTAAAAGAAGGCTATTTGCTAAACCAATCCAGTCAGTTTCTCTTGGGTACTCAACAAGGTGCACAGGTAGGAAGTTACAGAAATTCAAAAGAAATGAGGGGAACAGTTTTGTAAAAAGGTGGGAAAAGATGAGTAGAACTGGGTTGCTTCTTGGTTTTTTTTTATAGCATGCTTTGAGAATTAATTTTCTTTACTGATGCATATGCTAAAAGAATCTTTTGCTGCAGTCTCTCTGCATTGCTTTCCAAAGTTTGAGGATGAAGGACATAGCTCAGTTTTTCATAGTGTTATTTTTCATACTGGTTTACATGACCAAAGGTACCAAATTACTAGCTTTTCGGTCAGGTAATTTTGCAAAAAAATTTACCCAGCTTAGAGAAAGTCAAGCTTCCCTAGGATGAGTGCAGGGATTCTCATTACTGTGTGCAGTGTGGCTCATCTTCAGGTCATGCAGGTGGACAGTTTTTGAGGTGACTCTTACAGTGTGAATCTAGGTCCTGTATCTGATAACAGCTTAAACCAATTGATTCTGTATTCTTCCCCTGTAAGCTGAAAAGGGGGAAAACAGATACAAGTGTCCCTTGTCTCCTTTGTTGCTTAGTAGACTGTAGAATAAATCCAGAGAAGTGTTATAAGTCTTTTGCTTTATGTGGGTGTTCTCCACTTCTATAGTACCAATACAGTAAAATCACCACATATTTTCCCACCCCCTACGTACATGAAGAAAAATAGCTTACGCCTGAGATGTAAAATTAATCTTGTGGAGATCAGCAGCACGTTGCTTTCCTCAAATTCTATTGCTTCCATAGAGATTCATTTTCCATTTCAAATTGCTAGGAGAGCCATAAAATATTTAGATAGCTACGTCTGTGGAAATCTTTTGTTGGATACAATTGAGTCCAGATATAGAAGATCTGCAGTTAACTTTGGGGTCTGGATCTATGCAGACTTAAAAATCAAATCTGTAAACCGATGATAATATCTAAAGTTAATGCTGTAGAACTTTCTGTATTATTTAAACTAAATTTCAGATTACAATGAAATTAATTGCTCATTTGCCATAGTGATGAAAAGCAAAGCATTGTATTAAACCTAGCCTGGATATAGAGTTCTATTGATATGAAAAGCTTTCTCACCAAGCTGAACTGGAGAAACAATGCACGTCTCTTGCATAACTTCTGCAGGTGTTATCAGCTGCTTTATTCTCTCCGTAGTGTAAATTAGCAAAAGAAAATGTAGCATATACCCTCTTGAGATACATAAACATATAAAAAATTGTGCAGAGATAGACAAAGATCAAAATTCTCTACAGTATTTTTTGAGCTATGGTCCATCAACAAAAGCCTTGCCTTTTCACTCAAGGACAGAAGTGCTGAGGATCTCCATGTTGCTGTGACCACTGGCTGCTCTGTACTTCAGCAGGATTCTGGTATCTGTGGTGGAAGTTTGCACATTTGAGTGATACATGTACAATTCTGTCCTGAAGAAGAACAGCTCTCCATTTGATTCCTTGACTTCCTCCTGTCCTGGCTCCCATGCAGTAACTTCTCCTGTCTTAAGAGAAGTTTAATGTTTCCTGTGAGTTTTCTTCAAACAAAGAGTCCATTATTTAATCCAGTGCACCCAGATGTTCTAGTTGGACTCTGGCAAGGGGTGGGGGGATGAAGAGGAAGTCAGAAACAGTAAAACTTTCATAAATGGCTGTTCTTTTGTTACGTCTTTTGAAAATGGAGTGGTGCCTGCTGTGTTCCATAAACATGTGCGTTGCATCAGGTACAAGCCAATGCATTTCATTCAAGCACATCTAAATATTAGGGGGAAACCAGCATGAAGTTATGGTTGAAGGGAAAATTTATGGGGAAGAAGAAAGTGTTCTGCCTAGTTCAGTGAGTAATAACTTGTTTGGTAGACATTTATAGGGTAATATTGAAAGAGCAAACAAATATAAGCTATTTAATTAGGAAATCGAGAAAAAAATAACAAGAATAAGAAAGGAGAGGCTGAAGTAGACATGTACAGCAGCAGCTATAAAAGCATCTGTTGAGTTGCTCTTCATAATGAAGAATGGGGAACGCAGCATCTGATTCACACAAGGTTTCTCTCAAGTTGCAGATTGCAATAGTTGTGCCAGTGTAAAACCGGGAATTATGTATCTGTGTGTGTCTGGCATGCTTTATGTGGAAATTCTGAAGGGACGTTTGTAATAGTTTGTCCTTGGTGGATGTATAACCCTTTCTCATAAAATTACTGTGTTATCCTCACCCATCATGAATTCAAAGAAAATGTATCAGTCAGTGTATGTGTGTATGCTACCACATTAATAATAATTTGCAGGATGATAGGGATTGTTTCAGCTGCCTGATTCAATATGGGAAGTCAGTGAGACTGTAAATCATGGAACAAATTATCTTTTATCTTAAAAAAGAGTGAAAACACTGCTGTTAGATTTATGTGAATGAACATATGCTTTTGCACCTAGCTATTCTGAAAGCATGTTAGTAAAACAGCTTTCTATACTGATGCATTTGAGTTTTTGGAACAATAGTTAAAATAGTTAAAAGAGTGTTTATACTTTTTAGGGATTCTTCTTCATTTTTTATTGTCATGTGATTAAATAAATAGATTATGTTATAGCCCTTTAAATTCCTTTTTTTGAAAGTATAAATTATTCGCTTGGTTGACTTTAAGCTTTCTGTATACCAGCAATTTCAGTAGCTTGAAAAGTAATCACACATCAGCCCAGACATTTAAATTGTGCATGTACACATAATTAAATCTATTGTAGACTCAGTTAAGCCACATTGCATTAAGTCACTTTTACTATGCATATATGCAGATACTGGCTCTGACTCAGCTGACACTCAGCTACTGGGTAAGCTGCAGTAACCTGGTCGTCTGCTTGAGCCCCTTTGCTCTTTTTAAATTTCTGTTGTAAAACAGATATAATGAATTTTCTCATTTCTTTTGTTTTTTAAAAATACTATTTCTATTTTGGCTAGGCATGGATCCAGTTTTTTTTAAGTGAGGTTGGATCAGCCAGGTTCTGCACGTTAACAAAGTAAGAGGGGTTACTAAGACCTGTGTCCACAGCTGTGGCTCATACTGCTGTGAAAAGAGAAGTCAAAAGTCCTTCTCTGTCAGAGGCGTGGGGAGAAAGAGCACTCATCAACGAGCTCAGCACAGACCAGCACTGTGGAGCCACGAAACAATCTCCTGCCCACATGGGAGTCTGCAGGAAAGGGTGGGAGGTTGACAGCTTTCTGGATCTGGCCCCATTTCATCTTAATCTGCTCTGGCTCCTGATCTTTTCAAAGTCTCCCCATTGTGCATGTGATTTCTGCTAAACACACAGAGAAATTTTTAAGATCAAGACCATATGATATAGCAAGATTAATCTACCCTTTGGCCTTTACCTCTCCCTCCCACTGGGGGAGAGGTTTGGTTCTGCTAATTTGTCATGTTACTTTTTTTCTTCTTCTTCTGCCATCATTTTTTTTCTCCTCATGGTTCACCTAAACTGGGGACTTTTACCCAAACACTTTCAGCCTGTAATGAAGATAAATAGATTTTTTCAGGTCCACTACATGAATTTTGAAGACATCTTTGTTTATTTCACCCAGTTTTAATATGGAGAATTTGTAACTCATTTGTAGAGTATAAGTGTTTTTTCACTTGTGTTATATATTGTGGCTGAGTGAATCCCTGTAGGTCTGTGAAGCAGATGTGTTAGTACAGGCAGTAGAACAGCTTCATTCCTTCCCTCGTCTTCTGCAATGCAGTCAAATTCCAAATTGTTATGATATGCATTAATTAAATATTAATAAATTAAATATCAACAGGTAATGAAGCTGTAGTCCCCTCTGTCATATTAAATCATTGATGAAGTGCCTGTGAGTAGGAACTGTGGCTGATGATATCCTCTGCCTCAAAGTCTCTGACTGGTTTTGGGAGCATTTGTGTAAATTTTTTCATCGTCCTTGCAATCGATAGCCAGAAAAAATATTTTGCCTCCATAAAAAATATATGGATCATGGTATCGTCCTACCTCATCAATCCATTCCTTTCATGCCTTCTGATGTCTAAATAGTAACTTAAAGTGGGCCAATTTTGCAGACAACAATCATGCGGTTCAACTATGTTATCTTGTTATATATCAGTATGCAATTTGCAAGCTTGTTAGAATAAAGAGTTAGGTTTGTAAGAACAGATGCCAAATACCTCTACCACCTGTTTCTGTTTTTAAACTCGTATTTACCCTATAAAAATACTCTTTTTGGTGAAAGAATGGAACAAATAATGAACAAAATAAAAAAACTTGTTTGCACTTTCTGTTTCAAAGCAGCCCAGATGTTAATTCAGCTATTCTAGATTCTACAGATCCTACTCTGCTTGAAATAATGTATGAATTCAGTGTTCATGCTCTTCTGAAAATGCCCTCTGTCCCCATAATGGCTTTTGACCAATCTAAAACCTTACTTCTGCATTCATAACTATTATTTTTGTATCTATAAATATCATAGATTCGCAATACCTAATTTCAGACTCTACTGTTTGCACCGTAATTCTCTCACACACATTATTTAGTTTATATGTTGTGAGAAAGCTGATATTGGGTTTTATCAGATGTGAGTATTAGGGGAAGGAGCTCCTCTTCGAACAGTAAGGCAACTTTCTCATGGGACTGGTGACTTTAAAAGATGCTGCTTTTTTGAAACAGTTCAGGCAACTGGAATACTATTGCCCTTCTTCAGTTGTTTTCGTTGATCACTTAATTTGTATAGCTCAGTCCATCAAGTGTTTCTTGCTCCTGGCTTTAGTCCATAACGGCAGTGGAAATGCCATTGCCTCGTCACCGTCTACAGAGTGATGAGTTGAGGCTGAACAATCAGAGTACTTGAGGGTTTGATTTACTATGTTCTCTGGTGTTTTATCACTGAATTTGCACTGGTTTATGATACTTGTATCCTTTTCACAATATTTCTTAATTTTTAATTTTTTTTCCCTCAAAGTAGTGTCTCTAGTCCTCTGCTTTTATATATTTGATGAACTGCACCTTATGTCACATAAAGATAGCATGGAATAATAATAATTAGGACAAACATTTTCCAGGGGCTGATTTTCTTTTCCATACCTTCACAGAATTCCTGTTAATGCTAGAGATGCCCAAGTGAGATTTAAATAAATCCTCTCAAACAGTTGAGCAGCCTGTTTCAGGAGTACAGTTAGGATATGCTAATTTACCCTTCCAAGCTCCATTGTCACAAAGCTAGGTTGATGCTGTTACTCAAGTTTAATTCTAGGATGATACCTCCAGATCTTTATGCTGCAGTCGCAGAGTAAACGTGCCTCATCAAAAAAGCCCCACTTGTTCATCACATTCTTTCAGCGCAGGAAAATGTGCCTGATCTACACAACAGTGTTTTGACATCCAGAATTACCTTTTATCTCCACAGGTTTGCATGCAGGCACATGTTAATGTGGAGTAAGCAAACAAAGCCCAGCTTGTGGCACCTAAGTAGAACCACATGCCTCAAATCTCAGCCAGCTACGCAGCTGCCAGCAAATCCTCAGTGTGCACACGTCCCAGGAGCAATGTCAGCAGCTGCAAGCCCAACAACGTTTTTGGCAGTGATGTTTTCCAGTTTAGGTCTTGCCACGCTTTATCTCTTGCCCATCTGTTTGTTTTGCATTGTGTTACATCAGCTCGATTGCAATAGTTAAACTGTAAAATCATCAGGGGATCATACAGAGAGGGAAGCAGCCTTGTTCAGGTTGCCTCAGAGAGAGCTTTCTATTCATAGACGTTAGTGTCAGAGAAAGTGTAGAGGCTTTTTTGTGGGAGGAACAGACATATGGGAGGCTGGGACTGACACACAAAACCATGAGGAGGTTAGAAGCAAATTGGAAAGTTAAGGCAAGGATATGTTGCCTTCAGTATTTTCACATTTTGAGTATGAAGTAGATTTATGATGTTCTTGAAGAGATTCTTGCGTTTCAGATACTGGAAGAATGGAAGTTAGGAGTTGTAGGGACTGTATTTTATCATTGGCATTGTTGTCTATATCAGTATTCTGTGACTTTCAGCTACACCGTTATCTGTATGCTTAAGTAGGCGATATTCTTTCTTTGAATATCTAGAAGAAGGTATGGGTAGGTCTGAATAAACCTTTTTTTCAAGATAGCTTTTGGGTTCAGCTGTGTTAGGAATTTTCAGTATTTGGGATTTTTTTTTTTTCATAAATTCCTGTAAAAAAAAAAAGTATGTTTTAATGACTTTTCAAAGGAAATTAAGTCGTTTTTTGAGAATATTTATAGATAAGTTAGCATAAGGTCTTTAGTGATAGTTGTTCCTTATCTGTTCAGAAACAGCTTCAGAGTGTTGTGTCCTTTCCAAGACTAGGAATACTCTTAAATATGGAATAGTCTCAAATTTTTAAATTAATGTTTTAAAGAAGCAAGACTTCAAATAAAAAACATATCTGAGAAAATTTTAGGGGATTCACAAAGAATAACATGATAGAACTTGTTACATTAATTATTTGTTAATCTTTCATACTTGTTACACAGCTTCAAAAACAGCCCAATATTTTGTCAATTCACATAACAGCCCTCTTCAGACACTTAGTAGTATATCAAATTTGTTTAAAAAATTGGAAAGTGATAGGGTTCCACATTTGAGTTTCTTTCAGATTAATGGTGGAGATAGAGTTATTGCACCTCTACCACCTCTACAAAAAGTTAGTAAGCTTTATCAGTCATAGTAATGGCTTTTTTTTGTGGAAGAAGATCAACTCAAACTGGATTTGTCTAATATTAGCTAAGTTTGTGCAACTCGGTAGTGAAATAAGGTTGCAAAAAATAGTTCTTAGAACAATGACCCCCTGAAATGCTAGACAGTATCAGAAATGATACCTATAACTTTTTAGGTAGAGTGTAAAGCACTGCTTTCAACAATAACCTAAGGAATAAATAAATATAGTCTTTTAGTCCATAGTTAGCACTCCTCCTGTGCCCCCTGCCTACACACTGTTTGGTGATTAACATTTAGACACTGGCTATATATTAACCTCTGATCCTTGCTTCATGTGGTTACAGTTCAGAGTGCTTCAGGAGATGATGTAGGCTGATGTGGTTTTGACTGCTTGGCTTTTATTCTCCTTTTTTTTGTTTTCTTGGTGGGGGGGGTGTTGTTTGTTTGTTTTGTTTTGTTCCCAATGGCTTTTCTTGAACTACATGGAATATTTGAGCTTTTCTGTTTTCATCTAGTTTTTTTCATCCTAGACATGCCTGTGTATGAGTTTAAGAGTGAAAGATGTATTTTGAGAGCAGATAGAGTTGTGGAAAATGTAGATAGAGACACCATGCCTTTTCATCAACCCTAGCATTACAAAATCAGTTTAGATCTGTCCAATGAAAATACAAAAGCATCTAATCCATGAAGCCAGTCTGAAATGTCTTCTTTCAGTATGAAGTTTTGTCATCTAGTTGGTTTGGAGGAAATGTACATATATCTTAATGGTATGAGGCAATATTAGCCAACCAGGCTCTGAATTGTCTGTGAAGGAGATGATCGGTTTTTTTGGAGATATCAATTCTGCTAATGTCCTACTGAGAAAAATTCTTAAAGTTAATCATTCTGGCTTTTGAAGACAAATAAAAGATTTATATCTCAATAGTCTCCCCCACTCAGGAAATGATAATGATTTTAATTCACGCATTAAGCAATCATTTTTCCCTTGCTACAATGCTCTTTGACTTTGACTCAGTTTTACATTAGAGTGTATCTCCTCCTTTTACTTATCCTTCAGCTAAACTCAGGCAGAAGTGCTGACAGTGAAAAAACTTTGGAGTACCTTTTATGAGTCATACGAGGAAGACTTAATCAAAAGAATCATGGAAGGGATCTGAGAGGTCCTAAGAGAGGACCTGCCCTACCTAAATTGACTTTATAGGTTTCTGGCTAACCTGTATGTGTGCAGTTGCAGCTAGGGAAATTCAACAAGTCCTCCATATGTTCTGTTCCAGTACTTCCTTATCCTTGCGGTTGAAAATGGGTTTTCTCATGTCTGAATTAATCTATCTTTTGGAAACTTAAGGTCACTCTGCTTTATTTTATTTGTAATATAACTAAAAGTAGGAATTTAGTTTTTCTTCATTTTGGCAGTCTATTAAGTATTGAAGGATGCTGCTTTTTCTCATCACTTTTTTATTTGAAAAGAAAGATCCCATTTATGTTAGCTCTCCTTCATTAGTCATATTCCTCATGTTTTAATATTCCTTAGTATTGTCTTAATCCTCTGAAGGTGAAATCCTCATGTGTATAAATAGGAAACACAAAAATGGATTTGTTGTGTTGTCAAACACTGCAGTAGCCCTGGGGATTCCATTTGCTGTAGTAGTTTACTTCAAATTCAGCATGTGACCCTCTGCAAAACTTATGTCCCTCTTTGCAGAACTGCTGTTTTACATTTAAGCCACTGACTCTTGTTGTGATGGCTTCAACCTTTATTCTGTTGCTTATTCTTTCAGTTATTCTATTGCCTTGGACTTGTTGAATTTTATGTTTTCTGATGACTTCGCAGTTTTCAGATCTATGCTGTTCCACAATGCCTACAGCTTTGCCTTTGGTAGTGTCATCTACAGATTTAAAATGCATTTCAATAATTGCATTCATTGCATATTAAGACAAATAAATATTTGCTAGACCAGGATCAGAAACAAAACTCTGGTGAGTTTCTCTCCTCATTGTCTCCTAGTTTGACAGTAAAGCTTTTCCAATGCCCATCTTAAAAGCAATTTCTATAGATGGAATTTTCTTGAGTTTCAAAGTTCTGGGCAGAAGGCCTTATAATCTCTACTGTCTTTCCTGTTATCCTTTGTAGGAAGACTTCTTTGACATGGTTTATTCTTGACAAGACTATTTTGATTTGTATATAATTTAATATCTTTTAAGTTTCAAATGTTTTGTTTCCTTTATTGCTTTGTATCATCATGGAAACAAAGATGGGCTGAGCTTGAAAGGGACCTCTGAAGGTCATCTGCTCTCCCTTTGGATAACTTTTCTCAATGATCTCAAATAAGGGTGTATTTTCTGCAACTCTCAGTCTTCTATTGTGTCCCAGTTTTAAAGATAGGAATTTGCTTCGAATTTTTCTCTTGGATCTTTACTTGTCCTTCACAAGTCTCATAAAATAGTGTCTGGTAGCTCAGAGTTCATCTTAGATGTATCTCTAAATACTCTTCACATCTCACTAGTTTGAAAATGTTATCTGAAAACTCTGACTTGTTATCTTCTTAGTGTATCTTGTCTTCTAGTCTCACTGTTGTTAAAGTTATGTTGTTTGCCTGATTGCATTTAGTCTTTTTATCGATCATTTAAATAACAAAATTCTGCACTACAATTGGCTTCTCATATTCAAATGATTTTTAATGGATATTTTGTATTTGTCTATCCCTTGTTTTGTGCAAGGCTCCTTGCTAATCTAACTAATTAGCAGTGTAAGCCATGGGAATTTGATTTGTGTTTAACTGTTATGACTATAATCTTTATCCCAATATAGTCTAATTTATTTCTTTGAAGAAAAGAAATGGCTTTTAAAACTCAATACTTCCCAATAAAGTTGTTGGACTTATAAGTGCATAATAAGTAGGCAGATTTAATTGGAAAAAAAAAAAATCAAATATTCCTTAAGTAGGGCAGTTTAAGTACATATTTTGTGGCTCACCACAAATGAGTTACACAGAAAAATCTGTAACTTCAGGGGACCTAGCTAAAATGTATTAAAAATTAACTGGTTTGAATGGACGTTTTGCAGTAATATCTTTAGCTGATATTTTTCATGTGAAGATGATGTTCTGCACATGAGGGTTTATATTTTTAACTGTGGAAATGGCTTGAGGTTGTAAACTTCCAAAAGAGTAATTCAAAATAGTAAACAATTGAAAACAAGTTATACTCTTAAGACAGCAAGTAGTAATACCAGAACCCCCAAATTTATTGGACTGCAAAACTGACACTTCTCTTAGACCGTAATGGAAAAAATATATGATGGAATGCCTGTACTTGGCGCTTAGGATGACGTTAATATTTATCATATGGATTGGATAGGAGGTCTGCTTATTCTCATGGTAAAGAAGAAAATTATTTTCAATGGGCAATAGGACAAATATTCCTTTTTGTGTTGAACAGGAAAGCAAGCCATTGATTTTGCTGAACAGGATAGTTAAGAACCAATTAGTTTGTACCATTCTCTCATTTCATGTCCAACTGAATGAATAAAAGAATGCCAAGAAAATGCCATCAAAACTGTGCAGATAAAGTAAGGCACTTCAGCGTAGAATTTTTTCTGTGGCCTCACCAGTGGTTTTTGTGAGATATCTATTGATATACTATAAACAAGCTTTTGTCAAAGAAAGAAAAGAAAAGGAAAGCCATGAACAAAGGCACACCACGTTTCTTTGTTTTGTGAAGAATTATACTGAGGCCATAAATAAAAACAGTACAGGTGGTTGCAATTGTAATCCGTTGTGCCATCTTCAACATTTTGAGTTGAAAGTAGCTTTGTGATATTTTGGTCACTGCAGCAAGCATGGTACATCTGCAGCAGTGTAGGTAAAGGGTGCTGAATACAAGGGCAAACTAATGAACATTTGTATCAACACTGGAACATCTTGGCTGAAGTATATTGAGCAAACAGTGATAATTAAAATCTCTCAGAGTGGAACAGAGTATGTGGCAAGATATGCAAGACATGTCAAAGAAAACATGTGCTAGGGGTATGTTTTAGCTAATGAAAAAATTCTCATTTCAACTTGGTCTTTGGGTATCTTAAAACTAGTTTCTGATAGTCCAGATTTAACTTCAGAAATTAATGTTTTACCCATGCAAGTTCATTCACATTAATTCACTCAGAAATATTTCAGATTCACTTAGACAAGCAGGTTTTGAAGAAGTCTTCTAGTTTTGTTTGCCCACAAATGCAGAGCTCAAAAATAATTAGATATTGTGCCTTGTTAGAAAAGCTGTTGCAGTGATGAAAAACATTTTTTCAATCCTTTTTTCCACTGCTGTGGGCTGGAATCTTTCATGATAGCAGATTTCTTTTCTGATATGAAGCAAGATTTAACATAACGTTATTTTTGTAGACAAAATATTAACGTGGAGATTTGTATGAGATGAAACTGGTGAAAGGTTTAGGACTTTGAGAAGATGGGAATATGAAATCAACTCATAAACTGTAAAGTTACAAAATACAGCAAAAATTTGTGTTAATGTTTGTATTAAGTAAAAAAGCCTGTAGCCAGTCCAAAGATACTGCTTCTAATTAGGGTATTTTCACCAAAACTCAAATTCTATAATTTGTATCTGATAAAACATGAGTAAGATGTATCTTTTCTAACTTACAGGTTCCTAAGATAGGTCACAGAAATGAGCATGTTCCATTGACTGTTGAAGGACTGAGGGGTGAATAGTTCATAATTCATTATATTTTTAGCTCTCTAGCATTAGATTAGTTCTATCCTCCCAACAGTGTCCTTAAGACAGGAACATGTTTGAAGAAAAAGTAGTAAATAATTGGAGAAACATTTTGACTTATACATAAAATCTGTTTACCTCTTCCGGTAAATATTTAGACTTTGGTGAATTTAGAAACATTTGATTTCAGAATCTGAAGATTATACATTAGAGCAAAATAAGATATTAGTGATAATATGTGAATTCACAAATACATTCCTTATTTCTATCTTAACAAGGTATTTTTGGAGTAGTACATACATCTGAAAGCGTTCTTAGTTTGAGTGATTTGTGCTCCTAAGACCTTTCAAGAGTCTCTATTTTATTGATGTTAATAAGGCATAGATTACTTTAATAGTTTGTATTTTATTGTATATACTTACCCCAGTTTCAGAATTGGAGAATGATTTTTCACATGAAAGAAAATCTAAGTGTTTCTGTATTTTATACCCCAATCAAAGTATATTTCTTTTCAGAGAAAAAAAAAAAAAGAACAAAACCAAAAGGAGATTTAGGTAATTGCTTCCACAAGTATTTGGCACACAGTAAAATAGAATTCCTAATCTTTATCATGTGTGGAAGACCAATTACTGGTAAGAAATCAAATCAGAAGACACAATGTCTCAAAACCCCATGCATTTACAGTGATATAGACCTTAGTGTATAGGATAAAACTTTAGGATTTTGCATTCTACACATACATCACTGTCCACCTCCATCTGCAATGTGTTCAGGAACACACTGAAGAGGAAGACATGCAGAAGAAAATTGAAATAGGCACAACTGTGACGATAGAAGCTTTGAAATTACTTAAACCTCTGTGAAACACTCTATATCCCTTTCATTTTTGGAAACTGCATGATAGTTACCCTTCTGAACATGTTGTAATTACAAGTCATAGCTGCCAGTGTCTGATCAGTGGGGTAGGGTGAAGTGCAGTGTGTATAAATGCCACTAGACAGGAGGCCACCATTTCTCTTGCAGATGAGAGTGAAACTTAGTTCTGCAAACAGAAGATTACTGGCATTAATTGAAGGTATGAATACAGCTGAAAAGTAAAATCTTATTAGCTGCATTAAGAATTAACAGCATGGAGCAAATTACCCTTAACATTAAAAACTAAAATCGGTACTGCACTTGGGGTAATGATCCACTGATTGGCCTGAGGACATTGCTGGTGACGCTAATGTCTTTAAGCAGTGGTAAAAGGCACCAGCCTGAGGCTTACAGTAAAGTGGCTTACCAACAACCACAGACATCCTTGATCCTCCCCCCCCTTGCTTATCTGCAGGATACAGCTGTTGCTGAAACCAAGTTAAATGTTCTCATCTTAGAGAAACAGATTGGCAGGGATACTGAAAATATAAAATCTATTCCCTATGCACAGACCTCAAAGAAAAGCAAAACACAGCAGAGTGATATTTTTGCCCAGAAAGAACTTATGAAGGCCATACAGTCAACTTCTGAGTTGCTGACAAGTAAGCCTTTTTGATCTCCTGGTAATTTAAATAACTTTTCACAGTCTTCTCTAGAAGCACATTAAACTTTTTCATTTTATGACACATTTATTGCAGATTAGTTACTCTCTGCTGCTTTTCTGCCATTGTAAAATCTAATGAGCGTAGAAGCTAATGTAATATTTTGGAAATGAAACATCATGGGCCTGGAGATTGCAGGCGTTGTGATTCCATGTGTTAACATCCTTTATTTACCTCATGCTTACCTCATTTTATCCATTTGGCAACAGGAAGAGTCAAGATCTCACAAGTATGTATGTTGGGCATCCCTCCTGGGTTCTGACAGCTCATTGACACCACTGTACAATCTCAGTGACTCTGTTTTCCTTATCCTGTCCCTGCAGTCTTAATTATGTCAGATTATAGCCTTGGGGTATTTTCTCTTTTTATTTTTTTCCTCAGCCCTATTGTTAATGTCCAATAAAGGCCTCAGAACTCTGTGGTAATATTCTGTTTTGTAAACGGACTGTAGAGACATTTTTAGCCTTGCTGCTGTTAGTGTGTACTTCTCTCTTGTACTTTATAGCTTAGTATATAGTTATACAATAGAACATCTTATTGCAAGATGTTTTCGCTGGAAAAGCATTCTTATTTATATCATATTTTGAGTTTGAAAACAATAAAGTCTGTAAAGTTACAGTTGAGCTTCTTTTGTCTTGCATTACCATGGGTGTCATCCTTTTCTTCCTTTAATCTCAGTCAGTCAATGGTGAGAGGAAGGACTGGGGTTTCATGAAACATTTCTTTCCTTATTGAAAATAATATCGAAACACTTGGTGTTTCTTCCTGGCTGGGAATGCTGTGCCCACATGAGTGAGAAAGGCAGTATAACTCTCTTCTGTCAGGAGTTCAGATCTATTTCTGATACAGTTTTGGCATCTGAAGAAAGCCGAGGGAAAAACGCTCTTTTGTTTCATGGCTTGCAAAGGACCCGTGGTATAGTAATCCAAATACTATTATTGAAGAAAAGGTATGTCTTTATGTGCTCACCAGTTCGGATTCTGTGTAGAAAACATGATTTCAATAAAATATGCCTTTTTGTTATGTTTTCTCTATATGCAGGAGCTCTTCTACAGCAACAGGCAAATTATTGTAATGTCTTAGAGGAACAAGCAGTGGTTGTGTGGTTACTGAGTGGGATCTTTGCCTGCAGTAAAATTTTACTTTACAAACTAAATGTGACAGCAGAATTGCATGTATAAACTGTTCCTGGGAGCTGGGACCTACTTACAACAAGCAGCCTGGTTACATTCTGCCCATGACTGGAAATCCTTTTAGACTCTGGAACTAGTCTTGCCCTAGTCTTTGAAAGCATGAGTTGCTTGAGCCTGGTGTGTGCAGTACTGAAGGCTTTCCTATGTGGCTGTCCACAGGCCATACCATAGCCCATGTCCTTTAAGAATAAATTGTAAACCAATAGAAACGTGGCACTTGACAAGTCTACCTTAAAGAGAATACATGCTCATTTGAACTGTGACCTTTTAAAATTTCACAACCTGTGGATTATTTTTGAGAGGAACAAGAAGATTGCTCCAAATAAGTTGATAAATTGAGCTCAAAAGGGTTTATAGCAATAGAAAAATAGGAAAAAAGAGAATATTTCTGTGACATGGGCTAAAAAGGACTCAGTAGAGACAGGGAACCAACCCTGCTTAGCACATATGAGGCCACATCTGGAATACAGTGTCTAGTTTAAAGCCCCCCAGTTCAAGGGAGATATCATTAAATTGGAGGCAATTAGAGGAGGACCATCCTGATGGGGGGTAGCTGGAGCAGTTGCTGTGTGAGGAGAGGCTGATGGAGCTGGGCTTTTTCAGCCTGAAAAAGGAAATTGGTTCAGCGGTAGCTGCCAGTAGCCTCCAATGTCCATGGGGCAGCATCTCTTCTCCATCAAGATGGAGTTTGTCCACCAAGCAATAATGCTTGGTAGGAGGATGAGTGGTGATAGATATAAATTGAAACAAAACTTTTAGACTGAATGTAATGAAAAATATCTGAGATGGCAGTCCCACCAAAGTCCTGGTAGACAATATTGACTGCTATCCCTGCCTCTACCAAGCTGGCCATTTAATTTCTGAGGTATCAAATTGATTGAGCGTGGCTTCCTGTTGGTGAATCTATGATGATTACTTTTGATGATTTTCTTGTCCTTAGTGTGCCTTGAAAGTATTTTCATGATTCATTTACCTCTCTTTCCGAGGGACTGATGTGAGGCTGACTTGTCTGTAGTTCCCTGTGTATTCTTGAAGATAGGAGTGAGATTTGCTGGGTCTTCAAATGGCTCTCCCAGTCATCACTATAATTCAAAGAGTGTTGAGTGACTTCACAGTGACATCAGCCAACTCTGTCAGCACCTGAAGGGTGTATCCTGTCAGGTCCCATGGACCTACATGTGCCAATTTTGCTTAAGTATTCTCTAATTTTATCTTCCTCCACCCAGGATAGGTTTTTCTTTCTCCATCTTTCACCCTGCTTCTGGGATGTGGGATTCCTGAAGGTTTGGCTTGGTAGTAAAGACTGAGGCAAAGAAGCCATTCAATAATTTAGCCTTTTCCATGTTCTACGTCATGGGGCCCTATTTCATGGGTGTGCAATTTCTGTAGTCGTCCTTTTGTTCCCTGTGTGCAGGCTTGTACATGGTATTTTCTGACTAGGAAGAAAAAGCTCTTGTTTATTTCTCTTAATCTCTGTTGAGGAACCTTAACCATGGGAATAAAATAGGAAACAAGTTTGGTACAGAACTAAAGAAGGACTTTTTATTGCTCTTGACAACTCTCATCAGATTAGATTCTAATTAGACTTTGGCTTCCCTAACTGTGTCTGCATGCTTGAATTTAGACTATATACCTCCCAGGTTACCTGTCACTGCTTCCACATTTTATATGATTCCTTTTTATGTTTAAATTTGGTCAACAGCAACACATTCACCCATGCACACCCCCTGGCATTTTTGAACATTTTCCTTGTTGTTAGATGGATTGTTTTGGAACTTGGAGGTGATCCTTTAATACTGCTCAGCTTCTTGGGTCACTCTTCTCTCCAGGGCCTTATCCAATGGAACTGTTCCAAGCAGATACATGAAGAGTCCTAGGTCTGCTCATCTGAATTCCATAACTGTGATCTTGCATTTTGCCCTCCTTCAATCCCCTCACAATACTGAACTCTCCTATTATGGTCACTGCAGCCAAGGCTGCCTTCTGCCTTCACAGTCCCAGAGTCTTTTGTTGTGAGTGTGAGCAGAGCATCTCTTCTTACTGTTTTTTTCTGTCACTTGGAACAGGAAGTTGTCACTGATGTTCTCCAAGATCCTCCTGCACTGTGTACGCCCCAAGTGGGTTGAAGTGTCCCCCAAGTCATCCAGGACTATGAATGTAAACCTACTTCAAGCTTTGAGCAGGAAACTGGACTAGAAATTTGTTATGTCTAAACTGGATTATCCTATGATCCTGTGATGCTTGTACATTTCTTGGATTATCATATGATCATTTGTGTTTCTCTCCTGTGGAGAGAGATCATTTAGCTGTGAGAGGTGACTTCTTCTTAGGGCAATATGCCTTTAGTGTGGGGTTACTCACAGGTCAGGGTCTGGATGTAGCCCCTCAGGATGATTTGCAGATGAACAGCGTTTGCATGGCCACGTTTTGGAGGTGGGAGGGGCTACAGGGGTGGCTTCTTTGAGAAGTTGCCAGCAGCTTCCCCCATGTCCAGCAGAGCCAATGTCACCGGGCTCCAGGACAAACCCATCGCTGGCCAAGGCTGACCCAATTTGATATGGTACTAATGCCTCTGTGATAATATATTTAAGATTCTGGGTGCTTTTAAGGTATTGAGAGAACCTGAATGAGTATTAATACTTGTCATAAAGTAAGAGTTAAGCTTTAGCATGAATTGTGGGAGAGGGATGTAAATAATTGTTTTCTTTACATGATGGAAATAGGAAAGCTACTTTTACATATTGTATAAAGTAGCTGTTTTCTTCATGGACGCTTAAGTTCTTCAACTAAGCAAATGGTGTATTTTAATGGCTTTAGCTTGGTTGGATCATTCTGCTTTAGTTTTGCTGTTTGTTGACCACTGGAATATGCAGTTCCCCATCCTGACTGTTTGCTGTGAATGAGGCCCACCCTAGGATTGTGTCACAGTTTTAACAGGCTGTTAGGTGTTTGAAAATTTTACATCTTTGTTTACAGGAAGATAAAGAACCTGTTTACATTTGCATTGTGTATAGTTTCTGGAGCAGCTGTTTATGCCAATAAATTATTGTAAGATTCCTGCTGCAGTTACCCAATGGCACCTAATTGAAAGCTTTCCTCTGATTCCTCCTGTTTTCAGTAGGTAATTTGCTCATAGAGTAAATGCTTTTCTTCATTTCCGTTGATTGCTTGGTATAAAGCAAGAGAAGTCATTAATGAATCACAAAAAATATGTCAACAGAAAGAAATTAGCTACTACTGGGCATTAGGAATGTGGAGAGTTTGGAAAGAAAAGCTTCTTTGGGAAGACCAAGGCATTTCTCTGGTCCTCTCAGCTGTACTGGATGTTTCGCTCAGTAATGGATCAGTTCTTGTTTCTATTTCCTTGAACAGCTTGATGAAAGATGAACAGTTAGGGCAGCCAAGAGAAATAAGCTTCATGACATCATTCTTGGGTGTATATGTTTAAGTTAATTAGTTATGCTCAATTTTATTTCTTTGTTCTCTAATCTGTCTAAACTATGTTACAGGCTCCACTGATCTGTGAAGACTAAATAATGTGCAGGCTTGTACATGGTATTTTCTGACTAGGAAGAAAAAGCTCTTGTTTATTTCTCTTAATCTCTGTTGAGGAACCTTAACCATGGGAATAAAATAGGAAACAAGTCTGGTACAGAACTAAATGTTTACTGATGTATTTTTAAAGAAGTGAAGTGTACTGACATTGTCAGGTGAAGACAGTGTAAACATTGCTGCAGAGTTTTAATTGTATATTGACTAAGAAGTGGATCTTTTTTTCCCAACTGTGTAATATGTCTGGTGATTAATCTAGTATTCATTAGAAGTGCAAGACATCAGTGCTATGCACAATAAGTTCTTTCATCCTCAGGCCAAGAACCATTTTGCAGGCGTAATGCAAGGATGCCTACAGATCTGTGTGGGTGTACATAAACTCTAACCTGAACATCTTGTAGTGTTCTCGAGTGGGAGGGTAATTTCGCCTCTTCATTGATTTTACTGATGCCTCTTATGAGCGAGTAGTGCTGTTTCCCTCACCTGATGAATTGTGTGTGCTATACAATATGGGCTATTGCTCAGCAGAGGATTAAGCAGGAGCAACAAACCTGCTTTATTTTCTTCAAACCTTTCATCAGTGGAAGACACTTGCGTCATCTTGAACTGTAACATTTTGATACAGAAAAAAAGACTTCCTTTTTTTCTAGAGGAGACTGCCTAGGCTGACAAAAATGCTTACATTGCATCTGGATTGTTTACAAAAAATTGCTGTATTGTACTGAAATCTTCAAAAGCAAAGAAATATCATGAGTTAAATTAAGCTGTTCTAACTACCTGCAGTAACCATGGTATTTAAAAGTCTGGATTACTGCAGCAGTTCTTTGTCTGGGATATGGTACATACTGTACTTGGATTTTAATGGAGCCATTTATACAGATTTTATACTTTCTCATGAAACTCCTCAAGGTGAATGGAAACAAGCGTGGGCTAAATGTTTTCACTTCTCAGTGCTCTTGCTGTTACAGAATCTTGCTGGCTTTCTTAATTTCTAACTTATGCTGTTTCTTTGTCTTCTAGAATGTCGGGTGGTGAAATCTACTTCCTATACCAAAATAGCTTCAAGTTCACGTAGGAGCACCACCAAGAGCCCAGGCCCATCCCGACGCAGCAAGTCTCCTGCTTCTACTAGCTCAGGTAAAGCAAGCAATCTTTCTTAACAACAGCAACCATTCTGTTCCAATAGAGTGGGCAATGCACTTAAAATCCCACATTTCCATGGAAAAACACTGTATGTATAAAACAGTTGATACTAAAAAGTCATGTATTTTCTCAGTGACATCTGAGATCAAGTGGCTCCCCAATACCAAGTAAAGCTTCACCATCTTATAACTCACACTCTGGTATTACAGTGGTTCAATTCACTTTAGTTTTTCATGCATGTTTTTGCATACATCCTAAACACTGAGGAAAAAATGTATGGTAGTCTTTGTACTAGAAACCGATTGAGAATAATCCAGAAAGTAGCTCAAATTGTGCAGCATAAAATCTCTGCTGCTGAAAGGTTAATTTCAAAATCTTTTTTGTATTTTGTTTCTGAGAGAGTGAGGAAGCAGTACTGAAGAAAGGACAGATTTATATCATGAGGATATTGAGAAAAGGAGGGCAGGGCAGAGAAAGAGTGCAATTACAGATGTGAATGTGAGGTGAAAAAATAAGTGAAGAAGAAATGTCAGAATTGACCCAACAAACTGGTGATACAGGCTGAAGAAGACACAGCAAAAAGCTTTAGAATGTTCTGTCTGAAGAGCCTTGCTTCGGCTGCCTTTGCAGTAGCTCCCACTAGATATCTGATGAGTAGTTCACCCCTGCAGTTTTTCCCAAGCAGAAAAAATAAACAAACAAGTGCATTAGATTGCCGGTATCAGTGCCTGAAGGTACAAATAATTCTTGGTGCGAGCCAGTTGAGTAGACCCATTCAAGTGTTTGCAGCATTGCTTGTGAATACAGATTTTGCAAGAGGCAAATATTAGAGCTGTCTGAAAGCCACCTCCCTTTCTGCCTCAGTCTTCTGCCAACAGGAAAGCAAACGGCATACTGAAATCTGTATCCAGCATCATAAGGTCTTTGTGGGGAGGTGTGATCACAATGGCCCAGTGCTGGTTTCAAAGAGGGTATAGGTAGACCAACTGGAAATTGGTTTTTTCTTTTACAAAAAGACAAAGGTGAGATAAAAAAATTCTTGCTCTGGACAGGAGGGAAGTGGGAGAGACCCGATGGGAGACAGAGGCGTAGATGTAGGTGGCAGAGCTGGGAGGAAACTTGCCTCCTACACATCCTAGAGAACGGCTGAGATACACAAACCTGAGAAGAGGTTATGGGATGAAATATCAGTTGTGAGGAACAAGTCCAGAGCAGCTGTTTCATAAGTATTTTAAGTTACTTACTTTGTAGCTAGGTGGAAAAGAGTTAAATTAAACTTTAGCAAGGGAAGCTAAAGTTTGGTGTGTGAGTGTTACAGATTCTGGTTTGGATTTTTTTCCTAATGAATTTGTGAGTACAGGTAATGAACCTTGAACTTTATGCTCATTTCTATGTGAAATAACTGTCCTGAGAATAAGAAATAATCTATGGGATTGCTATTGGACTAGCAACATTTTTTCTGTGTTGAATATGCGATACCACGTTAGTTTTGGTCCTGAAAGAAATAGTACTGTTTTTACTTAAAGGTGTTGGAGAAGTGTAGGTGAGTAAATCTTATCTTCTTGCAGTTTCACCTCTGTACAGGTCTGAGCGGAATATATTGCGTATTTTAAAAGACAGATTATTTTACAGCCGATGGAAAGAAAGGGAATTTTTTCACTCTACAACAATAATAATTAACATATCATTACATTTATAGCAAGAAATGAAACAGTGTAGTGACAATATTAAAAATGCAAGCCATTTTGGATGCTGCTGTGCTAATGACGGTTGTAACCATCTTAAACATTTCTTATGTGAAAGTACACATAAGAAATACACAATATTTATATGAACTGGGCATGTGTTAGTTTGTCGCCAGCAGCATTTCTTCAAAGTTCAGGTCTAGGGCCCATTTTGTTCAATATTTATATTGATGATCTGGATAGAGGAGGTGAATGCACCATTAATAATTTAGAGGAAAATAAAAACTGGGAGGTGCTGATGAGTCTTTAAAGGAACAAGATGCTTTTCAAAGGGATCTAGGTAGATTGGAGTATTGGGCAATGATTAATGGGATGGAGTTTAAAAACAACAAATGCCGAACTCTGTACCTGGAACGGAGTAATGCCAGGCACAATTATAAACTGGGAGAAGAGCGGCTGGAGAACTGCCCTGCAGAAAGGGAGTGCTGGTTGGCAGCAGACTCATTACAAGTCAGCTGTGTGCCCTGGTAACCAGGAGAGCAAATTGTATTGTAGGGTATGTCAAACACAGCACCACCAGCCAGGTGAAAAGGTGATCCTCAGGATGTGTTCAGTGTTGGTGTGGCCTT
Organism: Bombycilla garrulus; assembly: GCA_013400315.1. Classification (NCBI taxonomy): domain Eukaryota; kingdom Metazoa; phylum Chordata; class Aves; order Passeriformes; family Bombycillidae; genus Bombycilla; species Bombycilla garrulus. Next base: position 274,297 of record VXBU01005191.1, read on the forward strand.
ACCTTGGGCACTGTGTACAATTCTGGGCACCACAGTTTACAAAGGATGGGAATGTACTCAAGTGTGTCCAGAGATGGTCAATAAAACGGATGAAAGGGCTGGAAGGTGTGTCCTATAGAGAGCAGCTAAGGAGTTTGGGCTTCTCTCGTTGTGAGATAAGAAAGGGCTGAGGAATGACCTGATTAATCTCTACTGACGTGGCCCTCCAGAGCCCGGCTAGCTCGGACCCACCACACTATGGTCCAAAAGGGCCACGCTGAGTGTGGGGAACTGTCACTGCAGGTGTTGTGTCAGTGACAGAACCTTAGAGCTTTGGCTCTATGGAGGCAGACCGCTGTCAAGGGAGAGACAAAGGGGAGAGAGGAGGCTCTTCTGCTCTCGGGTTCCAAAGGCAGACCCTACGGCCAACGAAGGGAGAAGAACAAAACAGCCCCAAACCCCCCTGTGCAAGGGGTTTTATAGGGTTACAAATGAAGGGGTGGGCATAAACAGTAAATCAATCAGGGAACCATAGGGGAGGATCATAGAGTGGGGTTTACAGAACACAATCCAATGGGGACAAGGGGAGGAAAAAAGTGGTCACATGGGCCAATGGGACATCGAGGTTTAGGGGATTTCCAAGGGGGTGGATATTTCAGGGATTGGCACATGTGGGGATTGACAAGCGAAGGTCTGGAAGGAGGGGCAGGGTTTGGGTGATGGATGGGGAAGGTACTGGAATAAGGGGAGGAGACACGTTGAAGGGCGATTTAGGGGAGGGTACAATTGAGGAAGAAACCATTGGGACATGCAAATGGGGGGGGGAACTTAGGAATAAACTACAATAATATAATTAACAATGAAATTAGAAAAAATCATGCACCGCAACACTCTACAGCTTCCTGAGGAGAGGATGTGGAGACAAAGGTGCTGAGCTCTTTTCTCTCAACATCCAGTGATAAGGCATGTTGGAATGGTTCAATGCTCTACCAGGGGAGTCCGAACATTGGGAAGCATTTCTTTCTGAGAGGTTTGTCAAGCATTGGAACAAGCTGCCCAGGGAAGTGGTTGAGTCAGCATCCATGGAGATATTTAAAAGATGTGTAGCTGTGGCACTGAGGGACATGGTCTAGTGGTTTACTTGGAAGTACTGGATTAACAGTTGGATTTGATGATCCTAAAGGTCTTCTCCGGTTTAAACACCTCAATGATTCTATAGCTAGGAAGCCATTCTTTACCAAGAAATACTGTGTGGTTGGTTGGATGCCAGGTGCTTGCCAAAGCCACTCTGTTGCTCCCCTTCTCAGCTGAACGTGCTGAGGTTTTGGTCAGCACTGAGTTGGTCAGACAGTTGGACTAAATGGTTGTTGTAGGACTCTTCCAACTGAACTATTCCATTCCATTCCATTCCATTCCAAATTTGTTAAGCTTAGAAAGGATAAACAATTGAAAGTGTTTCTACAGAATTTATTTTTAGTGGGAGGAACTGCTCTGATGTGGCTGGTTGTATTTCTGGTGTTTGCTTTTGGCAAATAGGTCAAATTGTGTGAATGTTACAGTAAGCCTATTTCTAACCTTACATACATGAGTACTTAGATCAATATTACTTTCATACAAGGAAACAATATTGTACTAAGCACTTGCTATCAAGAATTGTTTTTAAATTACATAAAGCTAAAACCAATCAATGATTTTTTAAACAATGCAATTTTATATTACACAATGAGTTTAAAAAAAACAGCAGTAGAAAGAAAGAGGAACATTGACTCTTAGATAGTTTTAGACAAACCCAGAGTTCTCCCATGAAATGCAAACAATATGTACAGATTTCACTTTTCTGCCACCCAGCAAGCATAAAAATGCTGCTTGTTTTTTGGAATTATGTACCTGTGACAGAAGCAGAACAGATAAATTTCCGTCTATCACACATATGAGCAGATAATCTTTTCCATCATGATTAAACATCTCATTACTAGAGAATCTCCTGAATGACTTGTAGGATTTTTCTTTCATTAGCAATAAACATAGAAAATAAGAAAAATGAGTGGATTCTTTGCTCTGATCAAAGACTATACTTACATGTTACAAAAAGTTAAAGGTATATAATTTTCTGAAAAGTTTTGCCATAGAACAAAGTTGAAAGAAGTAGGGATAAAGGGAAGCAGAAAGCATTCTTGAGAGTGTACCCTTGACAAAAAGCTGAGAGTGGTGAATGGAAAAGAGCGTGTTGCTAATTAGAATCAGTGTGTTGCTGATTCCTTTTGTTTCTTTTTGATTCTTGCTGCATTTTGGGAAGTCTGCACATTTTAACTGCACAAAAGGATCATATTTCTGCTTCAGACTTGAATTAATGCTCATATCAAGAATATACACATGGATAATTACATAGGCCAAGAAAAGAAAGTTCCATAGACAAAGACTATGTTAAAAAATATTCAAATCTCGAAGTCAGGCATTAACACTGATAAAATTGTAGAATGAAGAGATATCCTTGAGTTAACTTTTATTCTCTTGTGTGTGCATCTGTAGTATAGTATAGTCTTTAATGCAGGTATTTATAAGGATAGCTATTTTGGATTAATCATTTTTAGAGTTAATGATGGCAAAGTCTTGGGCCATTTTCCCATTTCTAGAGAAACAGATATATGAATGAGGCTAAGACATGTAGGCAATCTATTCTGGTTTAAGCACTTAAATGCCATCCTCTACAACTGTTTTCCTTCTTTGACACAGAATTTCAAGTGGTCAATGAATTAAGCCAAACCTTGGCTTGCACTCAGTGTTTATAGATTAAATTAAATTCATTAGTTCCTTTTTCTGAGCAAATGGTGGTTCAGGGTGAAAAACTTTCCCAAATTCATCCCAATAGTTTCTGAAGTTGCTTACAGAAATCAAAGGGGTTATTTTGAGGGGTTGGTCATTTGTTGTTTTTCTGTGTCTTGTTTCTGCATCTATAGGTCTGGAGCAAAAGTGTTTTACCAAAACCAGTGCTTTGAAGATAAACTCTGTAATGTTAAATTATTTTGGAGGAAATGCTGCTTGAAGGCCCTTGCTTTCCATTTCAATCTCACCTTGTTGTAGTGACCCCTAACTCTGTGAGGAGCAGAAAAAAGACACTGAATATTCCCTCTCCCTGAGGAGCCACCAGCTGCTGTCTTGGAGAACCATTTCCCTCATTGTCTCATCTCCTACTGGAAAAGAGCACTGGAGCACTGGAAAAGGCCAGTGCTCTTAGATAACTTTCACCTTTTGCAGGTGCCTTTTGCCCTCTGCTGCCCCTAAAGGCAAGCCTGAAAGTCCTATACAGAACCTACCATAACAGCACTGCCAGTCTGGCCATGGGAATCACAGAATCACTAGTCTGGAAGAGACCTTCAAGATCATCGAGTCCAACCTGTGCCCTAACGCCTCTACTAAACCATGGCACCGAGTGCCACATCCAGTCTTCTTTTAAACACATCCAGGGATGGTGATTCCACCACCTCCCCAGGCAGGCATTCCAGTACTTTATCACCCTTTTTGTGAGGAACTTCTTCCTCATATCCAACCTATATATCCCTTGACACAGCTTGAGTCTGTGTCCCCTTGTTCTGTCAGTTGCTGCCTGGAGAAAGAGACCAACCCCCACCTGACTACAGCCACCCTTCAGGAAGTTGTAGAGAGCGATAAGGTCACCCCTGAGTCTCCTCCAGGCTAAGAAGAGTAAGAGAATAACGTAATGGGAACAACAGGATGAAAAGCATTGTCCCACAGGCGCTAGGACACACTGCTAATGGCAGCACAGGGCTAAGTGGGGGATCTGTGAGTGGCAATCAGGCTGCAGGGTTGCAGAGAGAGTTCCTTAATGAAACTAGAGGCTACAGAAGTGCTCAGGGCCACAAAGGTTCTAATCTGTGCTCTGGTTAGCTGAGGGCAAAGTAAAATACATCAGTCTGTGAGAAACACTCCCTTCCTGAGCTGCATGATCTACAGTGAGCAAAAGAACTGCATCTGTTTTTACACTATTTCTTGGCATATTTCAAAGGCATGTATGCCTTTACATAGGTGGTGTTCACCTTTTTTCCATGGTTGTTTTTTCACTTCATATTTTTTGTAACAGAGCATATGTTTAATGTACTTATATTTTCCTGATAGCCTCCCTGGTTCCTGAGAACAGATGCATCCTATTTCTATATAAAAACACAGAATAATTTTTTCTTCCAAGAGTACAAGTAAGCTAGGAAGATCTGTGTAAGGGCTGACTTCTCCATTATTATGTTTTCTTCAGTTTGTTATTTACATCTGACAGTGTTTCAAAACAGTACCACCAGACGGAAATCTTGCTGCAGGAGGATTGCTTTCTGGCTTTTTTCAAATCTGTTTGAGGTATTGTCTGCTTCAAAAGCATTTCAGTCTAAATAGAGAAGAGAAGAGAAGAGAAGAGAAGAGAAGAGAAGAGAAGAGAAGAGAAGAGAAGAGAAGAGAAGAGGAGAGAAGAGAAGAGAAGAGAAGAGAAGAGAAGAGAAGAGAAGAGAAGAGAAGAGAAGATAAGAGAAGAGAAGAGAAGAGAAGCATGCAACAAGGCAAAGAAGAGAAGCAAAGATAGTGTGACTTCCTGGGTAGACAGAAGGCTGAAGTCTGATTTCAAGTGCAATGGATAATCCTACCTCTACTTAATTTTTCTGATGTCTTCTTAAGGCCTGTAAACCACTTTGATATGTTTTTGTTGGCATCAAATAATATTTGAGAAAGGGCCTAATAAAAGTGACATTTAATTTTGGTAAGACTGGGTATCAGCCCATTGCTAGTGACTGAAAATTATGAATGGCTATTCAGTAGCTGGTGGCTTCTGTCCAGCTGCCATTTAACATCATTGGTGGCAGCTTCTGTGTGGGTGAAGAGGTAATAGATTCAAAGAAAGCAGCAACACTTACGTCTTCATCGTCGTTATTTTTAATCAAATCAAGAGCAGCATGAGATGACTGGAATTACTATACCCTTGGTCCATTAAATTAAGGGAAGATGCTGCATTTGGGTGAACACTGGTTTACCTTCAGAAATTCCAACTCTAATTTTCAGGACTTGCTCCCAACCAAAGTAGCTATTCTCTCTTTTTTTTTTTTTTTTTTCAGTTTGAGCACCTTCTTCAAAATTGTTCTAAATTGCTTCCTTCTCACTTTTTCTCCCTTGTGAGCAATCTCCTGTTTCCCTCAAGTTATCACTTAGAATATATCAGATGCTTGAAATCTTATTTGTAATATTAATTTGGGTGTTAAAATTTGGTTTTAAAAAGCGTTATTTAGGAGTTTGAGTTATTCAGTGTGACAAGTGCCTATTTCAAATATACCTGGGTTGTTATGTACCTATTCCAAATGACAAAGGGAACAAGTGTGAGGAATGGATAGAGTAGTTCATATTCCGAAAGACTATGTGAGGGTTCTTTTTTAAATTGTACCTGGGCAAATAAATTGTGAAACTGTATGTTTAACTAAAGCCTGGTCAAAAATGTAGATGTTCCCTAAAGAAAAAAATGCATGCAGAAATGGGAATGTCATGGAAGTCTTCCTAGGTCAGATGCTTGTGCTTTGCTAGTCAACAAAAAACAGAAAACAAAAAAAACCAAACAAACAAACAAAAATTAGAGGTGTTCCTCTGCAATAGGATATGTTTTAATTTAGTCTAATAGTTCATCCTTAGGCTGTTATCCAGAAACAGCCCTCCTTCAACCACCTGACTCCAGAAGGTCTTTTGTATCTCAGAGGAAAAAAGCATGATGTATCATATTGTCTTTGGTGAGGTTGCATGTCTTTATTCACACCTTTACAGGTACTCAGCTGACAGGTTTTGTAATAAATATGCTGAAGCAAAATTTTCCAAAAGCCAAGAGCACACACCCATGGGAGTGATGGAGTCATCCTGCGGACCCAGGGATTTCCAGATGATTTTTGCTTTGATCTTGGCTTCTTTTTAATTTTTTATTTATGGTGTTTGTCTTTGATAATAATCAGTGAAGAATAAATTTTCATAATTTTATACCCCATAACAAACACAAGAGCTGGTAAGAGAAGTAGATTTGGTTATGTGGAGTAGTTTAACCCTCTTAAAGTTAAATGCTAAAGGAAGAAATGTGCTCAGAAATTGTACTGTGTTCAAACAGACTGATTTGAGAATCCTAGTCTTTCTAGTTAGGCAAAACAGTCCAAATGACAGATTTTCATTAAATCTTACGTACATGTTGATGTTCTCCTGATTAGGTACTACATGAAATTAGCAGACAGTTTCAGCTGAAGTGCAGAGGAAAAAAAAAACCAAGAGGCACTTACCTTCTGAGACTACAGGAAAAAATAGATACTGGTAGATTCCAGAGAACTACATTTTCCAGGCAGTCTCCTTTCTTCTGAGATACGAGATATGTCTGCAGTATCTGTGTGTCTGCAGCACTTCTCTGCTTGATAGTGCAGATATAGGTGACTTAGGGTTGAGGAGGAATAGCTTGTGTGGAGTTTACAGTCCCTGCTGAGCTCTGCACGGCTTGGGTTACACTGTGTGGCTACCACAGGTACCAGTGACTAGCAAGGATTCCTGTATTGCCTGCTGGGATGGGGAATGTAGACCTGGCCTGTGGGTGATCCTTTCTGCTGACATTTCTAACCTATTGATCTGCTGATCAGGTGAAAGTTCTGCGTGAGTCTGTCAGGCCTTGTCTTCAGTGGCAAAGGAATGTTCCACTTTTATCTGATTAACTTCTTGACATAAGCTCTACAAAAGATTGACTATAAAAAGGATAGTCTGGCACCAGTTGAAATGAATGCAGTATTGGTATCTGGGCTTTTTTGCTCAACCAGTTGCATGCTAAGGTAGAATCTCTAAAGCCTTGTCTTCACTGGGAAGTCATACTTGAGGGCACTTGCCTAATGTGGTGCTCTGTACACACTGTCTTTTGGTGTTAAGACAAAAATGACAAGGTGTACAAAAGTAAAATACAAAAGCAGAATGAACAAAAAGGCAAGATATGGTTTATTTCCGAACTATTTTCTAGCTACATAATCTTGCTGAGACAAAAATGTTGTTTTGGAAAGGGCAGTGAAAAACTACAGAAGTAATTGAGGCAAGGCCAAATAGTAATCTCACATTTTCTGCTAACAGTTGCTGAATATGACCTACACATGTTGTGACTTGTGTAAATAATTTTTTGCTTAACATTACTATCCATAAGTTGTGACTGCAAAAAAAAGCCTGCGTTGTTCCTTTCCCTTAGTCTCCTCTTCTTCACACACACTTTTGTGTTTGCCTAACCCCTTTTTTAAACCCACTGAGCCATCTCTATGTGTTTTATAGAGTAAAATACGCTTGCACATCAACAGGAGATCTCTATAGGAGATTATGATTTGAATACACTGCAGTGGTATTGGTGGCTTCTCAGACTGGCACTTAATGCTTTAATTAATTTTTTCTTGCTTTTTGTTACTATTACTTAATGAAAATATGCCCTATCAAAGTTTATTTATTAGCACGCCATCAAAGTACTTTTTACTTGCAGCATTTTCACTAGTTTATTGTCATAATATTATTCATAAATTTTATAATATTTATTATTCATATTATCATATAAAAACCTATTTTGCATTTATCTCAGTAGATGCTGGCATCCAATTGTAGTGTTCTATTTTATGACTTTTTCCATCTTCGTATGTGTGCCAGGTGCTAGAAAAGCAAATTCAAAGACAGGTCCTTGTCCTGTTGCACATTCTCAGCAAGAGAGGACAGTAAGGAAAGGAGTTCACAACTAAGCGGTTGCATACATCTACTCTGAGCAGCCACAATAATTTTGTTATTGCTGCAGCTTTTTAATACATATTTCTCTGGTGAAATTTTGGACTGATAAATCTTTTTCATAAGATGATGAGAGGACACTGTGTGTTAAGCTGAAGTCTCTGACCCCTGCCATTTTATGAATAAAAGTGACAAGGAACCTCTTGCCTCACTCAATAAAATGATCAATCACAACAGTGATTTACCAACTTCATATCTACATCAAGCTTCCCTCTCAAAATATGTGCTGTATCAGTGAGTGAGAAATGCAGTGCAGATACTGGATAGAAATTCAGTTTCCAACAAAAGTGCATTCCACCTAGAAATGGATTTGAGGGCAATTTAGTGATCAGGAATGTAGTATTATTAAATCTTATAGCTTTTATTCACATATTTGTTGCCATGTTTTCTGGTCTTGAGCAGCTTACGTAAGAATAGTGTAATGATTATAAATGGAGTTCAGGAAGGGTGTCAGAATCCCTGCAGTCTCTTCCTGCTACATAGCACCTAATATCACCTCTATTTGCAAATTCAGTATAATGACTCACAAGAACAGGAAGCCATAAACAAATAAGGTCAAAAAGGAAGCCCCCTGGAATGTACAGGGAAAATAACAGAAATTTCCATTTCTGTCCTGTTGTGATGTCTACCTTAAGGATTATATTAATAATATCAGTAGTAAGAATAAAGTAATAATAATAATAGCAATATGTATGTACGTCCAGGTATGGAGAGCATCCAGAAGGATTCATCTTGTGTAGCTTTGGAAGTTCACACTGCAGTGCATGCTCCTAGTAAATTCTTCATCAAGTCAGGTTTAGATGGTTGCTTCAGGATGATACAAGTTGTGTTATGGCAGGAACTTGCTTAAAATAAAGTCTAGAAAACTACTTCAGATATAGAATCCAACACAACAGATTGGTAAAAGGAATCTCATCTCCAGAGCTAATTGCTGTCTCTGGAGTTTCCTAATCAGCTCTCTGTAGGGAGTCCTTGTAAGCTCTCAAAAATCCTGGTACAAGTTTCATGTACTGTCACCTTTATATTTCAGATATGAATAAGGAGATGAGAGAATTTCACTTAAATCTGGGGAGGGCTTCAATTTGTTAATTGTGCTCTCAATTTCACGTGTTACAGATGGCCAAAATAAGCACAACTATCATAATTTTCCTTTTTAAACGTGCAGTTGAGGAGATAATTGAAATTTAGCTTAAGCACTCTGGATACTCTAATGATGACAAGTAAGTAGTTTTTAGGATTTATAATAATACCTTCTTTTTTCATCCTAAATAGATTCTCCTCGACGTAATATATATCAATATGGAAATGCGTCAATAGTTAAATGCACCGTTGCATCTGTTTGTCTTCTTCCACTTGTAGCCTCAAGTTTTTGTCTTCAGGACAGAGAGATTGCTATGGTTATTCTAAAAAACGCTTGTTGAAAGTTATGGGGAAGGAGTGAATGCCTAATTCTACAAGGTGTATTGAAATGTACCTGTTATCTTAAATTTAGTTATGATGATAAGATCTAAGAGTATCTGCTTGGTTTAGGGAGAAGGCAGAGCACTAGTGCTGTTACTCAGTCTCTAGGACTAGCTCTGTGTGAATAGTAGTGAAGAGTTTAATGTCAATTTCTAAATTATGCCATAGATGTTTAGAAGATATATTTTACAATTTTACAAGTGTGAGATTCCAGAAAGCTCATTTTTAATGTCCTCATCTTGCTCAATTCCTAAATTATTTCAGTGATATCAGCAATAAATTTGATTTTAGTCACTGTTGGAGAGATCTGTAGCTGTTCTGCTAAATACTGTATGAACATACTTACATATGTATACATGTGTTCCCCTACACTTAGTACAATATTTGAATGAGTGCTGATATGTGCAAATCATTGTCCTCTGTATAAAGATATTTTCAAGCCTGCATGAGTGAAATGTTTTCCTATAAAAAAAGCCTATTTAAATCCAATTAGAGCATCTTGTTTCTATAGTTATGTAAATATATTGAACCTTTGCTCTAAACAATGCCTTGCACAAAGTGATGTTGGGATTGGATCACTCAGAGCACTATTAAGTGATCATCCTTTATCATACAGTATAATGTGTTTTATTTATTGATGTGTGTGATGTGGTAGGTATACATATCTCTTCATTTTAATATGTGGGTCCAGTATTAGCCCGTAAGAGCAATATATTATGTAAAAAGTAAGAAGAATCTTTTAAAAATGCCTACCGTATTATCCAAAGGAATTAGCATTTGCTAGATTGCCAGTGAGCCAAGGTTTCACAAGAGTTATTGTCATTTTGATTTTCGGATGAGTCATTTGGTACATTGCCCCCAAAGGCACCTCGTTATGATTCAGTGCACAGCATAAAAAATTGCTTGGGCTTTCGGGGCTCCATGGAAAGTGAGTGGGGGTTGCGGTGGCTCAGCGTTGTGAAGCAGCAGCATTATGTTTAATTGACACCTTTGATGTAGCCCTAAGACAGCACCTGCACCTCCCACTGCTGCTCTGAAGACGTCAGCCTTACGCAGAAAAGGCTTCTGCTTATGAATCCTGCATCGCATTCAGCTCGCTCTGTGAGCAGCCCCAGCTATCCTTAACTAATCCCATTGCTTCTCAGTTTGGCTACAGCTTGGCTTAGTACAGAGCAGGAATTTTGCTGCTTGCTCTTATCAGGTTAAACAGTCAGATTTTGTCCATGTTAGAACTCATAGAAGGTAAGTCAAATCAAGCCTTGTTGATAGTATGTAAATATTCACCTAATATTCAGAATCTGGGAATCTGATTGTCTGTTCTTTTTATCCTAGCACTTACAAATGTAGACTCTGACAGAATAGTTGCTTGTTTAAGAATATTTACATGCATATGTGATACATGCTTTCTAGTGTTTCTTTCAGTGCTTCAATGCAAGTATTATTGATAGCCTCCCGTGTGATTACTTTGTAGTAGAATTCTGTCCTCTGCTGGCATTGTTTTGATAATTTACTGGATAATGTCATGTGCATGTGAAGATGCTTGTATAAAGATAGACACTGACATGTGTGAAGAAACTTGCTTATTTGAGAAAGTGATGCTTTCCTCTAAGTTAGACTGAAGGAGTTATATCTAATTCATTTGCCTTCAGAAAGCCCTTCTGAGTTAAGCCTGAGGTGATGTTTGGGTCAGATAGTATTGCAAAATCTCTTTGAATGGTTTAATGAGGAAAAGCAGGTAGCTGATTTGTTCTTGCAAGCAATACTCTGTTTTATTTTTGGTGAGCAGAACTTCAAGCCATAGTTAAATGAAATGAAAAGGTTAATATACTGTGTCTTTTAAGATTAACAAAGCACCTTGTTCCCCATTACTTTCAAGTACAGGAACAATACAGTTTAAGAAAACATGATAATGTTCTCTGCCATTGACTAAAATCTTTCATTATTTGCTTTCACTTTGTATAAAAATTTTTCATGAGCCAAAATTCTAAGGAAATAATTCTTTTTTGAATTACTTTATTTAATGTTTAAAACATTAAGCAAAAGCAAATTAATCTGTTCAAAAAAGACTGAAATAAAATGTTGATTTTACTAATTTTTTTCCTTCAATATTTATTTTTTTTATTTTCTTGTCTTTTTAGTGAATGGAACCCCTGGTAGCCAACTTTCTACTCCCCGCTCTGGGAAGTCTCCAAGCCCATCTCCCACCAGCCCAGGAAGCCTACGGAAACAGAGGGTAAGGAAATAAGGAAGCTGATTTCTGAGCATGGCTGGGGAGAATCATACATAGCCAATATCCGGTAGTCTTCTCCCTTCTGATTCCTTGTGTGCATGTAGAGCCATAGGGTGGAAGAGCCTAGCTACAATCCTTGTGTTTGTAAAACATCCTGAATTGGAATACAACTGTTCTGTGTCTGTCAAAATGCTAAGTATACTGAGAACTGGTTTATTCTTGGGGGGGGAAAAAAACCAGGGCTTTCTCTCCTTTTTGATAAAACTTTTTTTTTTTGAATTTTACTTTCTTTTTCCAAATGTTTCACAACTGAAAGAAAATGTCAAAGAAATCTCTTTTGTTCCTAACTCACTGTGGACATTATGTCACTTGCACAATCTTTTACAATCTTGCACTGCTTTGATTTTGAAGCAAGGTGAAAGAATGCACTGTGGAATTTAGCTTTGATATCATAGCCTTGTGCAGTGAAGATACTATCAGCACCAAGGCAATGTGAGACCTGTCAGTCACTTTCCTGGATAAGAGTTGATAGTAGCTGTAGGTTCCCCCTAGTTGTCCTGTATGGAGGAATCTACAATATTCCTAAACATCCAGAACTAAGTTAAAGCCTATGTTACTGCTGTAACCCTCTGATAAAATGTTACTTGTTCAAACTAAAAGCTCCACATGCTGATTTAATTAATTTTATCTGTCTAAAAGAAATAAGACAGATGTCTATGTATTTTCTGCTATTTTCCAAACTATGGTCAGTTCTCAATGAAAGCATCCCTGAGGCAGTACTCTGTATCTCGGACTTGTTTGTAAACAGAGTTTGAACACATGCTTTTTCTGCCTTTTCAGTTTTTAAACAAAGACACAATTTATGTCTCTCAAAATAAGGGGATTATGCACAAAATTGGCAGTGCTTGACTTTAGGAGCTGGTGCAGTCCTGATTCCCCAGATACCCAGATCAGGAATAGCTGTGTTATGACATGACTCCCACCTAGCCTGCAGATGCTTCTTCATATCTGATATATGCCAAGGAGCTGAGGAACTGTGCATGTCCAAGTCTTGCCTCCATCTGGGACACAGCTATGGGTTTCTGTCCTGGCTTGTTTACAGACACAGGAGCTGACTGTGGTCCTGCAGTGTAGGGACAGCCAGTGAGCAGCAGCTTGGAGCTGCAGGGTAGTGTCATGGTTTTCATCATCCCATTCACAGAGAGTACAGATGTATGTTCCAGTGGGTAAGCTGGTGCTAAAATCTCCTTGAATGCTATGTCTTCCCCACCTGTTTGTTCTTGCTCTGAAGGCTTATTAATGAATCATTAATAAGTCACTGGAGAGGGAACAAAGAGTCTTCCAAATGAATTATACATTGGTGATGTGAGGGCGTCTGTTTAGATGGATGATACCAGTTTACATTGGATTTGCATTTGCTGTAAGGCTGTCTCTTTTCATTGGTAACTTTCCTAAACTTTCTTTCTCACCACTGATGCTTTGCTCTCCACAGTAGAGAAATGTTTTTCTGCTAAGGTTTGTGGATGGGTGAGTGGGAACCATGTGATCAGCACCATTAGAGACAAGGGGTTTCTAGGCACAAGATTTCTGACTTTCAAATTTGAAGAGGAGAGCAGATGAGCTTCTTTTTATGCTTAAGTGTAATGGGATCACCGAGTGGCAGAATTATGGATGCAAAGTGCTATGTAGCGGTAACAAAATCAGACTGCTAACTGTAGAGAAAATAAATATTGAAGTATACTACAGGAGAGATAAGACATTGTTAGGGAGTTGAACCCTCTTCTCCAATATTCATATTCAGTCCCCTTGACCTCGGTAGGAGACCTTTCATGCTTGTCTGGCTTTATTTTAGATGGATTTTTTTTTTACCTGACGAAACATGGAAAATATTAATGTAAAAATAGATTGCAATCATGTAAAATGCATTGCGATAACATTATTTAGGTTACAAAATCAACTCAGAAGTTCAGGGATGGAAACTTAACACTCAGTCTGAAAATTTATTTCATCTGCTTTCATGTTTAGCTTGTGAAGTGAATGAGTTAGAAGTTCAGTGTAAAAACATGATTATGTCATTAAAGGTTATAATGTGTGTTCCAATGGGTAAAGCATTAAGCAGTGCTTGAAAATCACAAGTTCCTTGTTATCAGTATAAATGGTGTTCTGTTTAGTTTTAGTACAGTTTTTTTTTTTTTTGTAGTTTCATTTAAATTTTACTTAGAGAAGTTATTTTATGTACCACATTGTCACGAATGAAATTTAAACCAAGAGCATTTTGTTTTGTCTTCAGTGGCTTCAGCTACAGTGATGACAAGCCAGCTGCAGGAGGAGGTTTATTCTCTAGGAGGCTGCTGAAGTGCTGGTGTCATGTGATAGACATACAAGGGATAAAAGATGGATTTAAGTTCCCATCTTGTCCCCGGTGTTGGGAGGCCATGTGTTCCTGCCCTGAAAGAAGAGTGTTGGCTGCTGTAGCTATGATCTGGGGTTGAAGGTGATGGCTGGTTTTCTGACTTCTCTGTCTTTCTCTCTTTACAAGCAGTTTGAGGGAGCTACTATATTAGAACTGAAATAAGATGCTGGGTCCTGGGAACACCAGCTCAGCTATGTAATTTGTGGCGTTTTGTGCCTCTCTCTCTGCAATTAGAGTTACAGGAGTTCCTGCTCTCTCGTGCCATCAAGTACATGGGATGCCAGTGGTAGGTACTGGGTCTGGAAGGCAATAGGAATGTTTCCTCTAGTCTAGCCTGGCTCACCTTGACTGAACTAATCAATCAGCTCTTCAGCATCCCCATCCAGTGCTATGAGAGTTGTTGGCTTGGGACATCACAATGCCTAGGGGTGTAGGCAGGCTGCCAGTGTTTTTCCTGGGAAGTACAGCTGACAGAAGGTCATGCTGTTGAATCCAGAGAGGCACCAAAGCAAGGTACTTCCACAAAGGGAGGGTTTTCTTCCTGGGAATAGTAAAGACCTGTGGAGTGCATTAGGCAGCTTAAAATAGGGATTAATCATCTCACTTGCTGACATTTCATCACTCATCTTCAAAAAAAAAAGAAAGAAATTCTGGCCTTTGAAGGAGGGCTTTCCATTGATGTAAATAAGGCCAGAAATGCTGCTGTGGTACATACTCAGGAAAACAGTACCCTTGTAATCCTATAGATAAAATTTTGTACCCTCAAAAGCCAGAATATAAAAAGATAAAAATTATCCTTTCTCATTTGCATATGTATGTGGCTGAGTTGTTTCCAGAAAATCAGAAGTCAGTGAAAGTTATATTTTTATAGTCTTGTGCGAAACTCAGCCTATATTTGAAGAAAGTAAGATTTGAAAGATTAATTTCATGGGTGTAATTCACGAAGTTGAAAGTGAACTAGGAACAAATTATCAGCTATCTTAGCTGACTGTCAACCAATTTTCAGCTTCTGAATATTTTAACTAGCATGCTGTGTGCTATAGTTACTCTTTCTTGCAGTTTAATTATTTTTTTTATTCTTAAATAGGAAATTAAGATTCTAGTTTTTAAATTGTTATGAGTATCATTAAGTTTAGGTTCTTTTTCCCCAGAGGATTAATACATTTGAAATTCAGGTTTGAAAGAGCGGATTGAATTAGTGTTACTGTGTTGCCCACAAAAGTAGTTCCTACTGCAACTGAGTGCAGTTAGCTGTGCAGGCTCAGAAAAGGTGACACAGCATTAAAAAAAAAATAGTTTTTCTATGTTCCTAGAGGTTGCAACCTACAAAATATAAAAAAAAAAATTAGATTTAAAGTACCTCTTGGCTGGTTAGACAGGCTGAATTCTGTGTATATAAGGATTTTTTGACTTGTATGTAGCCAAAAAGTCTGATTCATTCAGCAATTTTTGTCTTCCTATAAATCTATGCAAAATAATAAATAGATTCTCCTCATAATTTCAAGAAACATAGTTCTCTGGCTAATTATATGCAAGGAAAATTCTTTCAGAAAGGAAAAGTTTTTAAGTATTTTGAAGTATTTAAAAGCAGGTGAAAAAGCAGAGAAAAGGACACTGACATCTGGTGAATTATTTTGTTTTAAAGCAATCATAGCATTATGAAAATAAACACAAAAATATTCTCTAAATATTAAAATGCAGAAATATCTTACTTTTAAGTTCCAAATGCCTAGTTTTGTTCATTTTCAGAAGCAAGAGCAGTCACCTGGGAGATATTATTCAAAATTTGGGGGTTTTACCTTCTCTAGCAAATCAAAATATTCTTTTTTCCTGTACTATGTATTAGAAATTCCCAAACTGTATATTCTCAAAAGAAATTTTAATAATTAACTAACTAGTTAGAATTCAGAATAAGATGATCTTGTCTGTTTAAAATTGTTCTCTTGTCTGTTTCTGTTATGTTTGCAACATAATAGAAATGTGTTTAAGACCTGTTTTTCACTCTGCCATTCTAATTTCTTGTACTGTGTTTATACATGCCCATTGGCAGAATATATGCAGAATAAGCATTCTAGGGAGTCAACCCCCCTTTAAGGTACTTAAATTCCTTTTACATTGTGCCTATAAGTAAAATATGAACCTGCATTGTTTTTTGAGATTACAATTTGAAATTTGTGAAGCATTCATTTTAGCTGGTCCTTTTTTGTAGTATAGCTTTCAGATTTGTTAATTTCTTGTCTTGGTTTTTTTACTGTGATTAAAAAAAGCAAAACAAATCCATTCAAGCTCAACCCCAAAGCTGGCTCCATCAGCTTTCCCATTCTCATGTTTTCTTGTACTTTGTCTTACAGGGATTTTTTGTTGCAATTTCTTCATGTGTTTTGTATGGAAAGGATCCCCCAAAACACGTTAAAGATATCAGAGAATGGCTATGAGGTGTGCTGGACACCTGCCCAATCAAAACCTCTCTGAACCATCAGTTATGCTTATTTCCTCTTGAAAAGACAGTTCCCTGTCCTCTACCACTTCTCTTTTCTGAACTTTCATTCCGTGCGATTGTGTCGCAGTGAGGGTTGTTGTGCTGTATAGGTGGGATAGGGCAATGTATCATCCCATAACACCTCTGGCACTTGAGAATTGTCTGATCCTTCAGAGGATCAGAGTGTGTTGAAAGAATGAAGTGTACAGATCCACTCAGACTCTCCCTCTGCTGTCATGAGCTGGTTGCTTGGCTACCGACAGAAAGAGACGGTGATGGGGGGACAAGTGTAAAGCACACTGTCTTTTTACACACACGCACACACACGAACACAGAGGAGCTGTGGAACAGGAATGCCACTGTCTGTACGACACAGGCAGCAGCAGTATTCAGTGTCAGCAGTCTAGGGGTCCATTGTTGCTGGATTCATGCTAAATCACCACTGGGTGACAAGTTTTTATTACCTTGTGTAAGGTAAGCACTTACTCTGCCACTGCAAAACAGCCAAAAGGGAAATACATTCCCTTTGAGATTAAATTAATTTTTCCAGGTTTCCAAACCTTTAGGAGACTATCCAGAGCAGACAAATATTGTTTGAGTAGTGTTAATAGGAGAGACTCAAAGAAAAAATAATTGCCTCCGAGAATATGTTGTACATTGAAACTTCAGCTTTATTTACTAACCATCTATTTTTTTGATTAAAAAATAATAATATGACATTAAGACAACAACATGATTATATAAAACATGTATATTTTGTGCTAAACAATGTCTTCTGGTCCACAGTAACAAAAAGAATATAAGACAGTTGCAGTGCAACAAACAGAATAAACAAATCTATACTGCACTTCATCTTACAGGACCTGTACCGCCCACTCTCTTCGGATGATATGGATTCAGTAGGAGACTCAGTGTAAAAGAGAAAATGGAACAATGTTTATGGTTTGTGATTTGATGAAGGTTTAACATTTTTTAAGAAAGTAGCTGCTAATTTACAGTAATAGTGAATCGCACAAAAGAGTTTTGCATATTTAATATTATCAACATGGGGCCAAATTAATTCTAGTGTGTGGGGGTATTTTTTGGCTTTATCACTGCATTTTAATGCAAGAATTTGTAATGAATGAGCCATTGAATATGTCCATCAAATCCAGAACAGCATTGTGCATACTTTAAGGCACAAGATTGGATAAGGTGACTATAACGCACAAATCCATAGTGGGCACATTTATGAATAGCACTATTTTTATCGTCTAAGGTACTGATTATATGTTCTTTCTTTACCATATCTATCTTTATTCATTTTGATATGAACAGTTAATGAATACTTTGCTTTTACCAACGAATAGGTAAAATTAAAAGAAAAAACCTGCTACATTAAACTGCTTGCACCACGCTGTCTGATCCAAAAACGCACATTTGAAGCGCTCTAAGTTTAGTCTTTTTATCCAAATGAAAAAAAAAGTGAAAAAATTCTGTGTGGTCACAGGACAAAAGTAATTCTTTCAAAGCAGTGCTCAAATTCTCTTCACTGCATTGCCATCTGATGACTGTAAACAGAAGGGTGTTCACAGGCGTTATGAATGTTTTACCTGGCAAGAGCTGTTAATGCTGATCACCCGTGTGTTGCAAGCAAACAGGGACAGATTTCTGACCGAGGAAATATGAGGGCCTGCTGGCTAGCAGCCTCATCTGACATACATAATGATGACATCTTTTGGAAAAAATACATTTTTCCTGAGAAAGCAGTTGATTATTTTCAATTACGTGAAGAACAGGAACATCATTTTTTATTTCCTGTAAGAATACATTTTGTGCATTTTAAAAAGAAAGCCTACAGAAATGGTGATACTGTAAATCATGCTCCTATTGACCTAATTTTTCTGCTTTTGCAGTATCTAGAGGTGCTCTTTTTGTACAGCATGAATATGCAAAACTCCTTTAGTGTTAAAGTAGGTCATGCATTATAACCAGTTGCTTAACAAATATCTACTAATTTTTGTTTGTTTTCTGCTGCTTTATTGTGAGAATCTTAGTCTACTTAATTTACATAATAGCAATATTTCCCATCGTATGTTGTATTTAAGTCCATAGTGTAGTGATCACACACTTTTGCTGTCTTATACCTTTCCTTTCATTTTCTCAAATACTAATAATTTAAGAATTAGAAATCAGTGTGTTTCTGATTCTCAGCAAAATTCTATAGAGGTTATATTTTTAAGCTATTTAGTGATGATTTAATATATTTTGAAATCAGGAAAATTTACCCAATTGAAGAAAAGGTTTAGCTGTCACATTCCAACTTCTAAATGTAGTGAAATAATTCTTTTAGACTGATTTGTCCATAATAAAACTCAGCAGATAGAAAATGTTGGCATGTGATGTTATGGCTTTACCGTATCAACATAATTTTCTTTGCAGAGGATATTTGCAAAAATAAAAGGGCAGCAGAATACAAAACTTACCTTCTCTGTTTCCAATACCTGGTTCCAGTATCACCTGGAGAGAAAGTCATTGATCTGGCAGGTTTGCCGAAGCAGTCAGGTCATTCATTCCCTTTTGAAATGCATGTTTTGCCATTCCTGCTTCAGACTTCAGTGTAAAACTGTTCCCAGCCGTAAGAGCAGTCCACCCCTCACCCCATGCCATAAAGCATAGGCTGCCCTGTTCTACTGAAAAAATTCATAGTTGTGAAGTTGCTTGCATTTTCAGCTGTTATGAGGGAATGTCTTTGCAAAATGTAATACTTGATACTGAGACAGGCATATTATATAAAGGTGCATTGGGATCAGTTTCCAAAAATTCAGGCAACTCAACCAGATTGACTGAAATTTACTGACATTTTGAAAATTGTTTTTTTCCTGTAAAGAAAATTAATTCCAGGAATTTTATTTTTCCTCCCTTCTTCCATATAGGCTACTGCTGCTTTAGGCAGTTTATTAAGAATGTTCTGCACAGGGAACACAGATTGCCAGCAAACCTGAATCCCACAGCTTTGTTTAGTTGTGGAAAAGAAAAATGGACCTTATATCAGTAGTTGTTATCATAGTGAGTTCTCCATCAAGACTGCTTAAAAAAAGAATATGCTAGTCCACAACATTCAATCATTTCAACATATGACTTGTATTAAGGGGCTATTCAGGGGCAAGATGTATCATTAATATTTCATTTTAGGAATGAAAGTCCCTTTGAGATTGAAAAGGTACACTGTTTATAGACTTTGAGATCCTTTTTTTTTTTTGTGTGTGGAATCTAATTCCCATTATACATGAGCAGAAATGAAATGTTTCTTTTGAGCAAGACCAGAAGGTTTCAGTTTATGGGTGAAACTGAAATTATGTTCCTTGATGCTATAGTTCTGCTTGCAACAGCACAGGTTTTAGTTTGCTCCCAGACTTTGTCAACTGCATTAAATAAGAGAATAGCTTAAGCAACTTTATAGTGTTTGAATCTCTGATAGTTCTCTGTATGCTGCATTATTTGTGCCTACTCCAAGGTGATTATGATGTAGCTAAAGAGTCTTGTATAGATTGTGAAAGTTTTGCTTCCCTTTGAGCTTTATGAATACTTGCGGTTATTTCCCTAATGCTTTCTGCAACTTTGTTTTGTTTTGTTTTTTAAATCTCTTTTCTTCTTTTGTGCAACAAGCAGTTCACATGTGAAGCACAAAATGTGTATGTTTATATTTACACGCACATGCACACGTACATAGATTAATGGCTTTGCAATCCATGCGCTGTTACATCACATGACTTTAAACAAGTAAGTGAGAGAACAGGAGAATGCTTGTCTGGTGGGATTCACTACAGCTCTGTTCAAGTTGGTGGAGCTGCACCAACCATTAGTTGCTGAGCAGCTACTCCAAGGAGTTCTGTGCAGTTTTAAGAGGTCGCATCTACAAACAAGGGCTAAGTTCAAACTGACCAGAAGTTAGTGGCAAACCCACCATGGACTCCAGGGTGGGGAGGATAGAACCTTACGCACAAATACATAGACACAGACAAAACATTAATCCTAATTTGAAATTTGAGTATTTGAAGTGGTATTCTTTTGACATGTTCAGTCTTACGCCTCCTCTTGAATGGTACTGTTCTGCAGTACATTAAGTCATGCAAAATTACAAGTTCTTTTGTTGAAATCAGTAAAATCTTTAACATTCATTATGCAATGTGAAAATTGCTTTCCAATTTGTAAAATAATTCAGAGACAGCACATTACGTTTAGGAATTTTTTTCTTAAATTCATTTTTTCAGGGCATATTTAGCTGAAAGATGAAAATTCTGGGGTATTAATATTTGTGACTATAAACATATGTTATGAGAAAGGATATATAATGTTCAACACCCTAGAAGAACAACTGGATTGAGATTGTGAGGAGTAAAAATTGAGATAAATAATAGTGTTTTCTTCTGCAGTCTCATAATTCACACTGCAGTGTGAACTTTACATAGTGCATATGTTACAAAAACTGCACTCTGAATGTAAAATGAATTAACAGTAATATAGAAAAGAACCTCTGATCAATTAAAGTTTACTGTTTCTGTCAAAAATTTAGAGAAATGAACAGACAGAAAATCTTTATGGTGCTAAATTACCTCATCACTTGATGAATGCATAGATTAATGTTGTCTGTGCTTTTTCTTGTATCCAATTAACAGTATGCAGCCAAATACAAGATCGGTTTTTATTTAATCTTCACTTTCAGTTCTATCTGCTACTGACAAGCACTTGTAACTATGAGTGATGAAAAGTAACTTTAAGAAGCACAGACAGCAATACCTTAATGTGCAGAGCAAAGCCAGCAAGCGGTTGTCACCCTCTTTGGAAATGGGTGTGCTTCCCCCAGGAAAGCCCTTCCATCCAGAAACCAGGGTCTGCTGAGCAGAGCAGAGGTTACTCTGAGCTGTGCTTGCTGCCATGACAATTTTGGCCAGCTCAGTTGGCCTCTCTCCAGCTGGCGGCTGCCCCCAGGCTGGCGGAACGCCCCGATCCCTGCGCAGGCAGTGGGTGTGTAGGTGACACCTGTGTTGTGTCCGCACAGGCGAGCACAGGGCTGAGCACACGCACGCGCTCCCGTGCGCGTTTGTGTCTGTGATTGCGCATGGTGATGATGCTCCAGTTCGCTTCAATTAACCCTCAGCAGTGAAGTGTGAAGAAAGCTGTACTATATTCAGCGTGTACTTGTTGTCTGATGTTTTATGGGGTAATTAGGTCGTGGTTTGCCCTGCAATACAGTGTTTTGGAATTTGGGCTCTAGTGAAAGAGGAGCTAACAATGTTTGTGCTAAGGCCTCTTCATTTTCTTAGTTGCACTATGATATTGTAAATATCGGCACATTTACAACATAAGTTTAAGATTTTACAAAGTTATGCATACAATTATTTTTTTTAATGAAAAGTGCTTGGATATTTGCTTTTAAAAGTATACCATTTTTGTATTAATGTGATGCAGGAAACCAAAAAGAAAGCTGTTGATTTATCAACAAAACATGTAAAACTTGCAAAATAAACACCGATGAATGTTTTATTTCTTACAATCAGCTGACAAAAATCACCTTCATTTTTGTGCCATTGTTTCATCATACTGTATTGTACTTGTTTCATATTTGACCATGTCATCCTGGTTGCAATTTGTTATTTTGCTAGATTTAACATTAATGTAGATTATTGTAAGTGATGTAATAAATATATATTAAAAATACATACTGTTCAGAGAATTTATTTTGGAAACGTGATTAACAGGCTTCAACAAAATACTTGCAGTTGATATTGCTTGTTCATTTTGAATCAAAATTGTCCATCTAACCTTAGTGTAAGCATATAGGATTCATGCATCTTAGTGGGTTCCTTTAAACAGTAAATACATTCAGTATCTTTTTTTTAGTAATAAACTCGAGGCTTTAATGTGTACAAAAACTGCTTCAAGGAGGAATTTGGTTTGTAGTGGGTGTTGTGAAGACAGTACATATAGCTGCCTTGAATTGCTTATGGGTAACTTTGTGTGCACATGATGGGATAGATTTGAAGTATAAAGTGGGGAATTAATAGAATGTCCAAGGCAAGGTACCAGCTCCCTACCAACAGCTGAGCCCAGCAGCACTTCTCCTAAGACGAGTATTAGGAAAATATGCTTGTGAAAAGCTAATAATGCTGAAACATACCAGGCGTGTTTTAAATTAAGTTCCTAATTTTCTGATGCATCTTTCCACTCTTTAAAATTGCATATCCATGTATCCATAGCCTAGTTTTATTTCTTGCTTGGCAGAGGTGGGGGAAGAGACATGTTACAAATTCTGACATGTCATCTGCCAGCCTGATGCTTCATACTTTCCTGGAGAGAACCGTGGGCCTGATAAAAGTTCTAGTTTTGAAATGCTTTTGGTTGCTGGTAAATAGATCTGCCTGAAAAAGGTGCACACACATGGAAAGGAAACAATATGATAGAAATTGGCAGAGTAGAAAAAAATAACTGGGGTTTGTCTCTCTAACAAGAAACAGTTAAAAATACCAGAAGAGTTTTTAAAATACAACTAAATAATTTAAAGTAAAGTGGTCATTTTGCTGTGCCCTTAATTATGTGAAAAAATAAGAAACTCCTTTTGGTTTGTAGCTTTTCAATTTTTATTCTATAGTTGACTAGAAAATTTTACCTGTGCATAACTTAGAAGAGGTGAAAGGAAACCTTCACTTTGCGTCGCTGCACATGTAACTTTTTATGTTAACCACAATAAGGATGTAGAAATGACAGCAGTTACTTCCGATACCATGAACCTGATACTTCACTTTTTATATCATCAATCTTTTCTGAGTGATGCTAAAGGCTGAGTGAGCCTAGAGTGAATTATGGTTCAACTTTGGAAGCAGCTGTTAGGAACTAGTGGAGGTTAGATTTAAATTTATTGTTAAATACCATGTAGGAAACTATGTTTTGTCTTTCTGAATTGTCTTGTTACACAAATCAAATGAATGTATAACCATCCAATACTGCAGCTTACTGAGAGGTTCTTAATAAAACAAAGTGCTTCAAGTTTGCAAATTTAACTTCAGTCTGTCAGCTCCATTTCCTTGCAAACTCTCCCATTTGTCCCTCTATCCCTCAAAGAAGGAAACTAGCACAAGACCCTGATAATACCCCAGATAATTGCTCGTGTCATTTGAACTTATCTATTCTCCAAGCTGTGTAAATCCTGAATTGCATAAATGAACAACAACAACAACAAAAATTCACTTCCTTGTGTAGGGCCTCTCTTAAGTCAAGTGTCTACAGAACAGGGCAGGATGTAGAATTGTGAATAAGTTTGTAAGCAGGTTTGCATACATTTTTTACTGTTCCTTTTCCAGATGAAACAGTTTATATATAAATTTGAATCTGATGTGCCGGTTTAGTGCAGTATCCAAACTGGAAAAGAAAACAATTGCATCATTTCTCTTTCTGTACATTGAACTCCACTAGTTTCCATTCTTTCAGCATGAAGATTGTGGATTTCATGTTTCTTCATGAAGCAATTTTTTGCCAACTCTGTACTGTTTACATGAAAGCTTTTTCCCCTGTCTCAGCTGGCAAAAAAAAAAAGTAAGGTTAAACAAAAGAAAATCAAAAACATTTTTCACTGGATATAGTTGGGAGAGGGAATTTCAGTGTAACCCTTTGCTTCTCTCTATGTTGAATTATTAAAAAATCAGTTTATCTTTTTTCAATTATATTAAAATTTATTACTTTATTGTTTTAAATAAGCTTTAAATAATATTGTTCTCTGGTGATGTACCATTTTGCTGTTCATTGACTCGCTTATTTCTTGCTTAACATTGTTACATATTATGGGATTTTTTTTTATCTCCGAAGTCTTTCAAAGCTAATACCTCCACAGGATCGTTGTCTTTATTTTACCATTAGGAACCGAGCCTGTCAGGAAGTCATGACCACTACCTTGCAAGGATTGTTTTATAACCAGATTGAACATTAATATGGGCTCCAGAAGAGGGATGGGGGCTTAAATACTTAGTTTTGGTTTTAAAGCTGTTTTTCTTTACTGAGCGTAACTTCATCTTACATGTATTACTGACATGCTTATCTTTTTTTTTTTTTT
>VXBU01005191.1:298806-452860 GCA_013400315.1 Bombycilla garrulus
TTTTTTTTTTTTTAATTCTGTAGAGTTCTTTGGAATAGGGACATCTTAGGAGGCATAATTTAAAGACATTAATAATTCCCTTCTCCTGAGCCTCCTTCCTGAATTTAAACTTTGTTTACTAATTTTAATCCTCACTTCATTAAGCCACTTTTTAAAAGAGCAGAACTCTGCATGAGATCCAAAGCATTACACCTGTGTGCTTTTCTGTTACTCACATTTCATCCAGATGCTTCCTTCATACTGGAAAAATACAAAGGAATCTATTGTTGAGAGACATTGTAGACTCCATATGCACTGAGAGAAAATTTCTGTTTAGAAAATAGCATTCTATTTAGAAAATAGAATGAAATGTTTGGGATTTAAGATTCAGAAATCTGAATTGTGCTAACACTTTCTAGTCATACTTGTTTAAGTCTCTTTTCATAACTGCTGACACTAGTAGTCCCCAAGTATAATTCTTCTTGTTTAGTTGGAGTGGGATTTTAAAATTAATTTAGAACAAAGGTGAGTATCAGGAGAGAGATGTTACAGTAATTTTTATTTTGCTGCCTTTTTTTTTTTTCATGGATTTAGCACAGTTTCCACTGAGATACAAACTATTTACCAGTTGCTAAATAAATCTCCAGGTGAGACATGGCTGAAACTCTATAGCGCTAATGTTTCCATTCACATCAGTGAGGTGTGTGGTGTGCTGGCCATCTGTTATATAAACCTGAATAGGATCTGAAATCCTTACACCAAAGACTGATTTTTTTATGCCATCACTTTTATGAAGGTGTGCCATAAAACTGGCCATGTGCTGGCAACCTGTGCAACTGGACCCCTTTAAATCTGTGTAAAAGTGATGACATTCCAAGCACCTCAGCATCTCTTAAAATTAAAGCAGCTAATTACATTAAAGTCTGTGTGTTGAAGAGATTATACTCTTGCTTAGGGTTTGTTTTCCCCATCCCCATCTGCAGGATCCCTGATGGGATCCACATCTGTGAGAGCAACAGCGCGCACGACAGACTGCCTCACGATTGGCAAGCCAACTGGAAGGAGCGCTGAGACCCACAAGGATTGCTGGACCCGCAGGGCTCTCAGCTTGTGAGAACAGAGAGCTAATTAAAGTCTAAATAAATGAAATCTCTTTCTAGCTGAAGTGAAGATAAATAAATAAATGCCTGCATGTTGTTGGAGAGGACTGAATAAAGATGAAAATACTTGTGTCATGTTTATCCAGTAACATCTGTTTCATTGTGAAAGTGGGGCCGCCAGCAGGCTTGGTGAATGTGTGCAAATGTCCAGTTTCTGATTTATTTTCAATCTGTTGTTTTCATAGGAAAGGTTCAGCAAAGGTAATGAAGAGTATTTTTCTTGTATATTTTTCAATAATTTTTTAAAGTTTTAAAAGTCTCAGTGTGTATTTTTAGCACGTCTTCGTAGCTACTGCTTCCTTGTCACTGGTGAGTTCTGCCTCTGCCTCTGTGCCAATGCCTCGCAGGCTGATGTCACCAAAGGGGCTGTATGTTTGTTTGCAGACCAGTGGTATGGTACATGCTGCTAATGCATCATTTCAGTTTTTCCGTAAACAAATATCATTTTAACCTTCCCTTTAATAGTGCCAATAAGAAAAGTAGAGCCACTTAAAACACCAGCATGAGGTCAATTTTTCCTTTAAATTTTCTACGGGCCACTTTTTTTTTTCCAGTTTATTCGACTAAACCTAAGTTAAATACATATTTAAGGAGTTTGCCTAAGACATGTTTAGGAGTCAATTTAATTTCAGTCATGTGTAGACCATTAAGATTATTTGTATTTAAGTTGAAGCACTTGCTAAAACTATTTTTTTAAATGGGCATTTGAAAATATCTAATTTTGGAGGGACTGAGCAATTGCATTTCTCAGCTAAGCCTTGTTTTTAAAGGTTCTTGAAAAATTAAGTCCGCAAATAGAAATTTGAGTGGCACACATTCTGAGAAGATGTGGCCACTGAGTTAGGTCTCAATTTTCACATCTCCCATTCTCACAGATGAGAGCAATGACTGCAAGACTGTAAAGAAACCATCGAGCTGGTAAAGGAAGATGCAGTTATGTGTAGTCAGCAGCCTTGACCTAACATCTACTTAAAAGTGCAATCTCAGTATTTGAAGTGCAAAAAATTAAAAAAAGAAAAAGAAGCTATTTGATAATCTGTTGAAAATCTAGCACTAACCTTTTTATGATTGTACTCTTGTTGTAATGATTCATTCCTGATCATAGAAGTAACAAATATTAAACATATTTAAATTGTAATTCCTTTCAAAAAATACTGTGGAGTTGGAAAAGAGGTATAAAATTGGATATCTGTTCTAGGAAAACAAACAAACACAGTCGAATGAGTAGGGAGAACATGTTTTTCTGCTTATTTTACAAGCTGGACTGTAAAGGAAACAATTCTCTCATTACATGCGTATAAAAATAGGCTTTGAGTCTGACTTCTCCAGGCATGAGAACTCCTAGCATTTCCCCGTTACCTTGATCCACATCTGCTCATTTGTTCAAAAATGAACCAGAGGTAAGTTTTTACTGGGATGTCACACAGAGTTTAGCACAGGGATAGCACGTATATAAACACGTCCTGGCCATGAAACGAGGGCAGCAATATCTTAGCAAACTGCATAAGATCACTCAGTGCTGGCTTCTTTTGTCAAAAGGCAACAAAAGCAGTCTAAAAACTGATTAATGCATTCTTCAGTTCTGGTCAAAGCTCAGCAAAAATACTTGCCTGGATGAAAAGAGGGGGCTGGGATTGATTAAAGGAAACAAGGGCAAAGAATCTCATGGTAGATGGGATGTGCAAGCTCTCAGGATTATTTAGTGAAAAATAATTTATATATTTTAGATAATTGATATATTTAGTGAAAAATAGGCCAAGTTGAGACTTCCTTGAAGTCATCTGATCTTAGTCTGTTGTGGGAGGAATTAAAAGTTATTCTGTTCAAATAAACTCAGCATACTGGCCAGATTTTAAGTCTGCTGACTGCCTGGCTCCCTGCAGCAAATATCAAAACTGCTGCTACTTTGGTTTCTCTTGCTCCAGTCATTAGCTGTGTTCTGCAGTGTTAGATGAAAGAAATAATTCCAAAGTAGTTGTATTTAATTTTTAAAGTGGATTGTCACCATGATTGTGGGCATCTAAAAACCTTGCAAACCCTAAGGAAAGTTAAGGAACTGTTAAGGATAGTGTTAGTTACATGAGGTACAGTCTGCAATCTATGCAATATGTAGGCTGAAGAAGATAATTAAATACTGCAGCACTCTCAGCATGTGAATGATGTGAACGCAAGAAAGTTTTAGTTTTCCAAATCCTTTGAATATTTTTCACTTAAATTGTAATAGGAAGACCTGAGGAAATGCTCAGTTTGGCCTTAAGTTTGAAGGGCCCCCATTACATTTGTAGCTTCTGGCTACTTCTGAAGATAGGAGAATCCTGAAGACGAGTTAGTGTAATTGTTACTCACCACAGGATGAAAGTTTTGGGTGAAATCCAGTCCATCTCAAATGTCTGGGTAGCTTCATCCATCTAGATGCATGATGAAGCAGTTTTCCTAAAGTCCATGCCTAAAGTCCATAGGTAACTGATAGGCATTGATGGGTGCTTTGGAAGGCTTCCCTGGTGAGATCCTGCCTCCTGTACTTCTGGCATCCAAGGTGGGTGGCTACAAGTTTCCTTTGGGGGACGATAGAGACACTGCCCTCCCCCCCATTAGCTGCACAGACAAGCTCAGACACGTGTAGGACAAGTACTTACAGCAGAGTGCAAGAACAGAGTCACTGCTTCCAGTGAGCTATCCCCAGTCAAATGCTCCTATGAAACAGCAACCATTATTCACCCTGACATTTTATTTTGTCCATACATTACCATAATGATTTCTTCCTTTTAGAACAAAACTGGGGAGGATTTCAACAAAGGGAGGTTTGTGAAATTGAGGAATACCGCCCATAACGTGACCAGCTACACACAGGTTCCTGTAGTGCCTGCTGAAGTAATAGGGTCTCTGAGAACACAGTCTCCGGCCTGCAGAGGGCATACAGCTCCTCGGTTTTCCCTGCCAAAATGTGTGCAGAATAGGGATAAACTGTTGGAGCATACATCAAAGTATTCTTGCATGCACATTGCTGCACTTGATGGATCAAGGATCTCTCCACTAATGTGTGGTTACCAAAAGTATAATTTCAGTGGAAGAATTTGGACTCTCCCCAAGCATCCATGTATCCATCTACCAAAGTAAATAGATACTTAACACAGGGAACACTAAAGCCTCTCCAGGACATGTGTCCAGGAGGAACGTGCTGTGGGTACTCTTGCTTCTTAAAAATCATCTGTTTTCATTTGTGTCTCCATTTCCAGAGCTCCCAACACAGTGGCTCCTCTACCTCATTAGCCTCAACCAAAGTTTGCAGCTCTATGGATGAAAATGATGGCCCTGCAGAAGGTAACATTTGGAGGCTGACATTTCAAAGCAGTCAGTGTAGTGATAACAGCAGCTGTGTAGGAAATGAGTCATTCTTCCTGCCAGAGAAGGTGGGAGCGTTGCAGACTGGATAATTTTCCGTGAGGAAGCTCCTCAGCCTTAGCAAACCAGTTAGGTTTACTCTGGATCAGAGTTGATCTGGACATCACTCTTCAGAGGTAGTTTTATTGCAGAATACTTGAGGTTTTATTTCTGCAAGCAACACAGTGCTGACTGGCTTATTTCAGTATTTTTGTCTCATCTGCCAGGGTACTAAAGAACACACTGTAGTCCTGGGTCTTTACTCAGAAGTGGATAGTCTTACTCCATGCTAAGTCTTTGAGCAAGTTGTCTAAGGGATGGGGTCTGCTCGAACACTGCCAGCTCAAATGCACATCTACATATGCGTGTGTATATCTGTGCTCCTGTTGGAAAATAATTCTTTGTGCTATCTGTGAGTTCAGACAAACCCCAGCCTCCTTGTGTCCTAGCATTCACTTTTAATACTAAATTGGAACAAGGGACAGAGAAATACCCAGTCAAATGCTCTTCTTAAAGAGTGTAAACACAAATCACATTTCTGAGAGGCTTTTATTTTACATTACAATATTTATATAGTAGTTTCTATCAGCTGCAGTTTACAGTCAGCTTTTAGAGGCATGTTAGGTATTTGTAACACTATTTCAAATACATTTTAAAATAGTAGTACAGGAATGAGCACTAAAACACATTAAACTACAAGCTTCTTGTATGCTTAGACACTGTGTAAGGCAATTTTACCTAAACATCTGGTGCCCAGGTTGCATGTGAGGTAGTATTATTGAGAACATTTGTTTAAAAACTAAATATTTAATATTGGGGGATGGGGAGAACTAGCACTTAGCACATGAGGAGTTTTATGGATGTCTCAGTTTACAGGATGTAATAAAATAAGTGCTTGAGTGTTGGACTTCTTTGGTACATATATTTAATCATGCTGTGTCAAGGAGTTCCAGCCCTTTTTGGAGGCTGGTCTGCGCTTGTGCAGATCACAGTGGCCTTTTCGTAATTAAAAAAATACAAATTTGGTTTTGTCTTGGGGGCATATTGCAATGGCAACTATATAACACTCAAATGGTGGTATGTTTGAGCCCCCAGAAGTCTTATTTTTCATTATTGTATCTGCATGAAACCTGTTGAGTATATACAATGTCAGCAGCATGGTTTCATGCTGTACAGTAAGTGAGATACTGACTGAATGGTTTCCAGGCTCCTAAACCGTGGACTTAAAATGCATGTTATGTGCAACATCTGTGTTTCCTTCACTAACAATAAAAATGTACTAATGATTCTTTCAGAAGTGTTGGAAGAAGGTTTCCAGGTTCCAGCATCGATAGCAGAGCGATATAAAGTTGGAAGGACTATAGGAGACGGAAATTTTGCCATTGTGAAGGAGTGTATAGAAAGGTGAGGAGTATAATATGCTTATTACTGTAAAAAATAATCATTAATGTCATGCTTTTTCCAGATCATATCTTTATTTGTAGAATACAGAAGTGTAATAAGGTAATGTCTCAAAGCCAGGTGGAAAAACTAATGTCCTCTCAAATTAAAAAAAGAGTGAGTTCAAGGGGCAATCTATGAATTCAATTCTTTGTGGCATTTTCTTCTGCTACACGCCACATGATTTTGCCAGTTCTTTGTGCTAAATCTTTGTTGTTGCACTGAAATATCATCTTTTCTTGCAGTACATTCTTGCAATTCTCCTTTTACATTAGCCCACTGGAACATTTCACATGTAGGAGCACTCTGTAAAGATGTCAGGAAGTTTTCTGTTTGGGGTGTAGTGGCAATGGTCAGCACAAAGAGGTAGTTTTGGATTCATGTATTCTGCCATCTGACACTGAGGTGTAGTCTCTTCCATATTTATTTTTAATGTAATGGATGTCTAACTTCTGCTTGCCTGCTTTGTCCTCCCACCTTTATGAGCCTCACTGCAGACACCAAAATCTAATTTCTTCAGTGACCTTTACTGTTAAGAGGTGAAAACAGTCATTGATTTTAGATGTCTACTCCAGATTAGAGAAGTCACAAGTCCCCTGAAGTGTCATTGTTGCTGAAAATGTCCAGGCTGACTAGTTCATGTGTCTGTTTCTAAATCTGTTCAGGCTTGAACTGGTTCTAACCAACCTTAAGTGTGTAAAAAATAAGGAACCAAGCAGAAATGCTCTAAGCACAACTGTGGTTGTCTTCTGGTGGTATTGTTAAAAATAGGAGACTATGGGATATAAAAGGCAGAAGGTGTTTCACATGTATGTGAAACAAGTGTAGGGTTGCTCAAGTTAGATAGTAACAGTGCAGATATAGCAAAAAGCTGCCAGAGCTGAAGATGTCCAAAATAGAGAATAGAGATGTCAAGGTTTGAGAATGAAATTTCATCAGTTAAGTTTTCCATCCCCTATTACCATATCCTGGAGAGGACACTCTTACTGAAGACTATAACCTCACCTTTGGGCTCAAAGGAAAAACTGCTCTTTAGCCTGTAATATAAACCCTGGAGATAGAGATTAAATCTCCTGACAGACAATGATTAATTAGCTTGGCTGGTTTTAAACTAGTCTCCTTGGAAAAATACAGGTCCACCTCTGCATCCAAAAGTGCAACTTGGAGATCATGAAGACAGCTGTTGGGAAAAAGGGTAAGAGTGGATTTTCTATCAGCTGACAGTGTGCTTGTGGGACTTGGCCAAAGCTCTGGTGAGGCCTTTAGTGTTCTGCCAGAGTGAGTTCTTGGTGGAGCTGGTCATCCAGAGGGCGATAGCTGTTCAGATCAGACCTCAGGGTCTGAACACTAAAGTGTGTGAAAACCGAAAGGAAGCAAAACAAAACAGTATGACAGAAAGGAAGACCTGTAAAAACCCTACAAAGGGTCATGGCTGATGAAAGAAATGGGGGAAAACACATAACCAAGAAAAGAGAAAAAGGCAGCTTAAGGTAAAGTGACTGGGAAAAGCAGATTAGAAGCTAAAATGCAGAAGAGTTTTTGTTTTAATAAACTCATTCAGCTGAAAAAGCAATTTGTGCTGGGAGACAGTACAAATGTGCTAGTGTACATGTAACAATTCTTTTACAAACTGAGAGAAAATGCATTAAAAAAGTTGAATATAGGTCCCATCACACCTAAAAATAATGCTGATTACAATATCCTTAAGAGCTTGAATGAAAACTGTTTCCTGTCCTCTTGTCTGTCCCACTGGTCCCAGAAGTATCCAGTAACATGGTGTGTCTAATGTACTCAAATAGTGTGATTACTCAGGTATTCCCAGATATATAGTCTTATGGTCTCTGAGCTATACAGTTCTATACATTGCATTTCTATCAGAGAGCTACACTTTGGGAGATCTTGAAAATTAAAGTGGAATTACTTCTGTTAGTTTCCTCTTCTAAAGCAGTATAACTTTGCCATCACAAGTGTGGAAGGAGAAATTAAAGACTCAGAGGGTAAATTAAACCAGTACCTGTGAAACTCCTTCAAAAATATTATTTTCAGTCTTTTTAAGCCTCTTTAACCACCTCACTTCAAAGCCTGATATGTCCATCATTTGCAGAGCCAGAATTAATGGGGTGATACTTGGGACAGAGGACTTTTCCATTTTCTTGTGAATTACAATGCCTGTGTGCATTAGACTTCAAAGGAATAGCACCATAAGGTGTTAAACAAGTTGGAATGGGTCTTGCTACACAAATTCACTGGTCACGTGGATACTCTTTCTCCATAGCTGTGAAATCAGTCTGTGAGCACTTCAATATATTCACAGGCGTTTTCCTCTGACAATGAGCAAATAGAAACCAAAAACCATCTCCAAAATTTTCACATGAGGACTTCTAAATCCCATTTTGAGCATCTGTGAATGCACAGGCACACACTTAAATACCTTTAGTGCATGTTCAAATACAACTAAGATAGATTTTTGTCTCCAGTGCACACATCTCTATGAAGTTTGCATAAGTTTAAAAGAGCCAGGAAACGTGGCACCAAGCCCTATAATGAGCTCGAGATCTAGCTCTGTGGTGGTGCAGTGGGTCCAGACTCCTGTCCAGCCATAACATGTTGTCTTATTTTTGTGGTCTCTTTTTATTCCTTGGAGTGAGCTATAGGTGAGAGGTGAGATGCCTGTTTCACAGTGACTTTCTGACATGGTCATGCATATTTTTTGGTGGCGTGTAAGTTGCAGCACTGCTGACAGCCCACGGTTGTGCAGCTTTTCAGGGGAAAGGATTTACATTATCTTAGCTTTAATTTTCTTTTTACCAAAACAAAGAGCAGTCAGAGTTGTCATCTGCTTGTTACATATCTGCTCCATCGTATGCACAATTTGTCCTGAGGTGTTTTTATATGTGTTCATTTTTAACTTTCAGATACTTTCAAATTCTAACATTTCCTCACTAGCTCAGATTTCCCCGTGTCTTGGAGTACATGGAGTCTCCCATGGCCAACAAAAACCATCAATTTCCTTTCTCATGACAGAAAGGAAGCATTCCTAGGGCAACCAAGCAGCTTGAAAGAAACTGCTATTGAAAGAGGCTATATTTTGTCTGAGTTTGAACCCCAGATATCTTAATTTCTAATATATTTCTTGTTTAACCTCCTCCTTCCAGTCCCAATAATAGTGTTCGAATCTCTTCCTGTCCCCTCACTGAGCTTGGACTGTAGCCACTGAAGAGCAGCACTGGAAAGGGGCACCCCGCATGGAGTGAAGCCCACTTTGGGGGGGCTGTACCATTAAACTCCTGTGTGTGGCAGTACAGATAGGAGAAGTTTTTAATTTTTATTTGCATAAATATTGAACAGATATGCTGTAATTTTTTCCCCAATTCATAAACTTTCTTCCTCTGTGTGATTCCTTTAATTGATGTCCTAATAGAGACAGTTTTAGCTCTTTGCCTGGGAACGTAAACAGAATTAATATTTTGGTGGTATTTTTGCTTTTTACTAAATTACCCATTTTTCCTTAAATTAAAAATTAGTGGTACATCATTGCCAGAGGAGTTCTCCATATTTTAACAGGTCAATGAAAATGCCCAGTTGTTTTCCAGATATGGTGCTTTCAGTGTATTACTCATTTTGTATGTCCTTTTTGACAGACTGAGCATACTTTTAGAGTCATTAATGTCTCTGTTGAACATACTCTGTATCAGTTTAATGTACCAGTTTAACTTCTGTGTTTTGTGAAATTAAGAATGAAAAAATGACCGTGTATTCCTGAAAGGTTTTTTTTTCTTAATTTTTAACCAAACATGCCTAAAGGCAATGTAATTGACACTTGCAACCTGTTTAGGTTCATATTACAAAACAAAAATATTTCAGTAAGATCTTTTTCGTAAATTATCTATTTTCCGTTAATCTTGTAGTGAAACTGGGGCTTGTAAGCAGAGCTTCTTGTTTTCATTCTTACAGCCATCTTTTGGTTTTGTAACTTAGTTAAGAAATGGAAGTTGATACTATTAACTTGTCCACAAGCTAATTTTTCTGTTAGCATTCTAGATAATAGATAACTACATATCTGTAGTGCGGATAAATATTACAAGGATTCAAAACAACACAGTAGTTAAAATGAAATGTGTTCTCATCCTGAACAAATTTCTCTTACTGTCTCCAGAACTTTCCACATTCTGCATAAAACCACCATATTTAACTGCTAAATATCCTATAGTTACTGAATACATAACAAATTATTCCAAGGACTGACCTTTTTATCACAGCAGTTGTAACTGCAGATATGCGAAAAAAATGGCTTTTCATTTTAAGTAAAAAGTAAGTAAGGGTTGTATTTTTTGTAGAATAGAAAACAGAAGTTCTTTGTTTTGAAAATATTTGAACCTCTGAATACTGTATGATATTTTTCTACAAAATGAAAAAGAATAACAATTCTCATTACAAAATGAAGGAAAAAGTCAAGCTTTTTTTTTTCTTTTGAAAACACTGAAATGCCTTCATTTTAAAACAAAAAATGAAAGACTTGCATATTTAATAACTTTGGCTCAAATTCACAAAACTAGTCAAATCTAAGCTTTGTTTCTTGAAAAGAAATCCAAATATTTTACTAGAACTCTTCACTACACTTATTGTACTCATATAACAGATTTAAACTGAATTGAGAAAAATATTTAATTTGATTGAATACATTTTTTTTCTCTTTCCTCAGATCAACTGGTAGAGAATATGCTCTGAAAATAATCAAGAAAAGTAAATGTAGAGGAAAAGTAAGTACAAAAAAAATAAAATAAAAGACCAGGATATGTTTTTTTCCAATATATGTTTTGTGAGAGATCGTTTTGAGAAGCTGTTAGTATTTGTGTCCTTCCTGACAAGTGTTAGAATCTCTTTGGTTGAAGTCTTTGCCTACGCTCTGGAGACTCTTGGAGTTTCAGGAGAAAAGGCTGTCATGTGCTGTTCTAGACCTGCGCGGTGATTCTCCAGTTGGTTGGTTGTACATGACTCCTTTCTCCTTACCCACGTAATTATGTCCTCTAATTTTCATAATTCCAGGTGTTATAGAAAGCAGAAAATAATACCAGTAATTATAACAACACTGGTCACTGTGTGTAAGGCATAGGTTAATTAAATTGATGTCAATTTTACACCAATTAATTATTCTAAATCAGTAGCAAAATGTTCTGTGAGAAGATGGTGTCATGTTGTTAAATCTAAAGATTCTGCATCAGAGAAAATTTAAAAAGCTTTCATTTCTCTCTGCATAAGAAACATGTCTTTTCCTCCATTTCTTTTTCTATATTCCACTCTCTCAGTTACCACACTGATGTTTCTAGATATGTTCCTTCTCTATTGCTGGAGGCAACATCTGTTTGTTTTTTCAAAAACCCCAGAGAATCCATGCAGCTCCCAATTCTCTCTGCTTTTTCCACTATGAATGTTTTCCCCACTAACCCATATTCACTGAAGATTTTTTTTTGTGTGTCAGGAACACATGATCCAGAATGAGGTGTCTATTTTAAGACGAGTCAAGCATCCCAATATTGTACTTCTGATTGAGGAGATGGACATGCCAACTGAGTTGTACCTTGTCATGGAACTTGTAAAGGTGAGTGTTTTGGAGTCAAGCTGTTTATTGTATCATCCATATAAAAATTTTCCATTCCTACTTATGCTTACTAAAAAACATGGGATCACAGAATAATGTAGAATGGAAGGTGTTTCTAAAAGTGGTCTAGCATCCTACTGAAAGATCTGTTACCTACTGTCAGATTTTTTTTTTAGTAGCTTTCAAATATTTCAAATATTTGTCTAAATTCCTGTAAACCACACTTGGAAGTGTTCTGTTGACAGCACTTTGCACACCACCAGTTTTGTTTGCTTCCTCAAAAGAAGACTTAAAAAGTTATAATCTGCCTTGAGGTGAATTGAAAATATACCCAGTCCAAATAGCCATAAATATCAGCCTTCAAAATACAAAAAGGTGAAAAAGGTTAATTAGTTTTATTAACTTATATCTAAAAAATATTAGATGTGTTTTCTCTCTATTGGTTTATATTAACACAGTGTCAAACTTGCCTCCTTGATAGCAATCTAAATTTAAGCTGAAGGAAAGGGAAAGTGAAAAAGAAAAGCCTTCTATTTAAAACATGGTTCTATTCTAAAAAGTAAATCTGCGAATGTAGTAATTAGTATTTCAGACCCCATTTATTTCTTCACAGTGACACAGAAAGCGCTTTTTGGCAAAAAGGATTGTTAATCTGCTTTGCTCTGGATATGGGTGGAGGTTAGAGGGCGCTCTTAATGTAGGCACCTCATTGAGATGTTAAATAGGGCAACCCCCAGTCCAAGTGTTTCTTAAATACCCTCTCAGTCTCTGGTCTGGAATACAAGAGCAAGTAGAATGAGAAGGTTTTTTGCTTTGTTCCATTATCCCCCGTGCTCTGAGCCAACACCAGTGACACAAGCCATGTTCCCAGTCCAAAGCTCGAAGGCTCTGTGTGGCTCATGGATGGATGCCCACAGATTTTCCCTGTCCTCATGGCAGTCTGGGAAAGTCTTGTTATCTATGAGAATCTCAGGCCATGCCTCACATCTTAGGAGATGGCAACATTGTCCCTGCAGGTTTGCGCCTGACAGATGCCCTGTTTAGCTTGAGTAGAGTTCTGAAGCTTATGGTCCCCCTAACACTAGTGTCCACCACCTCCAAGGCAATGTCCCCTAGGGAAGCACACTGGGAGATGCTGGTAGCAAGGAACTGATGTATTTTCTCTCATGAAAAAGTTAAATCCTAAGACAAAAGAAAAATACAGGCACTCTTTCATGCCATGAATCCCTTTGTGTAACCAGTCCCAGAATAATTTCCCCTTGACAATCACAGCACTCTCTCATTCTTAGGCATGCAATGTGAAAGAGCACAGCTTGAGATCAGATACCATTAGCCTTCTAACACTATTTTAATCATAATTACTGCTCCATTTTATTCTAAGTGAGTTCACTATGAGATCCATGCTACTGTCAGTTTTCCTCAGTGTCTGCAAGAGCTTGTTCAAAGGTACCTCAATTCCCCTTGCACAGCACTGTAATCACATGTAGCCACAGCTTTAGCATGCATTGACAAATCCTTCATCTTGGCCCCATGAGGTGTGCTAAGAACTAAAAGCTGTGCCTTGTCTAACCTGCCAAGATGTAAGCACAGAGCTGGTTTTATGGGTGAAACCTGCTGTGCTATTCATGATTGAAAAATGTGTAAACTGTAGCGTCCAATGGATTTTTAATCGAAGTCCTACTCAGCTAAATGAGAGAGGAGGGGACTGAAAACTCTTAGAAAATAACTAGCCTAAAAGATGTATATATAAAAAAAAGCATTGTATTCACTTTCTGGAGAAATCTGTTTTCCTTTACTCTTTCTTGTACTCTTTAAGATTGCTACAGATATTGTCTTATCTATGTTACGGAGGGGCTCTATAGAAATCTCTGTACTTCTCATATCCTAGAAAACACAGTTCTAATAATCTTTACTTTTATGTAGAATAATGGAAGAAATGTAGAAGAAATATCCCGATTCGGGGAAGTAAACTTTGTTCCTCTGAAGCAAACATTTACTCCTTAATATATAGTTGGAAGAAAAGCCTTGTTTCACTCTCTGGGTACTAGGGAAGGCATTTCTGGAAAGACATTAATTGCTAATTCACCAGTTGCTGACTGTTACCATTTCATAGTGGGCACTGTTAGAATTGATTAACCATCTGTTATTGACTGACTTTTGAAGACCTGACTTTAAATCAAACTCACAGACAGGAAAAAGAGGCAAGGAGAAAAAGTCTGATAGTGCAGAGCCCGGTTTCAGTTAATACCACCCTGCATTAATTGGCAGTAACATGTTTGACATAAGTGACTGCTGCAAATCCCGCCCTCACCTCACAGCAGATAGGCCATTCATTGCTTTGTAAAGTGTAAGAAAAAGCACTTCATAAATACAAATATAAACACATTGCAAGTGGTGCTTGTAAAAGGAAGCAAAGACCTGGTTTCTGGCACATTGCCTTTTTACACAGCGAAACAAAATTGTTATTCAAACCTAACAGGGGTTTGGCCAATTTAAGAAGCAAGATTTATTGCTGAGTTTCCTTTACTGCGCCAGGATATGATTTCACTTTTGCAGAAGAAAAAGAGAGATCATATCATTTACATAACAAGGTAATAAATAAATAATTGGTTACTGTAGTTCCAAGTACACTTCCTCATGTGCACAGATGATAAAAACTGCATTCAGATGTTGCTGGTCCTGTTTCACTTCAGAACAGGGGATTTAAGACTGAAATGTCATCCTGAACTCACCCCTGGTGCCTGCATAAATGATAGTGACCTGCTGTGTGAATCGGCTTAGCAGAACCTTGCAGGTTAAAGTGCTCTTTGGGGAGAGGAAAGTCTGAAAACAATTCTGCCTGATATAGCTGTCAGCTCTGTTAACTCTTTCCAGGATATCACCTCTCTCTTAACCGCAGAGAATCACGCAGACTAAATATATGCTCTCTTTTCTTAGCAGGATACCTAGTAAGAAACTTTACCGACTACAGTAGATGCTTAAATGGAAAAAATTATTCTGCTTCAGACTGACTTGACTGACTGTTAAATTGCTCTGCAGCCTCCATCTTTTTCTCAGTTTATGTTTCTCCTGTGCATGACCATTTGTTCCTTTTCTTCTGACTTCAAGCCAAAATGTTTCCTTCTGTTTTTAGGGCTCAGCTTCTTTCATTCTTGCTTCTCATATCTCAGCTTGGACTATTTTCTTTGTTTGGAGGCAGATGCTTTGCTGATGTTATTGACACTTCTCCTGAGCATCTGGAACATATTAGATAAGACCAAAGATCTGTCTAATCCACTGCCTCATGTTAAAAAGCAGCTGGTACAGGGGTTTCACAGGAAGGAGCTTAGGGAAGATAGATTATTTATCTCACATACTTTGCCACATGCTGATATCTAATACTTAGGGATCAGATAATGCCATGAATTACATGGTATTGTACTTTTGCCAAATATTTGGCCTCTTTCTCTCTAATCCTCTA
This sequence comes from Bombycilla garrulus, assembly GCA_013400315.1. NCBI lineage: Eukaryota > Metazoa > Chordata > Aves > Passeriformes > Bombycillidae > Bombycilla > Bombycilla garrulus. The sequence goes on from VXBU01005191.1 coordinate 313,826, forward strand.
TCTGGTTTAGCTTGGCCTTTTGTTCTTCCTTTTTCTTGACACTATGTATCTTGATGTGTCTTGAATAGTCACCAGCCAGGACAAGAAATTCAATGTGGTCCAGATTTGACAGTGGTTGGCTGTAAGCAATTTCCAAAGAGCTGGGATTTTGCATCTACAGTGGGAATAAAACTGCCCTGGCATACTTCAGCTGCACCTCAACAATGCAAAAATTTTAATAGTTTGTTTGGTTTCTTATGACAAGTAAAGGCTATTTTATCAGGTTCGAGTCTTTGGTGGTTCTCTTTTCCTACCCTTTTCTCTGTAGCCATGATTCCTGGAAAAATGATTTTTTTTTCTTTCCCCAACCTCCTTCTTTCTCTGGAAAGTGGAAAAAGTGTTTACTCTGGAGTTGAGCCTTAAAAAAACCCAGAAAATATCTTGAAGCTCTTGATAAAACTATGAGAGCTGGCAAAACTGGGACTCCTCTGTTGCCTTCAGAAAATACCTGGTTTTTCTTTTAAATACAGTCTTCTGTGATTTTTTTTCTTGATGTTTTGACTGCATCGGGGATTTTTTTTTTGTTAGATTGTGTTTTCTTTGTGATGCTGCTTTGATTTTTGATTTTGGCCAAAACCTTAATACCTCTGACTAGAATCTGTCAAAAGACTCCTGGTTTTTCCTCCAATCAGCCAAGCCCCCTTCTTAATCTCATCTTTAAAATTAATTTTCCCTCTTTGTCCAAGCACTACCATGCTCCTTCTCCCCACTTGCCAGCTCACCTCTGGAAATACAGTCATGGCTGCCTCAGACGCTGGTGAAGATAATTTCAACTTTGAGGACTTCCACTTAGTTTTCCTTCTTTTCTTCTTTCCTTCTTTGTATCTTTTGTTGTTGCTGTTGTTTGGGGGTTTTTCTGTTTGTTTGTTTGTTTGTTTTTTTCACTGACAGCAGCTTTTAGCTGATTTAGGCAGCATGATGAGCTGGAAATGGCACAAGTTGCCACCTGTGTCTCCCAGGATGCTTGCCTGAAATACATGGTGTAAAATTCTTCAGTATTCACTGTGAGAGGCATCACACTACCAAAAACTTCACATCTTGTTTAGAGAAAATGATTTCTAAAATCCATGTTTTGGAAACAGACTTTTAAAATATGATAGCAGTGAGGACAGGTATCTTTGAGTTCTGAGTTTTACTCAGAGTTCCTTCGTCTTTCTGGGGTTCAGTTAGGCACTGGGCAAAAATTTGATGTCAATCTGTTTATGATTATTATAAAGGGTTAGTAATTGGCATTGTGACAGGCTAGTATGTAGTCTTGCCAGGAATTTGTAGCAGGCTCTGAACACACAGGTTGGTAAGTGCTGGACATGTTACAAAAGCAGCGGCAGGTGGGAATGGTTTGGAGTACAAACTCCAGCCTCTTGGCTGACCAACTCAGACATGACAAATGGTTCTGAGTTACTGATCTGTTTACCTGCCATTACAGGGGATGTCATCACAGTACCCACACATTATAGCTGCAAGGAAACTGTGCTGCTCCCTTCCCCTCCTCCTCCTCCTTCTCTAAAAATGTTCCTTGATCTTCCCTAAACTTTTGAGTCATTTCTCAGTCAGTGTTGCTCATATCCCATTGTAATTTTGCTCCAGGGAGGAGATCTTTTTGATGCTATTACTTCCACCAACAAATACACAGAGCGGGATGCCAGTGGGATGCTTTACAATCTGGCCAGTGCCATCAAATATCTTCACAGCCTGAACATTGTCCACAGGGATATCAAGCCGGAGAATCTACTGGTAAGTGAAGATTTGTCTTTCGGTATTGCTGATAACTTGGGAGTGTGTGAGAAAAGGTCTGCACTTCCTCCTTCCACATGACTGCCAAGTTTATTTCAGTCTTTTAAGTCACTGATCTTTTAATTTTAACCTTTGCCTTGTAAACCTCTCTCAAGAATAACTGCTGTCACAGGAGGTACAGTAACATAAGGTGGTATGTCTAGACTGTTCCATGGGACACAACAGCTGAGGTATTCCTGGGATCACTAGAAGTAAACTTCTAGTAAACTGCGGGATAAATTTGAGGTCCTCATAAATATAAGCGTTCTGTCATCATCAGACTATTCTGTACTTCTGTCACTGCCTAAATAATTAGCAAACCTTTAGTTTTACAAGTATGGCATGTGTAAATGCTGTGCCCTAATCATGTCACACATCAGAGTAGAGCTAGGAAGAGACTTACTGCATCTTTCAAATAATCCTATAGCACTTTTTATTAAGCCACTTTCACAAACAGACAATCTAAATCTTTGTTTTTCTGACTAAAACTGTTTCAGCCTTATCTACTGAAGACAGTGAAAAACATACCCTGGGAATTAGTCTTCTGAGAATTTTGCACACGTGAATGCAGCATTTGCATTCTCCACGTAGTTTTATTTCTCCTGAGAAATTAGCTTTTCCTGATTATTTCACTGTTCTGAGTTTTCACAAATTTGCTGACATGTTCCAATATCAAGATGTCCCAATTCTCTATATATTCTGCAACTGTAAAACAATGTTCATAGAATCATAGAATATCAGTTCTCTCAGCTGTGTGCTCTCAGCCATGACTCAATGCATTTAGCCCTGCTTGAAAATCAAGAGGTTTTATGGGAAAGTTGACTCCAGCAGACATTACTAAACTTCCAGGCAGTGGGATTTTTTACAGTTGAAGTTCCTCTAGTGTGAGCAAGTTCTGGGGTGAGGAAGTAACCTGCCCTCATTTTCCAGAAACTGCTGAAAACACACTAGGGGGAAATTTCACTAAACACTAATGACTCATACACCTTTCTTGGCCCTTTTGCTCCATTGTAATTTCTGGTGCTGGTGTTGATAGGTAGCTGCACGCAGACATTGTAGCAATCCCATGCCTGGATTCATTAATGCTATTCCTGGAGTGTGCAGGAGGGTCTTGGTCTGGGACAAGCCTTGCTCTGCTGCTGTCTTTACTTGTCTGAAAATGCCTGAACTCTATTGTCAGAGTTACAATTCTGGAAGAGAAGAGGTGGGCAAGAGGTGAGGGCAGCAGGGCAGGGATTAGATTTGCCTGCTCAGCTTTTCTGGTAATTACCCACTACTAGGAATGATCACATTGTTCACGTTGTAGCTGAATTATTTCTGAGTGACTTTTCCAGAGTTATGCATTGATTTTGAGACTGAGCTGCGAGGATGCAACATTTAACCTCTTGCAGCATCCTAATTCTTAAAAGCCAGCATTTGATTCACAAATTGCATTAATTCTCTAAGGTTTATCAGGTCCTTGGAAGAAACAAGTGCTGCTTTAGAAGAGGGCTTTGGTATCAGCCTTACCTGAGCTCCGACCCTGAGTTCGGACATTGGCTGCCTGTGGCCTCAGTGTCTCTGGACATTTCTGCTTTTATCTTAGCTGTCAAATGGGATGTGTGGTTCCTTATGCCACAAAATTGCAATGCAAAAAGCATTGTTTTCATGACATTTACAAAACACTTGAAAAATGCAACATGGGTCTCAGCATTTCTTTTTGCTAGATACCTTTCACTTGCCTTTTGTAGCCTGACCTTTTCCTTGCAGCTCTTTAACCCTTCACCTAAGTGGTCATGGTGGTATTTCCCCCTTGTTCTTGTGCTGTGGCTTTCCCTCTGCTACTGTCATGGTGTTGCACGTGCAGACTCTGGTTGTGTTTTTCAGCTAGCTCTCCTGGCCACCAGTGTGAGAATCAGCCCTTTCTCCTTCACCCTTTTCCTACTCATGGATTGTAACTTTAGGTTTAGAGGAGCATGTCCTGAGGCTAAACAACCTCATTAGCAGGAAAAAGACAGCAGGGAGGATGAGCCAGGCTGTAGAGTTGCTACAGAAATACATGGGGAGTGAAGGGGAACATGCTGCTCTGGAGAAGGAGACAAGAAGAGGATGTCCACCTGGAGCTGCTTTATTTCCTCTCTTACTGGCCCCTGGTAGAGCCTTTCCTTTCACCTCCTCCTTTGTCTCTTTTCATTTTTCCTTCTTCCCAAAAGTAACTTTCAGGCTTAGGGCTGAGTGTGTGAGACCAACTCTAGATCCTGCTAATAAATCCTTGTGTGTGTGTACTGTCCTGTGTGCAGCACCCAGTATTTTTTAACTGCTTAAATATTTCATATTATCCTCAAGGCATGTAAAGTCCACCTAATAGTCAACTGTCCAAGAGTTTACCTGTGATGTTTTAGCTTTTTTTGCTTTTTTTTTTTTTTACTCTCTAGGGAGTCTTCCATGTTTTAATTGGAACATTTTTCATAATTGTTGCTATTTAGAACATTTATTTTGTCAAGTCATGAGATGTCTTTATAGCCATATAGTAAACCCCAGAGAACAACTTCTCTGACTGTTGCCATCTGCACTGATCACAAGAGCAGCTTAGAAAATACTGACAGTCTTTATACTAATAGGATGCATATGGTGGCATACAATTATGTGTGGCTGCATTCAATTAGTGTAGTACAATTACACAGTTTTATAGCTTAGTTAAAACAGTGAAAGCACTACGTAGTTGGCAATTTGCACTAATCCCCATTTCTTTAATTGCCCTTCAGTATTTAAATGCAGGAACATATATAGCATTTATAGTGAATAACATGAGCGTTAAATTATCTTTCCCATTCCTTGACTGGGAAGTAACATACCACAGCTTCACATTGGGCTCTTTTTTATATGGAGTCATAGCAGGGTGAGGAAAAGTTACTTTCTTCAGTTTTGCAAGTCAGCTGAAGTAGTTTTCCAAGCAAAGTAATCCCTCGAAACAGATGAGGCAGAATACTAGAAAATACACTGTAACAAACCTTCTGCATTGGAAAATATTGCCAAACAAACTGCTTCAAAATGAATTTCTAAGTATGGATGAGTCACACAAGGTGTGGTCTGCTGAAGGAAGGAAGTTACGAATGTTTGCTAGGTTAGCGCAGCTCATAGAGGGCCTTGTAAAAGATAACTGCATGAAACAGAATATGAAATACTAATTAGGCAAGATTCAGCTCTTGATGTCTAAGTGCACAGTTTACATATTTCAGCAAGTGAATATTTAAAGCCCTAGTCTCTAGACTTTAATTAAAACTGTTGTTGAAATTAGATTTATTACTGCCATTTCAGAGAGCACTTTCTTTAGTTTCAGGAACCAGATGTATTTAACAATCTGTGTTTTGAATAAAACCATAATTGCTTTCTTTTTTTTTTTGCCAGTGCTTTTCTATAAACATAACTTTTTTCTGGCTTAGTAGAAGAGAAATGTGAATCCATTATAAATTTCTGGTCCTCCTTAAGATCCAATTGAATTCTTAAAAGTAGTGTAAGGAGAGGAGAAGAATTTTGTGTATTCTGAATGTCTGCTTGTGGCTGTACCACCTGGTAAGCAGGGATTCAGGACAAAGAGGGGTTTTCTCTCTTGACATGACTAAGATTAACAAATAAGAAACTGGGGGATGGGAGCTGTATGATATAACTAATTATTATGAACTATAGCAGATCTGTAGGAAAATGTGGTGAGAGACTTCAAGAATTTTTTTTTGCTCCAAGTGAACTCTTCAAGGATCCCATGATGAATTTATCATACTTTTATAAGAAAAAAACCTAAGATTTTCTTCTTTAAACAGTTGTAGATAAATGTGATTTTGGATGTAGGAGTAGCTGGTCAAGATATGTATATAAAGGATTATTTTAGTTTTGATTAGGAAGTATGATACCTACTACTTTTGCACAGTTTTGCTGCAAATTTTTTACACAATCTCACTAATGGTGATCCAGACTGCATAGAGCTTTGGTTTGGCTTGCAAAATGATAAAATGATGCATATATGTTATAAGAAGGCTTCCTGTAGACTTTTTCCATTTTTTAAGGTGCTGTTGTAGAAAACATTCCAAAATGGGAAGAAAGAACTCAAACCAGCACCTTGATTAAAGATAGACTTACAGTCTGATGTTTAATTCAGATACATTTTTGTATTTTTAATTTTAAACATTTTTTAATTGGATCTAGTCTTAATTAAATATCTGGCATAAGCAGGTGGTGGGGGATACAATACAGCATCATAAAGTCACCCTAGGACATTCGTTTACAGTTTTTGTATGTTTGGTGCCATTCTTTTGCTCTTAGCCAGTGTTTAAAAATATGTATTTTTTACTGATGTTTCTAGTTGTTTTTGTTTTTTTTATGAGAATACATCCTAATCTCCCTTTGCACCCATAAAACCCCATGAAAGATCACGCTGCTGCTGTGAAGACCAGGTTTTAAGACAGGATTTTCATGTATACCCATTAGCAGCCCCAACTGTTTATGTCCTGTTGATTGTGACTCTTCCATGCCAGTAAGACACTCCTTGATGTGTAAGACTCATCCAATGAGAGGACAGTATTTCTAGGTGAAATGCTCCAACCAGGTTTGTGTCTTGTGGCTTCAGCTGGAACTGCTATCAATACAGTCATTTTTGTATTACCTAAGTAGTTGAACTTCCTGTGCAAACCTTAAAGCTCTCTGCAAGTAAAATTAATAAACTCAACCCCCCTACACAGTGAATTCAGTGGGGAGTTGATGTAGGAAAGCCGTTGTTGGAAGGTCACACATTTGCTTCTGCGCTTTAGCACCTAGCAAATGGTACATCTTTTGTTGAACAAGTAGCGAGGTAAGTCTTTCCAAAACATCCTGACTATATTCGAGGGAAGTTGTCCAAATTGTCTGTGAATTTTCAAAGCATGCAGAGAAATATGTTAAAGGTAAGGAAGAGAAAAAAAAACAACGGTAAATGAGAAGGAACATTTCAGGCAGTTGGCAAGTGATTATAGTAGTTGCCTTGATGGTTTTGTGGTAAAGCTTTCAATTTTCCTTCTGATTTAGGTTTATGAACACCAAGATGGAAGCAAGTCCCTGAAGCTGGGAGACTTTGGCCTAGCAACAATTGTGGATGGACCTCTATATACTGTCTGTGGGACCCCAACATATGTAGCTCCAGAAATCATTGCTGAAACTGGGTAAATCACTTATAGTGATGGTACATTTATGTGTACTCAGCAGAGCACATTCTTGCCGTTGTGCCAGACTGGAGTTCCTGCAATGAAGATTTTTATGCTGCCTTTGGTTGGCTATGATACAGAAGCACGGCTCATAGAGCAATTTATGTGGAAGGGACCTCCGGAGGCTATCTTACCCAAACCAGTTCAGACCAGGCCAGCTTTGGGGTTATATTGGTGAACCTCTGCCAACTGTCAGCCTCAAACTTTTCAGTTTAACACTGAGTTACTAACTAAGCATTTGCAGATATAGTGGAAGTAATTCTGTTCTCTAGAGACTGCTAATTGCCATTCACTTAATTCTATTTCATTATCACACGTTGTCCTCTTCTGATTTGTTCCACAGAGTAAATTCCTGCTGGCTTGAGCAGCCTGTGTCACCCTTGCAGACTTCATGGTGGCAGGCATCACTAACTCAAGTAAACTCAACTTGAATTAGTTAACCAACTGAAGAATACAGACCAGTGTCCTCTGTGCACTCACACATTCTGATAGAATATAATTTTAAGATGTAAATGTAAAAAATATTTGATAGCAGAATAAGGATTGGTAGGTAAACAAAGCACGGATGAGAATGTATAAGAAATCATTAATGATTCTGAACATGTTTCCTCTGTCCTTGCACTGTAGTTCATAAGAATTGGATGTCTCTAACCATGTCTCTCACACTTCCAGGTATGGCTTGAAGGTGGACATCTGGGCAGCAGGTGTGATTACTTACATCCTGCTCTGTGGTTTTCCTCCATTCCGTGGGTATGGACTGATCTATTCAAACACCCTTGTTATGTGAATTGGTCCCTGTGCTCCTTCCACATTAAGCACAGAGATTCCCACTGGTAGAAGTTCTCTGCTCATAGGGTTTAATGTCTTTTTTCTGTGTTCTGCATAATGTTCTACACAAGCCCCATAAATGTCTGTGATTTTATGGTAAAATCTCTGTCTCATGTTTGTTTATTGTAGCTTAAACTTCATTGCATTGCAAAGCAAGAGCCTTCATTACAGGTTCTGTGTGCCTTTGCCCTGAAGTTTTAAATACACTGTGAAATAACCGTCTTCTTTCATGGACAAAATGCAACATATTTTGTGGTTGGTAAAAGGTAATTAAAATGTAAGCTAATTAATAAGGACATGTCATATATTTTATCCCCTCAAAACAATTGCAAAGTTATAGACAATCTTAAAGAGAAGCAGAAAGAAAGAATGTACCAAATGCACTGTGTTTCATGATCTCACCATTAACACCCACGGCTGCATGTTTGGCGCAACCAACAGCTTCCAAAAGCATACAGAGGCATGAGCAATTAAAAGCAATTTTAAGAAGTCTATTGAAACCACATCTGAAAATAATTTTTCTTTGGGTTTTGTTGTTGGTTTTATTTGGTTTTTATTTTACAGAAGTGGAGACGACCAAGAAGTGCTTTTTGATCAGATTTTGATGGGACAGATGGATTTTCCGTCTCCATATTGGGACAATGTTTCTGACTCTGCAAAGGTGAGTTTTGTAGTTGATGGTATTTTCTTCTATGATATTGTTTCCAGTGGGAGTGCCTAATTCATGTTGTCCATTCACAGTGTTGTATTTGACCTTTCTCATACATCTCCTGCTACACCTATAAATCCCTCCAAACAATTATGTTTGATTTGGTTATTGTCTCTTAGACTCTGGGTGGTTCTGAAATGGACCCCATTCTGAAATGGACATCATTCTCTGTATTATTTCTCACACAACAGATACATCAGCAGCTCTTATTTATTAAGAAAAAATTAAAGTAATTCACTTCTTAGCTTGAAAACTCCCTTGGATTGTGCTTTATATGTACTTATGAGGGGGACCAGGTACAAACCTGGAGCCTTTGAACATTATCTAATAATATTATGGGGAGGCTGATTTCCCTTATTACCCCCATTAGATGTTATGTCTGCTGTTTCTTTCTGTCAAAGAACCAGGCCTCCCATTGCCTTGTTGTTGCAGAGTGGTATGAAATACAGACTTGTTCTGGCCACAGCTCTTGACCTGCAGTCTTTGGTGTGCTGAAGCAGATATAATTATTTACAGATACAGACCTTGACTGAGTTCATTATACTTGCAGAGCGGATCAGGTTTTTTAACTCTCACCAACGCACTACAGCAACAGTTTAACTCAAAGATTTTCTAGGGATCTGGCATTTACTATAGTCATTTGTATAAATATATGTGGACAGAGACATAATACATATGTTTATGTAAAAAAAAAATCGTATGGTCATTCTGTAGGTAGATGAGTGCTTACTTTCAGTCCATTTACCTCTCTAGTCTGGAAGACAAATCTATGAAAAACTGTCTTCCTGTTTCCTTCAGTGTGACAGTGTTTGATTAATCACAAGAAAAAAAAGTAAAATTTGGAGGTGGATGCAGGTAATGAGAGTAGCTCTGAATCTCCATTCTTTGGAGAGTTACATCCTGCTTTTACAGGTATGTGGAGGGTGATCAGGACTTTTAATCTGTTTTAATCTGTTAATAATGAGGTTAATAAATGAGATACAATCATAGAGTTGGAAGTTCTCTAAACCAAATCATTGTGTTGTAGCAGGCATTATTTCATAACATCATTAGTCCTTTGCAGTGAGTTTTCCTGTGAAACTGCTTTGCCAAATAGTTCAGTCTAAAATTTCTGGTTTGAAGCCTTAGCATATCCATTTAAGTTATTATTGTAACTAAGAATTACTAGCTTTGGTCTTTGGTGATGCACCTTTATTTGCTGTAATATTGCCTGTTTCCATGCACTCCACTCTGTGAATAAAATAATCAAGGCAATTGCAGAGAAAATCAGAGGATGAAAAATAATGGGTTTAGGTGTTGTTGTTTTTCTTTTTTTTTAATATCTTCTCTGTCATTTATACAGGAGTTTAAAGTAAAACTATATTTGCTGGCCTTTTTTTTTCCTACAGAGGAATTGGCTTTTTCTTAATGGGAATTTAACCTAATTTCATGGGACCATCTGTTTTGCACATTATGTATTAAGTGTTTTTCTCTTAAACAGTGGCTTCAGAACTGTAACTCAGAACTGTCTTCTAGCTTTTCAAGGTACTGTCAGATATTGATTTAAAAGTTCAGCTGAGAGTTCATCAGTTCATAGTTTTTCTATTTTTTAATAGTTTTAGTAAATTTCTGCAGTTGGTAGTTCACTCTTTCTTTGAGCACTCTTACAAAATCAGCTAAAGAGCTCTTAAGTAAATGAAATATTGATTTGTTCTTTAAAAGTGTTCTTTAAATTTGACACTGTATTCAATTTTTCAGGAACTTATCACAATGATGCTTCAAGTAGATGTAGATCTACGATTCTCAGCCTTGCAAGTTCTTGAGCATCCATGGGTTAATGTAAGTATTTTCAGACTTGTAGATGCTTCTTGCAATTTGGCACTCTTGAGCTCTTTTCTGTCAATCCCTTGCTATGCCCTTTTGGAAGCCAGCACATTCTAAAGATGCCACAGATTTAACTGGAAATAAGCTGGATTACAGGCTGTTTTAGTGTATTGTGTGCCTTGTAGTTTTCACTATTTTGTGTGTGCTCAGCTACATTTTCTCTGAAATGGACTTTCAACAAATCTCAATCCTATTTGATAAATGTATATCTCTAACACTCAGCTTGCAGGTTCAATGACACATTTGGTTCTCCTGAGATCAGACAGACTCAAAAATTTCACAATCGTGATTAAGAGTTGCTGAAATATAGTCCGTACTGTTAAGCCTACTTGATCCAGAATGGAACAGGGAAACATTTAGAATCATATTTCGCTTCTGATGGTATTTAAGATTTGTTAATTATTCCAGACTATTTAACATGTTTTAAAATATTTGGATAACAAGAAATAAAAATTTGAGACAGTCTGTATTCCAATTCAGAAGGGACAAATGAGAAAAGAAGCACAATTGGGGTGAACAGTGAAAAAAAGATAAAGGAAGAAGAAATAACACTTTTGTTTGTTGCAAGTTTGAGTGTGCAGTCCTCCCTGGAATATTCTTTTGTCTCTAAGCTGCTGTATCCAAAATCCCTTTCTCAGTAAAAAACTATTCTAAAAATTGAAATATACAGTCACCTCAAATATGTATTTTTTTAATGGAAGTGTCCTCCATATAGTCAGAGTAGTAGTGATCAGTTAAGTGTTTACAAAGTACATGCTTTAAACTTGGAGGACTCCCTTATTACCAAAAACAAAAAAAACTGTAAATGCTATTAACATGCAGAGCCTTTCTGTGGTATATGAAGAATGCAAGTATCCAGGACAATGATGAAAATCTTTTCATTTTGAAGATGACATTCAAGCAGCTGAAATATTAATTTTCCTTGGTACCAGAGGCTGTCCTTGGACATAGTGTTCTGTCGCAGTTTATAATGCCTTATGGTGATTGAGGGATCTCTCTGTCCCCATGGGAGGAGGAGATGTGGAGATTTCTGGAGTGCTGAAGAGGAAGAGATGGAAGTGACTTATCAGAAGCCACAGAGAGACCAAGTCTCCCACAGTGTCAGCCTGCACACTGCTGCTGAGATTACTGAAATGTCACTTGCTTACACCACTGAAGGAAGTGGTCATTAATCTTCCATTTTTTCTGAAAAATATATTTGAAATATTAATGCTACCCACAGATACTTTTTTTTTTAAATTGTTACACCATGATGAGTTTTAGAAAGCCATTTTAGTGTGATGTATAAAGAAGAAGAGGCACAGCTCTTTGGCTGTAACCTGATGGTGGTGTCACTGTGCAAGTGACATGAAAATCTGCTTCTCTGCCACAATAGTACTGGCTGGTGAGGACAGCAGGGGAGAGGGGCTAGGGGCTAAAGACTTTTAACACTCCAGAGCTCTGCTAGAAAAACCTGAGCTCTGGTTACCAAAGCACCTTGGAAAATTCCTGAATTTCAGTGCAATAAGTTAACATGTGGAACCCTTTGCCAGAAGATGATGTAGAGCACTGGTATAAATGGACTCAAAAGAGAATTTAATACATTTTTGGAGGATGATCCCGTTGGTGCTTATTAAATATAGTGGTCTGGATAGAGCTCTTGGCTCAGAAAGTTTTCAAGTACTTGGTTGGCATGAACTAGAGGATATACCAGGGAAAGTTCAAGATCTACTTGTTTCTATTAAATATACTACTTCTTAAAGAGTGACTGTGATGCACTGTTAGAAACAACATGCAGTGATCAATTCATCTTTGGTCTAGCTCTGCTGCACTTGCAGTTTTATGCTGGTAATAATTCTCTGCAATCAAAACCTGTTGCGGTTCTGTCTATAAGTAAGTGAAATATTCCATGACAATTCAGTAATTCCTTTTTTTCTGCTGCTTTTAACAACTGAAACACATCACTATTTTGTCTTCATCATTAAACTAAAGATAGTTCATAATGCAGATCAAAACTGCTTTTAAATTCTCTTATGTCCTCCATATATTTTTTCTGGGAGGAAAAAGGCTAGGTCTGGGACTGGTTCAGGAGAGTGCTTTAACACATTCCAAACATTGCTCCTATTTCAAGGCATCACAGATGGAAGCATTTAATACTGGGCATCAAATTAACTAGATGGCACTGCAATCCTAGTTCACATTGGAAGAAATAAGAACATGGCTGAGTTGAAACAGGTGCTTAAATGGTTCCATGAGAAAGGGCACTTCCCTGAAGTGTGTCTGGGCAGTATCAGTAGATAAGCTAGCAAGGGCAGTTTGTCGATGCACAGAGGCAGAATGTAAAGTGTCAGATCCAACCACATATCCCTCTGCCATCACTCACTGGATCAGCTGCACGTCTGTCACACAGCCTGTCTGGACCTCATTTTCCCAGCTTCAGGACAGGGAATTAATGCACTCATCCCTGTTTATGAAAGGCTCTGCAAACTATGTGTTGTAATTACTGGAGCAATTATGTGTATACTGTCTTTCTGTGAAGAAATGGCACATGGAATTTTCACAGGTAACCTTCTTAAATACTTTTCCACGGTGTCAAATGCTGGAGTTTCCTTTCTCTGTTAGTTTCAGCTGTGATAGAGCTCACTACAACACTTCCCTTATTTCAGTTTTGAACCTATTCACAGGGTGTTAAATCTGCAGCTAAAATACTAGATAGAACAGCTGGCTTGAAAAGCAGGCATGTGTTTTCTTTGACAATTTTAAGAAACATTTTCTCTCTTTGATCAAACCTTTGATAGAAGTGTTGTAACTGCTTACACTGTATAAAACCATTTTGTAGACTGTAAATAACCATTCTACTTTATAGCTGTTTACTATGTGATTACTTGGTAAATGGCTGAGATTCCTGGAATGTTCTTTGACAGTTTCAGGAGGAGCAAACCCTCATTTCAGTTTAAATTTTTGCTATAAAAATATCTGGAATCTTCTTGGAAACTGCAAAACTTGTTATGGTCAGAGTCAGACCAGTAAAGCACTTTCAATGTGAATACTATCCCAGCTGTTTTCAATTCAAAAAAAAAAAAACAAAACCTGAAAAGATGTTGGATACATGCCACTGCCACAGATGGAGATCTTGAATTCTAAATGCGATTCAGCAGCAGTGCTTTGCCCCTTCCATTTAGTTTATTCGGAGTCATCTCTCCTATGCAGTACACTTAGACCTGGAAACAAATCCATCAGTTTATGCTTCCCCTACTGGGACCCCAAATCTTTACTTTACCCGCTCAAATATTTTTGCAAAGCCAAAGAATTATAAAAGAGGCAGGAAGCTCAAGATCTGGCATTTTAAACTTTAATGTTATTGATAACCTGAAACAAGTTACAGGACAAACTCATTCCTTTTTGTATAAGTAGTAAATGCTTCCTTATACATCACTAAGCAGTGAATGCTGAAGGGTATGGCTTGCATTCTGTAAATCCTTCTTGTTAACATAATCAATATAAAATGTGTGTTGTTGCTGGAGGAGGAAGATGGCACACACCAGCCTAAAAATAATTTGAGAACCTGGAGCTTTTAATATTTCCCTCACTATGTCTGCCTTGGAAATTTGTGTGCAAAAGCAATAAATAACCAAGCAATAAGTATCAATAAGCTAAACATTTGTAAGAAAATCAATTTAAGACATTTCTTATTTTGCAGCTGCACTGCTTTTGGTTACGCCCTAGGACACTGCACAAAAAAAAAACTTCCTTAGGATCCTTAAAGGAAACAGTGTCCAAAAGCTTTTCCAGCACTTCTATTTACTCTAATTTCCTGCTGTTACTTGTATAATGGTCTATTCATCTGATGCTTTTAGACCTGGAAAGTAAAGCTCTTGTGACCATCTTGTGAAATGGATCTAAGTGGTTCTGTGCAGTAGGAGTCTGGGAATCTTGAACTTCATTACCTTTTTAACACTTCTTTTTAATTTGAGTGGCAATGTCTCCTGCCATAGAGAACAATGCAAATATGAAGCCAGTTTTTATAAATTAGTGGAATTACTCCAAGACCTTGTGCCTCTTTTTTATTGTTTTAAAACTATATTTTGTAGAGGCTGATTAAAACAAGACCAGAACATCCCAAAACAAAAAAAACATAAATGTGTTAACATTCCAAGCAGTTTATATCGTCCATGTGAAAACTCACATTCTGGGCCGGAGTTTTCAAACTCTTTTGACTGCTCAGCTCCTGAGGTGTGCACAGGAGAGCTCTTCTTTCAGACTAAGCAGTCAACATCTTCTGAAGCTCATGACTCTTTAAAGTTCCCATATAGAGAAGCAAAAATCACTGGTCACCTTTAAAAAAAATCTTGCTAAAGCTGAGATGAAATTCTGTGATCCTAACCCACTGCCAAAAGCAAAGACTTAAAATAGGTGAAAGGAACTGTTAAACTCTTCAGGGTTTGACATCCCTCCAATTTCAGCACCCCAATGAGATTCTTGTCAGTGCTGTTTACACTGTTCTCCAATTCTACAATTTCACCTGCTGATTCTGATCAATTTGATATTTGATGGGTGGTTTTTTTCACTTCTTGCCTTTGAAAATTGCAGAGCAGCTTGTTTTGTATTTAGTTAAACAGCTGTCATCTCTCATCCTCAATAACTATCTATTTTATTGTTGACAAGTAATTCTAGGAGCCAGTTTAATATATATTGATTTGTTTATAAAGCACGCTTGAGTAAAAGAGAACTACTAAACATCAAGTGGCACCAACAGTAGTAATAAAAATTTAGTAACAGTAGAGGAATTTTGGTATATTCCTATGCTGCATCTTAAATTGAGCTGGTAGTTATTTCATCTAAAAGCTGGAGCCCAAATTATGTGTTTGTGGCGTGTTGCCACTGGAACTGTGGGTGTGGTGCTTCACCAATAAAATATGACCACAGTTTTGGTAATAATTGTCTTCCCTGTAATTTAGTCTTTTGACAAGATGACATGAATGCTTGGCAGACTTTCATGTCAGGAAAGCTGAGAGAATGATTTTATTTTTCTTCCCTCCTCTCATGAGGAGGAGCTCACTTTAGCTTTCTTCTGGGAAAGACAAGGTCAACGGGAAGCAGGTTATTTTTAGGGGTCATATACCACCGAGCCAGGACTCCCCAGTGATAGACAATAATCAGCTACTGGTTGTATTGTTTTGTTTTGTGTTTTGCAGCTGTGTGCACTTGACCATATTTTGCCAGCTGAGACATTTTGTTAAGGGGTGAGTAAGGGATCTCTAAACATAAACTCCCCAAGCTAAATAAAAAACAAACCCTACCAACCTCCCTAAAATTCCCATATGCTCACTGAGCTCGTGATTTACTGCAGCAGCTCTGTAACTCTTTAAGGGCACTCATAATGCCTGAAAAATAAAATTAAAAAAAGTGTCTGTCATCTCTTACTATTCTGATCTTGTCTCGTTTTGCCTTTATTCCGCTAGGACTTTGCCTAAGTGGAATTTAAGAATTATTTCAGCTGTTTATACACATACACATCATGCAGCACCAGTTAGGGATGACTATGATGTGTGGCCGGTGACCGATATTTTGCCTGTTCTACATTTTGTTTCCTATTTCCTCTATTCTGCATATTTGTTGCCTGAAATCTTGCATATTCTGCTAGTGAGGAAGTCTCACTGAGCAGTGACTTTTTGCATGTTTTTCAGGTATAAGGATCTTTTCTACAATTTCTAAAAAAACCTCCTCTTTTCCTGGGCTTGAACTCAGTCTGCGGACTTGTGCAAAACCACAAAGTCCCTTCTTTCTGCTGGGGTTTCTTCTCAGTATAGAGGATGCCAGTGTGCCTAGGTGCAGGTATCCAGGTTTGCTCTGCAAAGTGGGATGTTTCAGCTGGAAGGAGGAATGTCCCAGCCCAGACTCTTGTTTTTGTAACATCTTGGATATTTTTTACTTTTGAGGTCATTATCATTAGATTTATGTGATGAGTAAACAGAATTGTAAACACATCTGAAATCTTCAGGCTTTGAAATATTAATGGGCATAAAAATAATTGGATAGCAGTAATTAAGATATGGTAGAAAGAAAAATGAAATCTTTAGCAATTATTATTAATGAACATTACCTAAAGTTTGAGAAGAAAATATTGGGTAAAGAAGAAGAGACTGCTTTGTGCCATAATATGTTCGTCTTGTAAGTACCTTAAATATATTGATGGAGACAATTATTGACCCATATTATAATATAACCCTTTTGTAAACTTTTCTTTATTGATGGGACCTATCAGAACCACCTCACAATTCCTTCTTTTTTTGTCTTTCCTCTCTGAAGTTTTATTTTCCTTTATTTATCTGCAGGATGATGGCCTTCCAGAGAATGAACATCAGCTCTCAGTAGCTGGGAAGATAAAGAAGCACTTCAACACAGGCCCTAAGCCAAACAGCACAGCAGCTGGAGTTTCTGTCATAGCAGTAAGCATCTGAAATACACAGATGAAACAGATTTATGTGCCCACCAGACAGTTATGTTTTTAGGACACCAAAAGAAACCAGAGAGGAAAAATCTTTAGATAACTGCAGTGTTTAATTAACATAAGCGTAGTTAGACTGGTATCCTGCACAGCCTCTCCTTCAGTTCTCCTTGTGAGTCACATTGTTATTTAATAGGTCTAGGACATATAACTGTATACACAGCACACAGTCCCACATTTTACCTGAAGATCAGTGGACCTAACTCCAGTGTAAATTCAACAATTTGAACTGTGGGAGGATGACATTTTACTTGGCAGCAGACTCATTGTATGGATTTAGGCCACACAGAGACTATAGTAGGACAGCATCACTTTATAATGGAAATTGCTTTAAAATTTGTCTGAAAATCTGTGTGGCAGCCTAAGCCTCTCCTCTTTGAAGAGATGAAAGAGAGCTATGATGCCTCACCAAAATTTTGATGGTTGAGTCTAGCCACTTCAGATTTGGCTGGGCAGCAGCATTTTACGGTAGTGTCACACACAACCTGCTTCCCCATCAACAGAAGTATTTAATGGGGTAAAGACTTAATGGAACTTCTTGCTGCCTTCTGTCACATTGCAATTCCAGTGGAGCTATTCTAGGTTTGAACATGTCAGAGTGCCTGAAACAAAGCTTGGCCAAAATTTTGACCAAGCTTTACCGAGGTTTCAATGGCATCCTCAGTGGAGCATACATCACATACTATTGTATTTTTTCCTCACAGATGAACATGTGTATTACATATACATGGACACAGCATATATTCAGCATATGAGAATAGTAACATGCACATCCTTCACATTTTTGATACATCTGCTTGTGTTTGTAAGCTTTCCTTTATTATTCATAGTAATGTGAACACTCCAAAGAGTCACTAAAAATGTGACATGTTAAACGTAACCATTCCCATATCAGATTACTCAGTGTTCATTCCCAGCTTCCATAAATTGCAGGTGGTGTGACTGCACATGTACACTTTCTTGTACTGTTTCCACTTTCATGTTTCTCAGCTCAGCCCCTCCAGTGTTGAGTTAAATCAGCATGAAATAAATTCAGCTCAGCACATGCAATCTGGCTCACAGGTGTGAAGTGCTTGTGCAGCAAAATGGATACTCTCTCAAAGTTACTTGGTATAAGTACTTAAAATTTCAAGCTGTGCCTCTCTCATATTTTTTCTTTACTCTTTCCTACCCTGAATGTCTTCAACATGGAAGCAAGTTGTTCCTCATGCTTTTCCTAGATTTTCTCAGTCATCAGCTAACATAGTCAGCATTTATTTATTTTCATTTTTAAGCAATAATACTGCAGCAACTCTCCCACAACTAAAACATCACATACTCATTGCTCATCTGAACTGCAGGTATGTTCTTTATAGACTAGCTGAAACCGTGTTCTTATTGAATGGACTGCCAGCACGCTTGTCCATGAGAATTACTGCTCAGATCCTCCATGCTAATGACTTCAAAGCTTAAAAGCAAGAAATGATGCCTCTGTCCTCATCCATCCCTTGCCTCCTTTATGTTTTTAATTTCCCTGCCCTCTTCTTTTTTTTTTTTTATTTGCCCCAGTTGCTTTGCCAAGGAATTGTTTGCAGCAGTTTAACACCTAAAAAATAAAGGCACTGTAGTGAATTTGTCCACTGCAAAACATTAGGAAAAAAATGTGTATGATTAATTATATTCTTTATGGCTTTTATTTATTTTTTAGTGTCTGGAAAATTAACAGATTATTTTTAGTGATCCTCTCTCTGGGAAAACTTCATATCCTGACACGATTGATCCTGCAACTTGACCTATAAAGTAGAAATGTTTAGAATACTTTTACGTAATTCAGAAAGTGGTTTGATTATGGGAAGAGATGGGGAAGTATAGACCTCTTTAGTGTTTTGGTAATGTTTCAGAATGCTAGATAATTTCCATTTTATAAATAAACTAGTTTTGCTTTCTAAAAAGAAAAATTTTCTATAAAAGAAATTCAAAAGCAAAACAACTATGTCTTTAAATGTTGTTTCTGCATTTAGAAGTCTATTTAATATACATTAGACATGCATGTCACCAGGATTTTGTGTTTGGGAATCTCCCTTTAACTGTGAAATCTCAAGTAAGCTAAAATTAAAACTCTAGATACAGAACTTTCAAAGTATGTATAGATGCTGTAAGATATTGTTTGGCACTAAAGATATGCACTAACTATATTTGCTATAAAAATACTGGGGGTTTGTGCCTGCCTGTATGTTTACATACTTTTTGAGAGAGTGCTTGTGTATATAATGTATAGAGTTGCCTTCTATATATTATATAACACATCTGTGTCTGTGTTTGTGAAAATGTGTTAATATGTGCTTATATTAAGCTTACTTAATAGTATGAAAGATAAATATTATCATTATTTTGAGTATTATAACTCTGTTTTTGTACAGAGCTTGCTATGATGTGGTGTTTAGTTCTTAGTTTGTCCTCACATTGGTATGATATGGTATGATATGCCTGTTTTCTCCAGTGGTAAAAAGTAACGCACCTCAAAGATCTCAAGGAGTATTTACCATGTGCACCAATTAAAACTATAATATGAAAATTAAGTTCCTAAAGATGTGTCTCTGGTCAGCTTGACTGAAAGGAAGTTTGAAGCCGCATGTGTTTTGCATACAAGTTCTGTGGCTACTGCTTCCTTAGCAATGTCCAAATTGCATTGATTCCTTTGGTTCAGACTTATTCTGCTTTACTGATGTGGTAATCTCAGTAAAAGTTCTCTCCGTCTGTCCGAGGCAGAGACATCCTACTTCTCGTGCATGTGTCCAGACTTCAAGTTTGTCCACATTTGGAAGGA
This sequence comes from Bombycilla garrulus, assembly GCA_013400315.1. Lineage (NCBI taxonomy): Eukaryota > Metazoa > Chordata > Aves > Passeriformes > Bombycillidae > Bombycilla > Bombycilla garrulus. Next base: position 333,541 of record VXBU01005191.1, read on the forward strand.
TTCATCGGTTTGGACAAACTACCCTAATGAACATGTGCATGCACAGCAAAGCAGTTCCTTTGCTGATGTAGTAGAATGATTTCTCAAACAAAATTAGCTATACAAGCAAAGAGACTTTTTTGTTGATGCAATAATACATCATTAAAACTTCTGCCAGAGTAACTATGTCATTTGGGAAAAAATTCCCCAGAACCAATATAGCTTTGCCAGCAAAATTTTAATTGGAGAGCTAGCTTTTAAAACAGCAAGAGAATTAGCAAGTCCCTAAAAAACACTGCTTGCTGATGAGAGAGTATGTAGGAGAAATATCACTTTACTTGCCCGGTTCTTAAACTCTTGTCACAGGCGTTGACTACCAGTCTCTGTGGGAGACTGTTTGGGCTAATGCCCCTCAGTCTGTGTAAGAATGGCCACATTACTGTTAAACATGTGCCAAAATATTTGCAGGATCATGTTTCTCATACAGCTTTTCAATAGGAGCAGTATTTTTTAGTTCTGTGATTGTGTTTATAAAAGGTACTGCAGTAAAAACATAAAACATTTTTAAAATTTGGGGGTAGATTTTGTTCTTCAAGGATGTAATTTCCATTTATTTTAGTTTTGGCCACAAAACTAAACACAAAACCCTTGTGGCTGTACCCTCTGGGCTTCAGTGACAGTGGCTAGAGTGACTAAGAGCACAAATCACTTTTTGAAGATGCTTCTGCAGTCCAAAGGTGTGCTGTAATTCCTTGTATGAACCGAGCATGGTTTAATATATGTCCTTGTCTGAAGTGTTTAATCCAAGCTGTATGTCGTCACCTTGGTGCTTGTACTTTTGCCATTGTTAAGACAGAGAAAAAGACTAATCTGCTGTTAAGGTTGTATGAGGTCTCTGTCTTGGCAATAGGAATAAATGCCAGCTGGAGATGCAGAGTAAACAAGTAGAACAGAAAAGGAGAAAAGCTGTTTAGAAAGTTGGTGCAGCTCTCTTCTGCTTACAGGGTCCTGGGCTGGTGACCTTGGCTACACGCAGGCAGTGGGTGGGTCATTGCCCTGCGTTGTGCCAATTTGAAAATAAAATTACCAATGCCAAGCGGAATTTTTAGCCATGGGATTTCTTGGGTGGTGTGGAGGAGAAGCCAAGCCTAGGCTGTAAGTTTTGTTTAAAGTCTTGAAGCTGAACCTGTGTCTCAGCTATCCCTTCGTATCTATTGTCTGTGTTGTCCTGGGGTCATTGTCCACAGTTGGGTTTCTCATGGCAGGATTTCCACACCACCAAAATTGTTTCAGCTCTTGTGAGGGAACGACTCTCCCCATTTTCTCTGAATTAATTTTTGGCTATTCAATTTTAGGGCAATATTTTTGATCTGCTTTTTAGTAAAAAAACATCCCTTTTGTGTGTTTTATGTGCAGCGTACAAGGAAGCCAGTAGATGGCAATAGCAGACCAGTGTAGTTAAGCAAACACAAATTTAACTCTAGGTACAAGGTTCCCATGGTTTTAAACAGGAAACTTCCTTTAAATAATTCTAAATAAGATGAAAGAGATATTGTTTTAACAAAATGGAATAAATTATTAAATTCTACACTTGCAGGGGAGTAATCAGAAAAAGTTAAATTTGCAGTTAGTTCCTAACTCCCCTTGAGGTGTTTGGTGCCTGGAAATGTGTTGAACTGCTTTTCTGAATTTAGAATTAGAAACTGTCATCAATATTGGAAATTATGCCACACTCTTGAAGCACAAAATGGCCTTTTCCCTTCATAGAGAAAAAATCTGAAAGATTATTGCAAGAGTTTTAGACCAGTCAAAGTGTCTCAGTCAAAATATTTTCCCCAAAAATTTTATGTAATTCAGCTAAATTATGTTTCCACTGTCTGTTAGTGCAGCACAGAAGGGTTAGGGAAAAGAACACATTTTCTTTGTTCCTATGCACATGATTTTGCTAATGATAAACTAAACTTGAAAGATCTGTATTCTTTCATTAAAATCACCAGCACAATTTCCGGGACACAATGTTAAGTTCATTTCCATTTTGACTTTAATTGGTGCAATTTTAAACCAAATAGTTTTGTACTGTTATCTTTTTGAGCATGAGGTGTAAGCTGAAATGATAAACAGTTTTATTCATGGCTCTGAGTAGTCCTACTCTCCAAGGTTAACGCATTTTTAGAAATTAATTACCATGATTGATGGGGTATCAGAACCTGATTCTTTTCATCTTTACACATTCCATGATTATGAATCAGTCTAATTTAAGCCTTGTGTAGTCTGTCTAGCCTGCTCCTTGTAATGGTTGCACTGCATTTAATTTCTAAAAACTTATTATTATTAAACTTCTCAGTTTAATTGCAAAAGATAATATTCTATTACTGGTATGTGCAACTTAAAAGGGCACTACTGTCTTTGGAGGTAACGAGATATTTCAGACTTTTAAATGAATGCATTATGCATTAACTAACCTATTCACAAACTCCATTTTAGTTTGAATAAATTGGCTTCTAATTTGGCAAGAACAAATCTAGGATTAGTATCTTTTTCTTTTATTTCTTTACCTTTTTTTTCTTTTTTCTTCTGCGGCATGTAGCTTTAGGATGTTAGATAAGAGTGAAAGTGAAAAGAGTAAATATGCACTAAATAAGGAACAGCTTGCTCTGGAGTCTGAATTCTCTAGCCTAATGTCGATCCACTGAGTTGCCCCATTTCTCTCTGCTCAGCTGGACCACGGGTTTACCATCAAGAGATCAGGGTCTTTGGACTACTACCAACAACCAGGAATGTATTGGATAAGGTATGAGATGGTGCAGCGCCAACAGTCAGTGTTTCCATGGCAACGTGCTGGCAGTCTCCATTAACCAGTTCCTTCAGTGGATAAACATGCTTTTTGATTTGTTATCCGGTCCATATGCTGCTTTATCAGTTTCGTTTTAATCTTGATTGAGATGCCACACCCCCTCATTCCCTTTCTTCACCCATCCCTCACACCCACATTGCCAGCTTTCTCTTCATTGCACATGCTCAGTACCAACCTCCCCTGTAGTTAAAAGGACAGTGTATATAGAAAATCTACAGATATGCTGAAGTACGCACCCTCCCCCTCCCTTCTGCTTGTTAAGGCATCTGCTTCCCCTGTGCTCCTGTTTCAAAACACACGGAGCAGCAACAGGCTCTCAGCATATATTTTCCTCTTTTTCCATGCGAGATGTGGAGCTATATACTGTCATTTTAAACCCACTAAACACAATCCTTACCTTAGATTGAACAATGCATTTGCATAACGCGGGCATAGAAACTCTCCCAAGTTCACTGAAATACAATGCATTGTATGTGCTGGTAAGCTTGTGTTTCTAACAATGCATTCCTTCTCTTTTATTTTTAAAACCCTTCTGATACCTATTTATTTTGATTTGATTTTTCTTTAAATATTGCATGAGTCTCTTGAATATATTTTTCTTCATTGTGTAACTGTGCCAGGGTTGTTGTTAGCTGGCTTAACCTGTATGATAGAATGGGGCTCTGGGCGGGAGGGGCTTATTCTGGAGCGGGGGCAAGAAGGGTTCCAGGTCTGATAGCCCACAGGAGGCCCACACACCTCCTCAATAAATCCGGAGTGCTGGAATTTCCATCAAGTGGTTACTTGCTGTCTTTTTCCTTATTACTCACAAGACCTACATTTTGATAGCTGGAGAATTTTTTATAAGTTTACCGTGAGACCTGTGTTTTCTAACACTGCCTTCAAAAACTTGTCTGTGAGGGGTTTGTAAAATCTCAGCAAAGTAACCACCTTAGCAAAACAGCAGAGATGGTCACTGTGAGTGTTTCCAGTAAAGTAAAACTCCCACCCTGGATCATTTCACCACGTGCATGGATCGGGCTACAGCACGCTTTCCATAAAACCTAACGGTTCCCTGAGCACACACTGAGGGCTAAGTAGCTTCTGATATGGATGTTCTGGGGAAAGAAAAACAAAACGAACCCAAACCTAAAAATAAGCCTATTCTTCAGGCAAAAAGTAGAAAAGTAAATCCAATTCATGAGTTGAACGCTGGCTAGCAGAAATTGAGAGACTCTCACTCTGAGTGCTGGAGTGTGCAGCAGTACCTGTAATTCATCCAATTCCACCCTATTGCCCTTGTGGTGATGACCACAAACCCACTGTAACCTGCAAGGGCAGAGCAAAACCTGCTGATCTGTCTTGTCACTTGGCATCCTTCTTCATGCTCCTTGATTTTGGAAGAGGGGGAATGGGACCTTAGTGCCCAGCTTTAGATGACTGTGGGTTTGATAGTATTAGAGGAATTTTCTGCTGAAGAAGGAAAGATGGCATTTTCTGTCAAGCAGAATTTTGGCGAAGAGTTGCAAATTTAATGCTTGCTCAGTGAAATGGTGTGGAAGATCACATGAGCTTTATTTATCATCCTGGAGGTTAATTGCTATCTATGGTCAGTTTACACTCTTTCTCTGATTTACATTTTTTATTTTTCATTAAAAAAAATATGGAAGCAAAGAAAGTCTTTCCATTTGCTATATACAGTAAATGGATCTTATAAAGCCCCTGCTTCAGAGGGAGCAGATCACCAGAAACAGGAACCTGTGAGAAAAGAACGTCTCCTCAGATTGGCCTTGACTCAGTTTAACTGCATAGCCCGGATTTTGAAATGAACCATATGCATTTTGAAGAGGTAGGGGGAAGGCTCTAAGTTGCAACTTGGTAAATAAATAAAGCTATAAAAAAAATGGTCATTTGACTAAAGCACTAGTAATGGCTGCCATCAGCATACAAAACGACACATCCCTGAATAATGGGCTGGAGCAGATGGGCGATAATCTCTCTTATTCATACATAAACTGCTCTGTTTTCCAGCTGGGGGCAGTAACAACAATGTTTATAATTAGGGTTTTCTAAACTGTGCACCTAGTGTGGAAAGGCAAATTGGAAGATCAGGGCTCCTAGGCTGGATGCTTAATTAGGAAATCCTCTGAGAGGGGGTACAGTGGACCAAGCACTGCTGTGTCTTTGGGTCTCTCTCATCTCCCAGAAACATACAGCCATTGTGGTGGCCAATGTTTCAGTCTAAATAAAACCATTTTGATGTAGTAAGTGTTTAGTTTTTAGTAGCGCAGATGCAAAGCATATGAAAAGGTTCATCAATTCATGTCTATAAAATAAATAATTTATCACAGGCACATGAAAATTAATCTGAATTCACAAGTACATCGAAAAATGAAACCATGTTTCAAGGAAAGTGTAATGCTCCCTTTGTTAGTGTTAAACTACTTGTTTCTTCTGCACTCCTCTTTTCATTTTTATCTATAATTTCTAGAAGTCTTCTAAAATAATTTTAAAATTTCACTATTTCCTCCTTGAGCAACCAGAAAATCTTGTCCTTTCTCTACCTAAAAGACTTCTGCTTTCAAAGTCTTTCAAAATTCTAATTTTTCCCGAGCGTATTCTGCATCCTCTTTTATTCCCTTTCAGTGAGGTAGTATATGAAGAAGTGACATGATTCTATAGATACAGCAGTTGTTATAGCTGGCTATAATTCCTGGAAAATCTTTCACAGTTCCTTGAATATGAGGGTCAGAAAACACAGGACTAAATCAGTAAAATCATTTGGACCCCAAACTCGTATGTTTTAAAATCCACCAAATGTTGTTGGAACATCAGCCCTGCAATCAGGTGCACTAAAGGCCAAAGCAGCATCAGTAGGGGACAAGTGTTGGAGGTCTCAGTTAAAACTCTGAAGATTGAGCTGATTCAGAATATCAAAAGAGCACCAGAGTGGTTGCATCCAACAGAAAATTAGTACAAAATGTCAGTATGTGTCATAGTATGTATATTACATTAGTAGAGAATATTAGGGTGTGCTATTTTCTGTATATCCAAGATGCTCTAGAAAAGAAAAATGGACAAAATAAAATCCAGGAAGTGTAGGAAAAAGTCATTAATGGTCTATCTATATAATGACAATAGAAAGGAGATGAGTTACATTGGATGCTTAAAAAATTATCTGTCTGATCAATATTAAGTTCATAAATACTAGATTTTTTAAATCAGATTCTCACTATCACAGTTAAAAATATATCTAAAAAGCTCATTTAAAACCCCATAATTCCATCCTCTGTATTTGGTTCCTAGTTCATATTACTTTGCGTCTGTCGAGTTATTTACACCTGTCCCAAGTGGATACAACACACTTTCAAGTCAAAAGTTACAGTCAGGCATTTGATGATGAGACAAGGAAGTTAGGAATCAGGCTTGCTATCTGTAAAGTGCCATTTTTAATAACATAAAACCCTCTGTAAACTGAATATTGGTAAATACAGGCAGATACCTAAAATAATTTAAAATCTTTTCTCCTGATCTTTGAGTAAAAACCCACAGCTGATTTACAAACTATAAATAAAATTCACTCATGCAAACAACTTGGCACTAGCTCTCTTCCACATGTAATTGAAACCAGCTGAGGAATTGTGTCTCTAAAGAGGGGATGTCAAAGAGTAAACACAAACTTAAATACAGCAACATGAATTCAACAGTTATGTGTATAGAATACTTGTCTTTGTGTTCACTCACCAATACAGTACAAAGCATATATCAAATTGATTTGGTTTTCTTTCTTTTTTTACTTTCATTTTAGCTAAATTTCATGCCGGAAGTTACATGGTGTGCTAAAGCATTGGGCTTTTGTATTTGGAGGTCTGGGTTCAAATCCACTCGATTAATTTGTCCCCTCGATGTGGTCATTTGCACATCTCCAAATCACCGTGTAACTTGACTCAGTTATACCTTGTGTCTGAGGGACTAAAAATGCCATGAGTGTCTCGCTCCTGGACTGAGGTGCATTGCTAAGTTTGAAGTACTCTCAAAAAAGTGTCTTGATTCATGAATCAATCACACTTATATATATAAATATATATAAAAATATATAATGTATATATAAAAATATATACATATATATATATATATAATCTGAGAAACCCATGGAAAAGAAATTTTAAAAAAAGATGAGACTGAAGGGCTGCCTGGCTTGTACCACCAACAATATTTAATGGTCATTTTTACAGCAAGGACTCCTGTCAATGTATAAAGGTCACTAGCAGGAAGTTTAAGGAAATAAGATAAACTTATCCAGGTATGAGCATTTAAACATGTGCATAAAACTGGTGCTATAAAATAATGTACTGGAAGAAAAATACCAGTGTTTCAATGTATATATTCATCTAATTCCACATACTAAACAAAACTGCACAAAAATTGCTAACAAATTGCAAGCATGCTCCTGCAGAATAAAAGCGAGCGAAGGGAAGGGTTTCTTAGATTAATGCGTGAACAGCTGCATCCCCAGTTTAGTCTCCTGGCTGGTATGAATAATGTATTGACTAAGAGGCAAAATGCACATTAATGTTCTTTTATTAATGAAACTAATATATATCTATATTTGGTGGCTAGCAGTAAATTAAGACAAGTGAAAAGAATAACAGTCACTGCTCACTTTCATAAAATTCAGTTACTTTAATCCAGTAATTACTGACCTGACAGAAAATATCAGCCCACAGCTAAAATAAGGCTCTTCCCATTGCAAATCCACCACATATATCAAAGCGGTTGTAGTTTTTGAAAATCTGTTCATAAATACACAGTGCAGTGTTTTCCAAGATAAAAAATAAATTTGCTCCGTAACTTCAAGTGGTAGAAATCAGGATGAAGACACTCTTTAAGGAAAAATTCTGGAAGAATGCTAACTGCACCTTAATATGTCAATGACAGAAACAATGATTTTAAAATAATGCTCTGTTACTACAAGTTAAATGCATTTGCAAAAATGACTTGGTAACCATTTGGTACTGGGTGTCAGGATTACTAAATGTTGATGCAAAATACCTTAGTGCTTAATGAAGTACTTCAGACCCATCACCACCCAATTATTAGAGGCAATCCACTTATCTTCTGCTGGATAAGAAGCTCTGCATTTTCTCATATGGATTGCAGGAGGGCAGCTGCATATTTTAAATAAGAATGCTATCTTTACATTTTAGTTGCCATTACTCACATATAGTGCTCAAAGTTCTCAGTCCCTAACCTAGTGCCGGGAAAAATAAAATGTCAAAATGTGATAATGAAAATCTGGGATTTGCAGCTCTGTGAAGCACAAGTGCACTTTCGATCCTCCTAATATTTATTAAAAGAGTAGCATGAAGTAGAAACGCCCTGGAAATCCATAATGTGGTGGATTCCATAATGGAGTGGGTCATGCACCAGCAAACCACCCAGATGAACAGCAGGTGAAAGAATGCATCTGTTTAACCCAGGCAACGTGTATAAGAGGCCTTTGTTAGAAAACCATCGATAATGATGAAAAAGCTGATTTTCGGAATATGTCCATGTACGTAAGAAAGTATAGTAGGTGAAAATCACACAAACGACATGCAGTCAACACTCACATGTATCTGTCTTACCATCTTTGCATTCTAAAGGATGGATCTATCATATTTTGAAACTGTTTCAAGGTAAAAAGTTACCAGGACATCATTATATGAAAAATACCATTTTTGCAGAGTGCAGAGCCACAATACCATCTGCAGTATATTACACACTGAAAGTGTCAAACATCATTGGAACATTGGGCAAAAGCCTGTTCTTGCAGGTTCTATAGGGCCTGAGCACTGGGTTTGTGGCCAGAAGTGCCCCATTTCCTAGTTCTGACATGGTAAACACTAAACATTAAAATATGACCTGTGTATTTTTGCTTTCACTAGATAAATACTGACCTCTTTGACTCTCTGTGACTTTGTAGCTTTTTATTCAATAAGCTCTTTGGGTGAGAAAGGCTCTAAATGTTCCTCAGCCCAGGAGAGTAACCATAATAATGCCCTGGACTTTAGAAGTATATCTTTATAAAGACTGATTAGATCAAATCCAGGGCAAACACTGGATAAAAATGTAAAGAAAAACAGTCACAAAACATCTCTGGAAGTTTCTGAAGGGCTAGGAAGCCAGAAATATTTGACCCTACAAACTACTGCAGCATAAGGTGCTAGATTAGATGAGACCATCAGGGGGTTTTCACTTAATATCTTTTATTTTTGAGAGAGGGTGTGCTTTTATGTATATTTAAACAAATAGATTTAAACAATCTATTTCAAGTCTCTAAAGCTTTTCCAACAATCATAGAAAGATAACATCTTGGGGTTTATTTCTAAAGACATCTTTGAAAAGATGTCCTGGTACCTAGTTATCCTTGTTCTTTATAAAAAGCAATATCCTAAAAAAACAATTTTCTTATACATTCCCTTACGTGTAACTTATCTAAATTTAAATACCTTCAGATTTTACATATACATTTGCCATTCTCATGTAGTTGGTTTTAAAAATAAATTCTGAATTTAATACTGGTATTTTTATTTATTCAACAAGAAATGTTTCAATTTCTCAGGGGAGAGTATCTATTACCACAGGATGATGTGATGTGGTTTAAACTTTAAATAAATGCTTATTTCCTGTAAGCATAAAATACATCCTTTAAATGGAAATCTGTATTTTATAGAGGGGTAATATATGCCATTCTTTTCAATTTTCACACAAAATTACATACTGTAAGCAGTATATTCACTGTGTGTAAAAGATCTAGGTATTCTTCTGTTTCACATTAAAAGTAATCAAAAACTGAATTGGTTCAAGGCTAAGAAACATAGAAGGCATTGAAAATACTAATTAGAATACTTTACCAAAATATAGCAGTAAACAAAAAAAAAAAAATCTGGCAGATGAAAAGTTTTGGATTTTGTAGCAATTATTATTTAAAATATAGGGATAAACTTATCAAAGTGGATCATTTTACCCTTTTAGAGTAGTGCTGTATAGGTTCTAGAGACAAAAATAATAGTTCAGCAATATAGCCTAACTAAATCCATTTGCTATAGTAGTTCTGTACTCCTGCCCATCCTTCTGTCTCTGTTACATCATTGAATGCTGGTTGCATTATTTGAAAGGACAGATTGCTATAATGCTATTCTGCACCAGGATGATGGATTTAGTTTTCATTTTAGTCTCAAAAATATGCTGGCTATAAATACCTCTCGGCTCTCCTATGAGGCTCACACTGTAACTGGTAAATTTTGTAGAGAAATCAGTCATGCATATCTTAAGAGAACACAATAAATCCTTTGAAGCAGAATAACTTTTTTGCTGCATTCATTTAAATAGACCTTTTCATTATAGGGACAAATTTTACAAGACTTATGAGTGAAACCTATACAGTTCTCAAAGTTATCTTTGCTTCCAGCGCCATGATCAGACACTTGGTTGCATTTTATATGTCATCTTACTGGTCACCTGCCTTTTCCCATTTTTCTTTTTTCCAAAACAGTCATGGGCTGGGATTTAAGGAGGCAGCCCTGTTTAAGAAGCAGGTAACCATGTGTCAAAGTGCTCTTTCTGAATCAAGGCCTTCCTGTTGAACTTATAATTTTACAGTGATTCCAGGGACTGCAGTCTAAGATCCCATAATCAAGAAGACAGCAAAAACCAGTCCTGTGCTTGAAACTGATAGTCAAACTTAGGGCAACCCTTTCTTGGGTTGAAGTCTCACCTTGTAAATGTGCCAGAAAAGCAGAAGAAAGAACGTGGCTAGAAGTTACAGCCATCTTATTAAGAATTGCATTCTCAATGATCAAAAAATAATGCCCATGAAGTAAATATTGCTCTTTCCCATACCTTAGCTAGACGTGGATGAAATTAGCAGAGTATTGAATTTGGTAGACCTTGTTTAACAGGAAGAGACAATGTGGTCAGGCTAAACAGGTCTTTCTGTCAGAGCTCTTCAGCGTTCTCCCTAAGAACATCCATTGAGTGGCATGATGTGTGAAGGAGCTCGGCTAGTTCCCTTTGGTGTTTGTTTTTCTCTCTTGTCTGACAACTTCATCACAATCCCTCTTTGTTAGCTGATTGCACTGACTTGAACATGGGTGAGTGTTTATCAGCCTTCATTAGGTCAAATCAAACACAAGTGTACATCTCTGCCTTGCCTGTAGAAAGAGACTTATACTTTGAGAAGGGTGGGGGGAAGGTCACTTGGTATTTGGCTTGAAATTTGATCCTGTTAAAGGATGAAATTAATAACATCCAGAAGTGGAACATATGGCATCCATATATATGGCACTGTATCTGCTTGATGATGTCACGCTACCTCTTAAGGTTTGGGAAATGCACTTTTTAAAGCGTTTAGCTATGTTGTGGGCTCAACCTTTCAGACCTGACTGAGACAGAGCAGGCTTAATTTGGTCTGAACATTTATTATCCCTGGTATTTGCAGGCCACATAAAACCTCATGGTTTTCATTATCTTTGCATTTCACACACAGCCTAATTTCATTTATTCTTATTTTATGCCCCTGCCAGACCACCGCTCTTGATAAGGAGAGGCAGGTTTTCCGACGAAGACGCAACCAGGATGTGAGGGGACGTTATAAGGCTCAGCAAGCTCCACCTGAACTCAACTCCGAATCGGAAGACTATTCACCAAGTTCATCCGAGACTGTTCGCTCACCTAACTCACCCTTTTAATAAAACACTTTTTCTCAAAAGTCTTGGCTTTAACCCTTTGAGACCCTGAAACTACTTCAGGCCTGTGTGAGTGAATAGAGCTGATCTATCCAGCAGTAAACGCTGGGATGGTGGAACACAAAAGGGTGCTCACAGAATCTTTGTAAGAATAATTTCCTAATTGATTGAAATACTTGTTCTCTGTTTAGATTGCAACTTGCTGCTAATAAGATCCTCAAAGGGTTAAGGCTATTTTGCTTTTTTATTTAAAGATAGAAGCAGTGAATGTTTTCATCAGTGGAGCTAGGAACTGCAGTATGTAATTTTAGCACATGTTAACCCTCTGAGTAAATTATCACCTTAAATCTTGACAACCCATATTAGGGTTTTATTCTGGCTTTTTTGCTTTTATACGCACATATCTTTTATAGTATCCTGAAGTTCCTTGCCTGTTTCTGGCTAAAGATATATCAAATGTACTATTGCTTAGGAATTATAAATATAGGCTTAAAAATGAAAATAAAATTAAGCAAATGGTGTCTTCTGCAGCAGCTCATTCCAGACCTGCATCGTATTTCCACACGGAGTGACTGTTATTGGATGATAGGATGCAGGGCAAAATGGGAAATTCAGTTTAGGGCATTCTCATGGTTTACAGAAGGTGACATGATGATGGCCACAAAAGATTGCTTCCATATAGTTTGCTGCTAATGATAATGTCGAGTTTTGGAAAATTTCTTGAGGACACAATCTGCCATGTGATTGTATGTAATGATCTAGTTGAGAAGTTCCTGGTTCCTTTGCATCACATTCAGGAATGTGGAGTCGTCCTCTCAACATGACCTGGTTATTCTGGCAGAGGCATTGAAACAGATTAACACTGATGAGCATTACCCTTTAAATAGCTAGAGTACTTCTAAATCAGGGAAAAATACAAGTAATTTAATATATATGTAAAGCTTAAATTGAATTAGCAAAAGTTTTGTCTTCAAAATGGAGAAACTAAAAATGGTTCACCAGTTTTATTTGCAATAATTAATAAAATGAGCATTTACGCAGAGTATATATATATATATATATTACTGGTTTGTTAAAACCTCAAGACAACATTATAGCTTTTTATTTGACCATAAAGTTGGCTTCCACAGAAATATTACAGTGTGTAGACTTTTGCTTCAGATGTGATAATTTGGAAAAAAAAATGGCTTAGAATTTCACTTGAATGAAAGAAGCAACTTTCAAAATCATGTTCTAAAATAAAAAACATTGTGAAATTTAAAGTTTCTCTTATTGCTCATATAAAATGGAAGTTTTCTCCTCTAAAGTTAAAGTTTTCTCACAATGTTTAAACCACATGTGGTTTCCTCTCTCTCTCTTCCTCGCTCTTTCTTGCTCTTCTCCCTCTCTCCCTCCAGCCTTGCCCTTTCTCTCTCTTTCTTTCTTCCTTCCTTCTTTTTTCTTCCTGTTATACAGCCAAAAGTATCCGTATACTACCCAAAATGACATGCAGATTTTCTCAGCTTTCCAGGAAATAGAAATAAATTTTTCAGGAACAGGGCAAGTTGCCCACAGTATTGTTCCCATTCTGAGTGGTGTTTGTTCATGGAACTGTCCGTATGAGTTGTGGCAGTCAATGTATATCTGCAGCTGGTGGGGATGAGTGTAAATCTCTTTCGCACTTCTAGGTGGAAGTATCAGTTGAACTGTAGTTCAAGAAACATTGGAATTCTGTTTCTCCATCCTTTGAAGTTCATCTTTCATTGCCTCAGACATGAAGACTTTAAACACAGGAATTTAATCTTGTGGATCTTCACACAAGTAGTATGAGTATTTCATATAGAATATTTTTTAATCCACCTGATATTGATAATCTAGTATTGAGATACTTAGTAGAAACTAGGTCTCCAGACTTCCTTGATAATACAGAGAGATTAGAATTACAGGTTTGATTCATCTCACCTGACATGGAAACACATTTTAGGCAGGACTCAAGTTTTCATTACCCTGTTGGTCTCACTCCATCAACTGTAGAAGGAACTGCTGGTGGAACCTTACATCAGAACCAACTTCAGATTATGAGTTTACTAGAAAGTCATCTAAGCCAACAGTAGACTCTCTGAATGCATGTCTGTGGGCAGAAGGCCTGTGTATGGCCTCAGTTCCTCTGTCTGGAACCTAAGTAACAACACTTTAAAGCAAGTGAAGCAAATAAGAGAACCCCATTGGGCCAGGAGGTGAAGGGACAAAGGAGCTGCTGTACAAAAGTTCTTGGATTTTAAGTTTTGGGAAAGGGTTATGTCTGTGTGTCAGATCCTTGACTATAACCATCCAACCCTAGGCTCATTATGGAGAAAATATGCTCAGTAACTAGGGAATAGTCACTGCCATCTTAATGGTTGTAAATTTGTAACTTTTAGATGGGAAAAGGACTATTTTTCCATAGGATCAGAACCTCAGTCAAGATAAAGCCTTCCTTGTCACTTACCTACCCTAATTTACAGTAGGTCAGAATCTGGCACAAGTTTGACCAGTACTGACCTTCCCACATTTTATCACAGCTTTCGATTTAGAAGAGATACAGCTCAGCCATGTAAATGCAAGGCATACATGTGGTAATAAAAAAGTGTCCATTAATACCACATGCTCCTTGACTATTGTGAAAATTTGGCAGTCTTAAAGAAAAGGCCAGTGTTCATTCTTCTTAATTAGAGAGGGAAGTCAGGAGAAAAAAAAATATGTTTCACCTTATGCATGAGAAATATTATTCAAAAACCCATCTGGGATTTTCCTATCACCTTTTCTTTGCTTAGGAATACAGGGTTATCATTAAAATAAGATGTTTGGCTCCTTCATCTTAGACCATCTTGTATTACTTAAAATGTATGTAAAAATAATCCTAGATCCTGCAAATCCTACTCATCCCCAGCATCTTATGTTTCTGATCATTGGTTCATGTTTTATGAACATAACTATAAAAAATATTCCTTTAAGTTATTTTTAGGTTTTTGAGAGACTGGCTTTCAAATTGCTGATATCCTATTTTAGACTTCAAGGAAAAGTATCTGAATATTTGAACTGTTTCAAAAGAGTTTCCAATGATGATTTTAAATATATCCATATATCCATAGAGATATATTTTAATAGATGCATATATAAGTATATATATTTATGGTTTCATGGAAGTTATAATGGTTTAGGCTTGTTTGGAAGTGACTGCCATTTTTTTTTTTAATCTGACCTCTGAATTTTTGGGGTAAGTGAAGACAGAATATGTGGCCCTATAAATATTTGAAACACCAATGAAAAAAAGAAATCAAGCATAATAGACTATTTTCAATGTGATCATCTGTGAGAGCACGTAGCACACCGTGGTTATTTTACTGTAATACAGACCAGTCCTTCTGACTTCTTCTTCATTTCTCTCTTGAATCACTGGCTGGTATTGCTGCTAAATGTGACAACAATTGTTTTAGTTAGCAGAGATGGATGGCAGTTATGGTAGGCACCATCTATCAACTAGGAGATGGAGACGAGCACTTCCGAAGGGTGACTCAGGTCATCTAATGCTTGGTCTCTGGAGATGCCTGGCAGCCTCATCTTAGTATTAGCAGGAAAGTAGAACAGGGTCACTTCCAACTTAATTCCTCTCAATTAAATATAAGCAGGGATAACAGGGACTCTAACCTAAGTGTGATGTTCTAGTGAGCTTACATGCAGTAAGCAAACTTTGATGTGAAAATTTAGTAGTGGGTAGCACAGGATTAGCTAAAAGTTAGTGAGCTGGGAATTGTCTCATCTAGATGTATCTGTCTAAGAGTTAAGCATCTAATACAGGGCAATAATCTAAGCTTCCCATATAGGTGCTAGAGACTGGCTTCTCTAATAGATAATTATAATTCTAGGGTGGATTAATCACTCATGAGATGAGGTGCCTAGCCCAAATATATTTAGAACATGATTTATTAAGTCATGACATATAAATTAGTATTTCTGTAAGTTACAATTTTTCATAACATTGATGTACAAAAAATCCAGAATACTATGGTTCTACTCAGAGGGTTAACAGAAAAGCACTAGGCATGCTGATTACATTGGTGTATCCAAACTGCTTTGCTTTTTTAGCCAGTGTTTGCTGATTTTTTCAGAAAATTCTTGAAAAAATTCAAGTTTGAAATAATTTAGGTGTTGTTGTTTAAGGAATTTCTATAACCAAATTAATCTTATTTTTAGCTCAAGTTATCACAGGAATAATATGTATCATTGATGCAGTGTAAGTCTGTAGTTACAAATTTTATTAATTCCACAAGTGATTCCAGAAATCTCTCTTTTTTTAAGTACTTATTATAGAGCTTACAATGGTGGCATAGGTGACTGAGACTGTCTTTCTCATTGGTAAACAAACAATATTGTAATTTCAAGAAAGTCCTAAGAATCAGCTTTTCAGTTTGGTAGTGTACTAGTTAGGGGAAAGCTATCTCATTACATGCATTGTGTAAATCATCTTTGTAGATGAAGATTGTTCATATTAATGAACACATTATTTTTTCCTTGACATTGTAGCAGAAACTGTTTACTTGTTAATGAACAACCAATACATTAATTTGCTTCAGACTGTTAGAGGGGAAAGTGAGATTCCAGTCATTGACAATGTTATTGCTTTACAGTAGCCCTCATCTAATTTAAATGTGGTGCATACTACAATAAGCAAAGCCAAACCTGTGAATAAACTCCTGAAAAAGCCTGGTGGGTCTTTATTCAGTTGGATGCTCTCATACAGTAGCATGTGACAGCAGGAAGGCTTTCAAGAATTGTTGAAATGAAAGCGATATATCCACAAATAAGAGCTAAATTGCAATCCTTTCCCTATGGGGCATATATGTTTGAAAAGAAAAAATAAAGAAAAGAAAAGAAAAATTGGCTCAGAGGTTTGCAGTGGTACTATATTACCACAGGGCAAGTACATTAAATCATTGTTATTTGCTGGCCTGGGGTATATGTTGGAAAATGGCATCTTTTTTATTTAGTTTAGATTGTGGGCAGGGAGAGCTTTCCTAATATTATTGCAGTGCCTGCTAGTGCTGCCATGGCTAAGGCTGTGTTAGTATTTCCATTATAAACCCTTAGTCTCAAAGGTTTTTAATTTGATTGTAAAAATTTGCTTCAGGCAGAAACTTGGCATACAATTTTTCAGCTCAGAACAGTTCTTTTCCTAAAATATGAGAGAAATCAGCTTGACCTCTTCAACATTTATTTTCCAAGTGTACACAAACATTCGTAGACACAAAGGCGATTTTTATGCAGCTCATTTCAGATGTGTCATGTTTTCAAGCATATCTCAGAGGTCTTAACTACAAAGGCGACAGCTCAGAACTTTTGGGCATTTTGAAAACCAGGAAGAAAACTCAGTGATCAAGAGCAAAAATGTTCCACATGTGGGGGAGTTTTATTTTGACGCGATAAGCATTTAAAGTTTGCACGGTAATGGGTATGTATACGCCCTGCTGAGTGCTCATGTAATTCCTAAACCCATTAGTTTAAGTCATTCCATGTACAAAATGCTAAATGTGAATATGCTGAATTTCCCTGTAAGACTGGAAAAAGAAGCAGTTTTGTCTTGTCTTTTATAGTAGCACCATGGACAAAGCTGACAATACACCAGCGAAAGGGGTCCAGGAAGAGAAAAATCAAAAGTACATTCCCCCTTTTCTCTTAAGGGGAAAAAGAATTGTCTGAATAAGATGGAGTTGAAAGCTCACACTGAATAAGATAAGTGTCAAAAGCAATTTAAAAAGCATAAGTATGGAACCATTTGAAAACTATAAAAGTGCTAGAGAGCCATGCAGTGTAGTGAATCCATGCGTGGAACCAATCACCTACTAATCTGGAGCAAATTTACAGCTACAAACAGGCATAATTAATACACAAATCAAACACACCCAGCGGCAGATGGAATTGAAATCCTAGTCCTTTTAGCAAACATAATGCAGACCTTTTCCTCATATATTCACTAAATGAGACCGTGTGTAGCTGTTTGAAGTAGTGTTGCATACGGGCTAGTGGGGAAATTAGGTGTTTAAAAAATGGCTGCAAATTAATTGTTTTTATTAGCAATTCTACCTCACTGGGTCCTTTTGGGAAATTACAGCTTTTGAAAAGTGATGTCTATGCATTTTATATTTGTATGCATATATATGTGGATAGCCCATGCCAAATGGCTTCAGTAAGAATTGAGTTGCTATATTGAGGTTTTGTGTTGCCTGAAGTTTTCTGCAACAGTGGCCAGAAGTGACAAAGTCTCCATGAAATAAATAATTTGTGGATTGATCCACCTGTAATGGAGATGTCTTCCTAATCTTTCTCTTTGTGATCAACTTGGGTGATAAACCACAGTGCTCAGCCATGTCTGGAAGTATTCTCCCTACATAAATGTTTGGGAAGGAGACACTGGATAGCTCTTGGCACCCATTTTCTTGGCACCCACCTACAGTGCTGCACATTTTGTCAAGCCATGTGTAAATATCAGTTTGGGAAAATAACTGTTTGCACCAAATGATAGAGCCAGTAAAAGCACATAGGTCGTGATTAGCCATGACAAGGGTAGACTGACATTTGGAAGATGGTTTCTGACCAACTGATCAGTCTGGCTTTTGAGAATTTTTCCAACAGAGCCATTGGAACCAAGAAACTCAGAATGATTGTTAGGTGCGACTTGATCTGTTCATGAAAACCTTTCTTCTTGAGGTGTTTCTGATACGTCCTCGTATGTATTTCCTGATGTAGGAAACTCTGGACTCAAAAAGCCAAAAGACAGCTTTATTTCTATGTGTCTGACAGATTTTAATGCTAGTGATGAGTTATTCACATACATATAATTTTAGGTGTCTTGAAAAAAAAAAGCAGTGATGAAAAAGAAGCTTAGCTTACTTGACTAGAGTTACTCTCAGGAAGAGCTGACATTACTACCATAACTGTTACTGCTGCTGCTATTACTATTCTGCTACCACCACTATTGCTCTTTGGAGGTAATGGCTTTATTTGACCTGTGCATCTCCATTAGATGCCTGGAATGCTTCAAACTTGCCAGTAAGGCTAGCAAGGTCTTATATGAGTAAGAGCATCCATAAATTTGTTTTCTTTTCAAACAGAATGCCCACAGCTATCAAAGCTGAGTTCCATCATTTGGTGAGAGTATGAGAATTGTAAAGAGAGGCATTGGTAAATTGAAGGAGAGGATTATTTGTAAAGTGTAAATACAATGTCCAAGGGAATTCCTGGTGCTGTATCTCGCAAAAGAGAGTGATAGATTTTTTTTTTCCCTTCAGCAAATTCAAGCACGTAGGAAAAATGCCAATAAGCCCTTGAGACGTGAAATTCTGATAATTTGGTGTTTATTGTTAATCTTAACAAGGTGTAATCTTTGTGACATCGCTTCACGGTAATAGGGAGATAGAATTTGAGGTGGGAAATGTTAGATCTTGGCGACTTTTGCCATTGCCAACTAAGGGGTGGGAAGAATTAAAAATGACTGACTGATACTAAAACAAGCAGTTCTGAAGAGACGTTTCTAGAGATTTGATGTGAAAAACAAGGGAGGGGAGGACTCCTGAGTATTTCCCAAAAGCCAGTTTATCACTTGCCATTTGTCTGGTCTTTGGTGTCTTAACTGAGGGGAAAACAAATTGCTCAAATTGGTCCAAGGTTAAAGACAAATCCACTATAATTTATTTTTTACTTTATTAAGGAATTAATAATAAGATTTTATATTCTGCGGGAAAGGAAACTATTAAAGAATTACAGGAGTGTGAATTAAGTAGCACTTTTCCCATGCCTGCTAAAAAACCATCTAAGGAAGTGGTGGCCTTCAAACAAGTTTCTAAATTACTTAAATTTAGAAAAAATTCAAGGTTTTTTGAAAACTCAGAAATTTCTATGTAATTGATTGGCATAAAGAATGGCATAAAGGAATCTTTAATTTTCAAGGTACTGATTAAGTAAGTTTTATATGCCACATATTCCTGCAAAAATAAGGAAGAAATACAAATTTTTCAAAATGTGAATGAACAGAAATTACATCTGATAATATCTTAATTTATGAGATAATTTTTTAAGTTGCTGCTTACTCTTATGTAAAATATTTTCTCTAATTAGATAGTAAAAGAGTAGAAAAGGAAAAATCACTTAATACCTCAGTTCTACCCTCAGCTTTTAATGAGTTCATGTTTCTTGAGCAGAGAATCATTAAATATATTTCAATTCAGTCATCACAAGCAAGCCACCAAGGAGTTAGATCCAGCTGCATTCCTGAGAATCTGTATAGAAGCTTTAAAATTCAGTCATGCAGCCACATCCTAGCTTTCTCTCATAAACCTCTGTTCCACAATGAGTCTTGATGAACAGGATTATTGAAAAAAAGGATGTAACTATTCAGAAAATTCTCACTTCATGTCCTAATATCCCAGCACAGGATATGGGTTTGGATAGAGGTATGGAAATCAAATATAGTCCAGCTGTGGATGGATAGGCTTTGTATCTAATGCCCTTCAACACTATGCCTACCAACTCTCTTGAGAAATGTGAATGCTGCTTTACTTTGGAAGCCTGCTAAATCCCACTAATGATTGGAGGTTTGATTGTAAATGGATGGATTTTAGGAATTAGCAGGTGAATTAAGAAATACAATAAAGGGCAAGAGGACAATGTATTGCATAGTGTATTCTTTCATTTGTTCTGACAATTGATTTAATTTTAATTTTGTATTTATTTTATTATCAGCAAGTGTGCTGGAATATAAAAATTACAAGTAGTACAAGATCCCACTAGGGCTCTCTGATTATTTTTGATTAAAGGCAGGAAAAGTGCTATTTTATCTATGTAGATAAAAGCATGTATTTAACCCTACTTTCATTTACAACGTAATAGTTGCCATTTAGCCACTGGGTCATGGAATGATTCTTGATGCAGGACATAGCTGCAGAACTAAAGAGTCTGTTAGATGTCTGTGTTTGTCTGTCTGTCTAGAATATTATTTTTATTTTCCACAGGGATTATTAATTGACGACAGGATTATAGGCATGTGGTACTTTCCCTTTTGGATTTTGTCATCCCAAAGAGTTTGTCCTCCATCTTACTGGCAGCACAAGATTTTGGCATGTGAAAATGAAGGCTTATGGTTTGTGAACACCATAATCCTTCATGAACTTTCACTGTCAACCCTTTTCTCCTCCGCTCCCTTCCACACGTCTACAGCCTCTCCAGGCTGCTTGTTTCTTTCTCCTTTCATACACTCCACTTCTCTTGTATGGTGCAAATATTGTACATCTGTGTGTAAAACAGAGCTGGGAAACTGCTCCAGGGGAATAAAAAAGCTTTGCCCTGCATTAATTACATGGTTCTGTTCATTGTTCCCATATACCAGCACACAAGGAAATGGGGTATAAAGAAACTGGCTGCTGAAGTGGGAAGATGGGACTGCTTTCAACAGCAATGGTGACTTAAATAGTAAATGACAGTAAGGGGTAAGGGCTTAAAGGTGTGTTGTGTATTTTGGGATTAAGTTCTACACTGTTGTTCTTTATATTTGGACTTTCAAATAATTTTTTAAAAATAAACTTAAAAAGTGGTGTGCTGAGGAAAAAAATATTACAATTACAAAAGAAGAAAGACTTGAAGGAAGTTGGAGCACAATGTGTTTAAATATTGCATACACTCAGTGAAAAGGGAAATACATAGAGAGGCATCCTGTGCTATCTTCAAATTACATCCGTGCTTTAGGTTTTTGCAGTGCTTTCTACAGGACAATAATGGCAGACACGCACAGACTCTATGTTTTAGTCACTTGTCCCCAGGTGGTAAATGACATACAGCTTTATCATTTGTTGCTACTTAACCTTCAATAAGGGAAAAGGCAGTTGCTGAAAATCCTAAGCCTGAACACTGCCCTGGTTGTAGCTTCTTGCTGTGCCCCAAAGCTGCACTGGCTGGGCTATGTTTTCCACTTTTGGTGTAGGTAGAAATCTAAACTCTGGCCTGCTGTGTGCCAGCATTTGCACTGCTGGTCCCTGCCAGAAACCGAGAGCAGTCATGAGGCTCCTCTGCCCTGCACAGTCAGCAGCAGCTTCTCCTGGTGCCTGAAATACCATTTACCATTTGCTAAATGAAGGCCAGTGAAATCCTCTTTTTGAAAGATGCTTGAATCCAAGATAATCTTAAAAGACATGCTTCTGCAAAGGAACTAAAGAGTGAAGCTATTGGTGCTGGTTTGTTGCCTGTGTACTGGCTGTGAGCAGCTGCTAGGCAGCCAATGGGGCAGCAGACATCAGGAAGCAAATGGAAACCCTGTGGGCACCTCGCAAATCAGCAGTACATAGTCATAACCAAAACTTCCCTGGAGAGCAGTTGGGTTTGGGGCTGGGTTTTGCTTTCATTTTTCTAAACAGGAAACATGTTCATAACTCCAACTTGCCTCCTGTCACTTGTTTCAGTTATGTTCAGGGAAATTGGACTTTGGAAATTGGGGTAAGTGGGGCAGAAAATCAGTAACATTACATCAAAGAACTGTCCAAGTCCTATCACGGCTCTCCTGTTTGGGCAATAGGTAGATAAGGAAGGTAGGCTCTCAATTATGTCCAGCTGCTCATTCTGAAGTGCAGACAGATTGCACTCCAGACAGAGAAATCATCTGAATGGAAATCAGTAATTCATTCTTTATTTCCCTTCACAGAACTCCTAACATGGAGTTCTGTATCGCTATTTTATGTGCAATTACCATGTATACATACTATAAGGTTTCAGGATACCCCCCAGATTGTAACCCTTTTATGTCAGCTCTAGGTAGGAGAAACAAAATCCATGGTAAGAAATTAATAAATTACATTGCAATTACAAAGTTTAACTTCTAGCACTGGGATGGTTGTCTGTTGTCAGAGGTTGCATATTTTTGATCAAAAGCATGAATTTGCATATATTTGTTTGAGCAGACAATGAAGTTTGAAATACAGTGAGTTTAATTTTCCATATACTAAAAACTGACATATCTGGTTCAAGACTTCTCAAATTACCTGCATTGAGGGAAATCAATTTATTCCTTTCTGTTAGATGCCTAAAAAGATAAATTCACTGACCCTGAAAATATATCTCTTTTTATTCTTGCCCACATCCATAATCCTCCCTTCTTAATAGATGAAAGTCATAATTAATATGCCACTAGAGAGTTTTCATTATTTCTTCAGAATTACATCCTAATTTACTACATTAGCCTGATTAAGTAATGAATTTGTCATTTCTAGTTTTTCCTTAAGAGCATGAAATATCTCATTTTTGACCAGGCAATGCTAAACTAAACAGCAATTGAGGAAGATACTTTGGCCTAAATCCCTTTTGCTAAAAATTCTTTCAAACTCTTTTCTTAATGCACACCTAAATACAGAGAGCTGCAGAGCCCCACAGGCCCTCTCTGCCCACAGACCTTGCAGCCACAGAGCTGGAAGCAAAGCACAGTGGCCTGACAAGCTGTCCCCCCTGCACTGAGAGCCAAAACACCAAGAGAGGAAGTCTGCTGTGGCACAGCAATTTGATTCTTTACTGAAATGACATGTTGAAGTGGCACTAGACATGCCCCATCCCATTCCTACAGTAGTGGTCCCTTCCATTGACTGAAGGAAGAGAAAACACAGATTTTTTTCTTTTCCCAAAATTCCATAATTTTCTATGCATCAGTGACAAAAAGCCAATCCTTCCCTCACCTGTGTGTGACAGAAAAATTTGGTGATTTTCTGTGTTATATTTTGAGAACTGGATGATGTTTTTATTGTTGTTAAGAAAACACCTTTAGCAGTTAATTTCAATATTTTCTTTTAATTTGTCTGTAGCAAATGACAAAGTATCGTATTCTTCCCTTTTTCTCTGTCAGGAAAATCTTGTCTTCATTCCCTGCAGTCTTTCCCATTTAACCCAAAAGGCTCTGTTAAGTAGCTAACTCACTGATTGAGTGTATTAATGTGCTCAGTAGCCTAATTTGTGTCAAATATGCACTGGTTGCCATTGAAGTGTCAAGCTGTGCTTTTTGTAGCAGCTATACTTGGAAGGAAGACTTGTAGGTTCCTCCTTGGACTCAGATGTTGAAGGTATCATAATTGTCACAGGTGGAAATTTTCTGAGGCATTTGGAAACGTTTAATGACCAGGCTGTGTGCCTGTATGGGAACACAGACTGGAAAAAAGTGGCTCGTTCTGCCCTGAGGCCACTGATAAAATCCTGAGAGAGAAACTCAGTTGGTCAATGGAGCTTGAATGAGATGCAGACTGATGTGTGTGTGTGTATATATATATATATATATATACATATGATTGAACAGGTTAAACCACAAATAACCATGTAACACTGAAATTGTACTTCTCCAGAAACTATTAAAGGAAAAAGGTAAGAGGGAGTGAACTGATACAAAACCATGTGAAATTGCAGTAAAATGACCATATATTTTATTTTTTGCAGCAAGGTCTCTCCTGCAGCTGTTTCCCTGGAACACCAGGTTTGTGTGCTCCCTCTCCAGTGAGTGTGAAGGTAATGGAGATTTAGACTTGTCATAGAATTGAACAGGATAGCTAGAAATCAAGTATTAAACTCTTTGCTACTTACTTACTTGAAGTCCAAATGTGGAAGAAAAATCTCCCATAGGACTTTGATTTAGTCTCATGTGTGCTGTCTTTCATGTGTCTTAAATTACACTCCAGTGAGGCTCCTGTGCCCCAGACCTGTCAGCGTACCACCACTTGCCTGTATCTGTGGAAAATAAATCACTACTTTGAGTGCCAGAATACTGTTAGTTTAACTCTTACCTCTTTTCCTCTCTTCATGTCCTACTGTCATCCTCGCCCACTCCTCCCCTCACAACTTTGAGTCTTTTGGCTGATTTCAACCAATCTGGAGAGAAGAGGCAGAATTCTCAAAAATAGTTAAGGACATAGAAATGTTGTGAAAATCAGCAACTCAGTGGCTGAGAGAAGCCTAAATTAACTGTTGGCCCTTGTGCCAAAGAGAGGCGGATGTGGGCAGTGCTCCTGCCCAAAAGGGCAGCTTAGTGGTTGTACCTGGCCGCCTTTCTGCAAGGGCCTTTCTTTCAGGGCTCTGGTGGCTGAAGGGATAAGTGGAGAGCTGGCTTGATGCTGCTTCGAGCAGCCCACAGTACAATGGACCTTCAGGAGCCTTTTCCCACTTACAGCTGGAAGACTTAATCTCAACAGTTTATGTTCTGCAACATAACTGAATAAAACCCTGAGAGAAAGCAACAAATCCCTCATCTTTTCTTCATCTTTCTCCTGCTTCTGCTTCATCTCTGAGTGTGAAGCACTGTTATGATCCTTCCTGTTTTTCAGCAAAAGAGGAGTACCCTTATGCTTTCCTTTTTATTATCTTGATGCACTGAAATTAGAAGTGAAAATTGCAGCTACTAGACTTCCTGTCCTAGGTTGAATTGTATAATTTTGATTTTTCCAGTGCAGAATGGGCTGTTCTGAATTTTTTTTGACCGTGAATGCAGCTCTTGTTGAAAGACCTCTTCAATATTTGAGTCGTGTGAGTATTTTTATGATAAAAGCATTCCCTTGTTTCATAATTTTGATTTTCTTCTCAAAAGAAACATTGATTCTCCATCTAGTTTTCCTTAGAAGCTACCACTAAACCCTAACAGAGAAAAGAATAAGATCAGGGAGGAGAAACCCAGAAAACAGAACCCCTGAATAGTGACACATTCAGATTATTTTAATTTTTATAGAAAAATCTGCACCGGCTGACTACACAAGGGATACTGCCTTGCAAGCCTATATGAACAGCTCCTTGGCTAATGCTCATCAATCTGAGGAAAGAAATCAGGCAACACACTATGAAATGCTGACCCTGCTGCTTGTCTCCATGCCATATGGCAGCAGAAGCTTGCACTGGCACTTGGACGTGGAAGCTCTTTTGCCCAAGCCCACTGCTGTTTACAGAAGCAGCACTTCAGCCCCGACCATTAATGACGTGCATGTGTCAGATGAAAATGCTGTAACCTGCAGTAACATTGTAAACCTGGGCCCAGGGCACAGGCTCTGAGGACAAACACATTGCAGCATGTATGTATAAAAAAGATTGTTTGATGTGCTTTAATTTACTGGAAGTGAGTAAAAGAAGTTCCCCTCTGATTTTTTTTTTTTTTTTTAAGAAATTTGGCTGCAAAGAATCATAGCTCTGTCTAGTCTGTGCTACTGACTTTATCAGGTGAACTCATCCCATACAGAAATGTTGCAAGCCTGTCAATGCTCTTTACTTACCACGTTAAATTATTTTATAATTGTATCTTTAAGTATTTCTCTTGGCAGCCTGTCTTTAGCACAAGAACCTTTTGGGTCAGGTTTGTTATTTTTTCCTGTAATCCAGTTTAAATCCAGTTTCTTAAATTTGTTTCTTTCTCCGTTGTCCATTTTTCCTGCTGAGCCCTCAGGTTTACAGGCTGAATCATTCCTACTTGAGGTTTCAATCCATTCTTTGCTTTGTTTGTTCTGCTAATTTAAGCAGCATGTTTCTTTTTCATTCATGTACAAGAAGTTAAAATTTAAGAAACTCTTGTTATCCTCACCATTCCTTTTCCCACTTCATTATCTATATAACCTGCTATGTAATTCAATCCTTCTCCAGTGGTTTTGGTTGGTTTATATGGAAAAGCCATGTTGTAAATGATCCAGAGCTTCAAAAGCAAATTCTTGAATATTAATGATTCTGCTTTTTTATCTCCAGGAAGATAGACTGACAATATTGAAGTCTTTGAAATCCTTCCTGCCAGTAGGTTGCCATCACTTCAGCTTGCCATTAGTCATGCTAATTTGATGACTTCTAGTTTAAATGTTTTCTTGTTTGTTTGTTCACTTAGTGCATCTTTTCCCTCTCTCTCCCTCCTTAATTTTTTTTTTTTTTTGGTTACCCCTTTGATCAACTGATGGATTTACTAGACAAGAATTCTTCTTCTGGCTTTCAGCAAACACTCCATCTTAGAAGCATGATCCAATAGGTACATAACACAGACATTTGACCCTGTTCAGAGTTGTTTAACTTAGCATGTGTTATATCTTTGTGCCCCTTTTTTTTCTACCTTCTGTAAGGTCGGAGGTGGTCTCCAAACCTAATCTGAATCAGTAAAAAAAAGTTATTTTGGACCTTAAGCCCACGTGAGCAAATGATTGCTGTCCTTCACTAATGCTCATTAACAGAAAAGGAGCCCGAATCCCTGTCTTGTAATCTCCTGGTATGCAAGAGGTCAGAACGCTGACTTCAGTCTTGCAATTAAATTACTGTGTGTCAACAAAACATGCCTTTGTTACAATGGGAAGATTAATAATTGAAGTAGTTAAAGCTTTCTGCCTAAAAGCAAACAACCAATAAAACCAATTTTTGCTTTTTCTAGATCCATGAGGACTTACAAAGCATGGAGAATAATTTTCCCATTCTCATCTTCCTTTTGCAGATCCTCGCACAGATCTATGAGTATGTGCCACATCTTTCTCTGTGGAGGTTCAGGACCCAACCCAAAATGCATTTTTGCTGCCTCATTGACTGATTGCTGTCTCCTCTAAACAAATATTAGCAGACAGTTTGCTACAAGCACACAGGTTTCTTGAGAACAAAATGGTGGAGAATGCAGGGTTCAATAAAAGATACATTCCTCACTGAGTCCCAGCACAAAGTTGCCAAAGGAAGAGGATATTTTTCACTTAGCCACATTCATTTGCTCACCAGTTATGAGCAGCAGGTGACGCATAATGGAGCCCTTTTTAAAAACTTATTCATAGATAAATATAATTAATTTTGATATTAACAATGGTTATTCAATTAATATTTTAATGCTAATAATTGTATTAAAATTAGCACTGTAGTTACTTATGGAATAGAAGTGGTCCAAGAAAACACTAATAAAGCAGCAGAGTAGATGGTGGTCACCATAACACTGCTGCAGTTGGGAAGCAATTTTTATAGCAGCCTTCTGGGGTATGACAAGGAGGGACATTTGACAAGGTCATGTAGAGACAGAACAAGGGGCAACGACTTTAAAGTGGGTAGGTTTAGAATAGATACTAGAAAGAAAGTATTTACTGTGAGAATGGCAAGACATTGGAACAGCTTGCCCAGAGAAGTGGTGGGAGGTCCATCCTTGGCAGTGTTCAGGGTCAGGTTGAATGGGGCCCTGAGCAACATGGTCTAGTGGAAGGCTCCCTGCCCAGTGTGTTTGAAACTAGATGATCTTCTAGGTCCCTTCCAACAAAAACCATTCTATGATTCTATGGCTTATTCTGCTCACGAGGGTGAACAGCCTGTCTTCTAGCTCAGACAGAAAAAGAAGATCATTTAGGAGTGAAAGATGAAGCTAGTCTTTTTCCTTTTGGAGGTTTCAAAGGACCCGGTGGCTACCAAAGCTGTGCTATCAGCTCAAAAAGGAAGCATGGGTGAAGGCAGAAACTGTCATCTCATCAGGAAGTAAATAGCAAATCCACTGAATAATGGAATGAGGGAACTTTCTCATGTTACCTTAGTATAAGCAGATCAAGCATATTTTTGCTTTTATTTTTTCTGCCTACATCTTTCATAAACATTTGTGTCTGTGTTGTCTGCTTTGAATATTATGAATAAATGCATGTTCATGTTTTTGCTTCGCCTGAGCTGAAGGAAATGCAGACATCCCTCTCCCTAGCCTATGGCAGGATTTGCCCGAACCCTAGATGGACGATTTGTCTCTCCTGTGTCTTTCTCATTGCACCCAGAAAGGCAATATTGCAACAGCCGTGTTGGTGCTCCCCGTGGCATTCTCTTTGCATCCCTAGTGTCCTCGGAGCCCTAGTCTTTGTGGACCTCTGAAACCTAATGCTGACACTGATGGCAGCTGGAGACTGTGGAGTCAGCACCATGGGTGTGCCAAATTGGAAAAATGGTTAGGATGAATGCCACAGGTGCAGTGCCCTGCCCCCCTTGGCATGCCTTTTCCAGCCCCAATGTTGCTGGAGCTGTAATCTTTGTGGTGTCCTGAAGCCTAATGGCAGCTGACAGCTGAGGATGAGGTCTCCAGCAGCACTGGTTGTCCTGTTTATCATGATAAAGTGTGGAGGCAATGACATGGGTGCAGTGGTGTGCTCCCTAGATCATGCCTTTTCCATCCCCAATGTTCTTGGAGCTACAGCCTCTGTAGCTTTGTGACCTCTAACCGCAACCCTAATGACAGCTTAGGGCTGAGGCTGGGATCCCCAGCATCATGTGTGTCCCAGATTACAAAGCGGTGAACAGTGCTAGTACACAACTGTGCACCTCTTGGCATGCCCTTCCCACCCCCAGGGTTCTTGGAGCTGTGGGCTTTGTGGCTCTCTGAACCCTAACCTTAATGGCAGCTATGGCTGAGCTTCCCAGCTCCATGGGTGGCCCAGCTTTCCAGAGATCCAAAACCTACAGCTCCATGGACAGTGAGGTTTTTGACATCTCATTCTAAGTGCCTTTTTGTGGAGATTGCTGTTTACTTAGCTGCTTGATGGAAAATACTTTTTCGGATACTTATTGTTTAGCTTCTCATTAAAAAAAACCTCTTGCTTTTGTACTGCCATAATAAGAAATTTCAGGGATAATTGAAGGTAACATCTTTAAGGCACTGCCTTATATCTCTTTGTTTTTCCTTTATCCTCTGCTACATTTTATACTAAACTGCTATTGCAAAGATCTAAGGCATCCAGAAGCAGTAAATAATTAACATGTGTAAGGGTTATTTTAGGTGTGGCGGGGGAGGAAGACATGCTTCATATCTTTGTATATTCACCAAGCCATTAGTGCATGTACAGGCATTTTGCAGAAGCAGCCAGATGGGTGAGTACCTCAAAGTGCTTTATTTGCCTCACAAGTTGACAATGGCAAGTTGTGGCCAGTGATCAGTTAGCCAAAGATTCTTTGTAAGACTTTTTATTAGTGAATGCTTCTGAGAGATTGAAACGCTCTTGAATGCTGAAGAGACAGGTTTTGTTCACATCTGGGCCATGGTAATTGACTGTTTTCCCAAGTAATAAAACTCCTAGTGATAGAGTCAGACAAACAGAAATAACACTGCCGTGTAGGTAACTCTCCCTTTTGCCCTGTAGTCCTTTCCTCATGGCTCATTTTCAGCCATCCCAGGGACTTTCTCTGTTGTTGCCACCTCTGCCCAGTGACTTCTGGTCTCTTGGAAACCTCCCTCTGTCATCTGGCAAGTCTCACTCCATCTGACCCTTGCAGCATGCAAAATGCATTCCCTGCATGCAGACAAGGAGTCTCACCTTCTGGAACTGGCTCCTCATGTGCCAGATGAAACGTCAGGATTCTGACCTGCTGCAGTGGAAATTTCTGTTTTCCCAGACATCCTACCTAGCTCAGTGTCCCCACAGAAATATCAAGGATTTTTTGGCGAAGGGAAAAAAGCCAAGTACTGTTGTCACACAATTTAACAGCACTTTTACAGTATAACCGTAAATCATTTACAGAAAAGTAAAGAAACCATACTTTATAGTCAGCTTTTTCATGATAAATTTTTATAATATCTACTGCATTTTGAGGAAAGAAGTTACAAATTTCGTAAATTTAAGAGCATTACTAATAGTTTCAGGGAAAGGGAAAACCTCTGCACATAAAGAATGTAAAATTAGAAGGGGACCTTTCATTTCAGCTGATGTATTGTTTTGCTGAGAAAAGTTGTCTCGTGCTGATCTCAATTATAAAGCTGAATTCTGAGGGTGCTTGCTTCAGTTACTGAAATGTAGCTCTAAGATTTTCATGTGTGTACCTCCTCATATCTGAGACACAAGTTCAAGTACATCTACTGCAGTATAAGACTGAGGTTTCCAAAGAGATTTGCTTCATAAGAACTTCCTATGTATTTTTATTTTTTCTCTCTTTCTTCTTCTCTCTTTGTCTCTTTCTTTTTGTTAAAGAAATTTTTCAGATCGGGTTTCTCTTGTGTCTCCAAATATAAGGAAGACTGAGATTTATAGTCCTTCCCAGATTTTAAGAGATTTAGAAAAATGTAAATAAGTATTTTGGGATTTTTTAAAATTTTCATTCCTTAGAAACTAACTAACTAACTAAATAAATAACAGATCTGCAAAATCCTAGACAAGTTTCATAAGGAAAATAAAGTTTCAGCAGTTTCTGGTAGACATATTTCTGACTTTTGTGACTCAGCCATGGCTAATTATTTTTTCATGCGGAAACTGGGCAAAATTCTGTTTTTCATGTCATGCTTCACACCTAGATTAACCACAATGGTTTTAACTGAGTTTAATTTAGTTTCTGGTTTGTTCAGTTCTAAAGAGCTATGAAAACAAAACACTATAAGGGACACAACCCCTGTAGAAAAGAAAATACTACAAGATCTTGCACTAATAGCTGTAAATACTACTGCTGACTTCAGCACAGCTTAAAAAAATTCCCTAAACTTTTCAAGTATGTATTAATTAGAATATAAATAAGTATAAATCCTCAGTTCATTGCCGTTTACTTGCTGCTCCTTTGCAAGTAATATATTTATACTTAACCATGTGTGTATATTCATATGCACATGTACATGCCCACGCACACACATATATTGTAGAATGTATATTTTATGTATGTACATCTAATCTGTTTTTATTCTTACTTGAATAGATTGGCAAAACCCTTTGGTTAAAACTTGAAGCCTGGCTTTAAAAGTTCATCCTGGCTACTGATGATCTGGCCTACACAGAGCTAATAGCCAGGAGTTGTACCTATAGCCCAGGCTTGGGGATTGGAAAAGAGAACACTTTGTGTGATTAATATCTGTAAAGTGTCATGACACTTTAAATGAATTCACACTTTTAACAAATGAGCAGTCACTTCCTTAACTTTTCCAACCAGCACTCGGGCTACTTAAGGACCAGTCACACAAGGACACAGAGGAAAAACGATGCTGAGATACATGCTCCAGCTTCGCAAGTTTTCTGGTGGCTTCCCCTCAACTACACATTGTTTTGCTATGACTCTGGCTTAAAGCTGAATTTTCATGAAAGCCAGCTGTCTTTGTTCTAATGGAATTTCTTCTCAGGGGAAGCTTTCAGTGGATATATACCACTGTGTGCAATTCTACCCAGCATGTATTAAAGTATATTAAAAATTATATACTTAATGGTTTGTTCTGCTGATGATACTCATGTATACTCCAGTAAGACTATGGAACCTACTTGAAGGTAAAATTGAGCTAAGAGGGGGCACCCATATAGCAAAGTTTGATGTTGTCTATGTTGGCTAAAACATTCTCAGGAATAAATCTTATATGGGAAGCTTTTGTTATTGCTTTAAAACTGCATAGGAGCACCAACCACAAGCAGGACATTGTCACAGTAGATGCAACACAAGAGAATAAAAACCTCATCACTGAGAGCTTAAAAAGTCAGAGGTAACAGTAAAATGAAAATTTTATTGTGTATGTAAGTAGAAGTCTTGGTAGAAGGACACGAGGTTTCATTTTAAAATGTAACCATTTTCTCATTATTTCTTTTTCTCACATACAATTTTTATTTGTCTTTTCCTGTCCCATCTTCCTGTTAGATTCATCAAGACAAGGTTCTGTATTTAGATCTGAACTTGAATCTCTTACTAGTTTTCTTTTTGTCTCATTTTGCTGATGCAATGTTCTTTAAGGGGCAATAAAAGAAGTTATTTTTACATTAGTGATTGATTTCATATATATGCTTAGAGATAAAGAGATATTGAAGGGTGAGAAGAAAACTTCACTTCAAGTCAAAAATTATATTAGTTCCTACCTGTATGCAAAGGAGAAGGAAACCAGAAGGAAAGGTTGCCAGGGAAAAAAATAAAAAAACGTTATATGTAAGTAAGCACTGGGAAATAATTTGCAAAAGGAGAAATGATAAATGTGTGCTTATGTACATGCAAATTGACTTTGTTCCCAAATTGTTCCCAAATTTTATGAAGACTGTCCTTTCATTATAATGCAGACTGCATGATTTATTGTGTTAGGATAGTACTGTAGGGTAAGGGAGAAGTATAAGAGGGATTGAGTGAAGGCTGCCTCAATTTTCCTTATTTTTACTACTTGACTTTGCAAACTTATTCAGATTATTTTAATACAGCTTTTACTTAGTTCTGTCAATGTTTGAATTTTTTTAAAGGCATGAGAAAACCTCAGTACTACAGGGCCCAACACATCTCTGTTTTCCATTTCTATAAGTTACATGAAAGTTTCTATCTCTTCCAGCTTCTGTCAGTGAAAACAGTGAAGTTTTAGGAAACTTGGAGTTCCGATGAAAAATTCTCTCATGC
This sequence comes from Bombycilla garrulus, assembly GCA_013400315.1. NCBI lineage: Eukaryota > Metazoa > Chordata > Aves > Passeriformes > Bombycillidae > Bombycilla > Bombycilla garrulus. The sequence continues at coordinate 366,391 of VXBU01005191.1, forward strand.
CCAAATACTTGGCTTTGATGGACTCCCAGCAGGCTTATGTAAAGATTTTTCACAGTTGCTTTTAGATCTGATAGGGAGTAAGTTCAGTAACTCAAGAGAAAGTGGCTGTTTGCCATGCAAGAATTTAGCATTTAAGCTAAATCTAATAAATGCCCAAAATGTGATCCTTATTTCCTGATTTCACTAAGCAAAGTAGATGTAAAGATTTTTATCAAGAATATTGGCCGCTAGTCTTCAAGACTCTATCAGAAAATCAATTCACCAAGACAAGATTGGTTATGTTGACCCCAGACATGTTCTGCAATATCAGACACTTAATTAATATACCCCAGGTCTCCTGTAGATTTAATCTCCTCTCCGTCTGTGCCTCGTCTCCACTGATGCTGAAGAAATATTTGACAGTGAATTTCTATTTATAACTTTATACTCCTTTTCTCTTCCAGAGCCATGTTTTATTTCCTGCAAAGGCTGTAAGCTGAGTCTACAAGCAAGAACAAAGCAATTGTACCCAAGACCAGTCTGGCTTTTGATTATCCCATTGCATAATCTCTTCCCTGGCCTTCTCTTGTAAAATTTGCCTTAACACTTAAAGCAGTTAATATTAGATTGAGGCTCATGGCTCCTTCATTTTCTACATTTTTTACATTAAAAAAATCTATTTTCTATTACTTATTCTATACAATCAAAAGTCTAAGATACAGAAGGATATACTTTTAAAATTTTAATTGCTTATAAGGCAGCAGAGAAATGGAGCCTAACCCACAGATCATTTTTCTGTATGTTTAAAAATGTCATAAAGTCATTTATGCACAGCTCTCAAGAGTACCTGGTTCTAAATGAAGTTTTAATTAGTCATGTGCCTTGGCTGTATCCTAAATTAACTCAGGAAAGACACCTGGGTACTATTATGGAAATATAATTATGACTTCTAACCAGTGTGCAAAACCAGTTAAAAAAACCCAATCTCAGCAGTATTTTAGACAAGGGCCGATGAGGGTTCAGGAGGTATGATAAAGTCATCTACATATATCAGTAGTTATTTAGCAATAGAAATAGTACTTTGTAATGTGTTTTTTTTTCAGGTTATCTCATCAGGACGGGATGTATTCATGTCAAGTATTTAGAAAATTAAAATGGTTAATCCATACCATGACTTGCTTTCTTTAGGTAGAAGAGAGATCAAAAAGTCGTAATAAAAATGTGCTAAGAAATAAATCACCTGATAGACACAGGTGAACATGCACTATTTTTACACCCATTATTAGAAAACAGAAGTAAGAGTGTTTTCAATGAAATTGAAAGACAGTACATACCAAGAGACATGAAAAACTGTTTCCTTTATTGGTACAATCAGCAGCCATTCTGCAAGATTAGAAATACCTGGAAAATCTGCAAAAATAGAATTCTCAAATCCTTTAAAAAAAGAGTAAAAAGCTTTTAAGGTAATATCTGAAATTCTCCAAGGAAAAATTGTACTAAATGTTTGAAGGCATAATATTTCTGTATGCTTCAATGCATGATCCAATTTTCAAATGGTGGTAGGTAGAAATAAAAGTCACCAGTAAGTCATGACATGACTGGCTCTCAGAAAGTTTCTTCTGTCTTTTGTGCCTTTTAAGGCCATACCACTGACACAATCTGCAGTTTAATTTCCTTATAATCCTGAGCCCCACCTCTCTTGAGCAAATTGTGGAAACTCGATTCAATGAGTATTTGGTAAGGCCATAGTCACACAACTGACTACATTGTTAGAGAACTTTCTTGGAGTCTACAAGAATTGACTATCAAGAGTTAAAATACTATAATTACTGTAGAAGGAAGCACTGTACATAATATCTGAAACTGTACAAAAGGCATCTTATAGCTATTAGGTGGTGTTATTATAAGTGTATTCATTACATATCTTTGCTGTTTCTTTTTTTGAAACCTAAAATAGTACTCTGTGATTGATTCTTTCCACACTGTCATAAGATGTTGATGACAGTTCAACATTACCTAGACCAGAATCCTTTTGTTCAGAGGATACTCTCTTACCTTTTTGACACTGTTTATTTAATCATGTTTTCATTTGCTTAAAAGAGAAAGATTGCAAACTGATTAAGCCACTTGGCACACCATAATTAGAGAACAGGTTTCACTGCTGCTGGATCTGCTGTGCTGTAAAGCAGAAGTGCAGAATACAGCTGCCTATTAATTGGAAATCCTTGCAGGAAGTCCACTACACCTGTTCTCTGTACCATCTACTAGTTTCCAAATAACAGTATTATAGGGAATTATATTTGATGCTGTAAACCCCTTAGAAACCAACAATTCTGGTTGTTCTGGGGATTGCTTTTTCTACCTGTCTGATTTCAGTATAGTTACAACTCATTTTGCATGAGAAGTGACTGTTGGTGCATAAGAGCTTCTGATGAGGATTCTTTGATCTCAGACTTTTATCCCATCTTTTAATCCCATTGTGCCTTAGTTTGTTTACTTTGTTGGTTTGACAGCAGAATTTGCGTGCCTCTCCACAATTTCTTGAATCAGTGAGATTTCGTGCTATTGGTTCTGTCTGAACAAACAGCACCCATAGAAGACATTCAAACCCAAACTGTTGTTTTAGCCAAAGTCATTCCTTTGTAAGATACTTAATAAACTGGCAGCTCCAGCAATGCATAATTAGTGCACCACCTCATTGGCCTTTGCAGAATGGCAGGTTGGAGTGGTTTAATGAGAGCATAAGCAAGTGGTTATTTGATAATTCATTTCGGAGATTGTGGAAAAAGGAAAAGAAATTATGTAATTGTGGGAGTTAATTGAGGTGAGGAATGTAGTAGGCTCAGCTTACTTCTAATCAAGAGAAATTCTTCCAGGGAGACATAATTGTTTGGGGACATAAAGAAAAATGGTTAAAATTAGGAAAATATTTATTAGAATTCTAGTTATTCTTTGTCTGAAATATTCTACCCCAATAAATGTTGGGAATAAACACTATAAAGAAACATTGAGACCATAAAGTGACTTTGTGCCATTAAGTACAGGAAAGCTTTGTCTAAAATATAAAAATATTTCCAATACAACATACTCAAAGTTACTTGTTATTGTTTAGAAAATTGCACAAGTGACTGTGCATGGTAGGCCACAAGGAGTTAGCCAGAAAGGAGGCTTAGCTAAGAGCGAAGTCAAACAAATTTCCTGCATCTGTGTTTTCCATGGAAGGTGCTATTTCCTATGGGAAACCAGACATTGGCCTTAAGAGAGACTGCAGTCTCTCAGGAGGAAGTTATGAAGCAACTTGAGAAAGACAAATGCAGTGAATTACCAGGAGCAGATGGTATTAATGTGAGGAGCCTGAAAGAAATAAACTGTGAAATAGCAGAGATAGTGATGAGGTCTTTCAATGTACTGTGATTGTTACTGGGGGCTTCAAAGTCATTAGATACAATTAATTTGATTTTTTTTGCCTCATCAGAGGACGTTTTGCTCCAGAATCTTCTGCCTGGATGGGGTTCCTTAAGGTTTCTGGACTGGGACGTTCACTGGGGTGCAGGATGTAAGGAATGCTAATAGCTTTAGCTTAGACTAGTGTGGCTGTTTCAGAGGCAAACCTTCAAATCTTAAACTTATAGGCAGACAAAGGAAATGGGAAAAAAACTGATTCCCAAATTAAGTCATGGGAAAAAGTTTTCAGTGAACGTCTGTTTGCTAGTGTCAAGATGTAGGTAGTGAATAGGGAGTTGAATGAATCTGTAAAAGATATGCAAGTGTGGGAACTAAAAATTGTACAGAAATGGAAAATATTCTAGGCAGATTTGCATACATATATGTGGGCTGAGAAAAAATATCAGAAAAGGTGAAATCAAATAAGTAATGGTAGAGGAGTAGATCCAATATAATCAACAGATCTCACTATAGAGCAATAACTGTTGAATTCATAAAAGGCTCCATGCAGGAAAAAAGCAAAATTTTCAGGGAACGCTGAAAAATCTGTCTCTGGAGAAGAAACTTGGAGCAACTTCTTTTGAGGAACTCATTAGGTGAGAAACACATGGTTCTATGCAGCAAATGAGAATTGGAAAGGCAATGGGTGATTCTGACAGCTGTTCACATAGAGGTTCTCTTTAAGCAGGAAAGCCATAGGAGTGAAAATTCTCAGAAATGATTTTCACTGAATCATAACAGTGGCAAAATATTCATAAACATTGTGTTTTCTATTATATCAATGTGGACGTTTTTTCTAAATGTTTGGCTGTGACACTAAAAGGAATGCTTCTTGTATAATTGTACTTTTGCTGTGTATTACTTTTAATGATTTGTGGGAGTTTCCTTTTATTATAAGAGCATGAATTAAGAGGAGAAAGGAGTGTGGCTCCTGAGACCATAATAGAATGAATCAGGGTGGAGGTAAGGGGAAATCCAAAAAGTAGAATCCATGAGGTCTACATTCTTCTGAGGTAGGTTCCTAATTCACATCATAGGCAAGACACGTAACAGATGGAGAATGTTGTCGGAAACAGAGGTGCCAACTCAGCAGACACTTTTATAATTTTCATTATTGAATTTAATATATGCAAATATAAAAGTCCAGCAAATGGGGGAAAAATATAAAGAAACCCTGGCTTCAGAGGTGCAAGCAAATTTCAGAGGGCGAAGAGAAACCTGTTAGAAAAGCTTTTTTTGCCTAGGTCAGTTTATGGAGTATATATGGTTCAAAAAGACAGATGAAAAAGTGAAATTAGACAGGTAGATTGTAATGGATGATGTGGTAAAAAATGACAATGTAGAAATGCCAGTATGGACAAAGTTTGAATCAAGTTTATGTAAGTCAAAAGGAGTATTTTTTGGGTTCTATTAGAACTCTATTTGGCACCCTCTAAGTGGTCCCACTGTCTTCACTGCTTTTGATGAAAGTTAACAAAAATGACACAAATCCTTTCTATTTCACTTGTCTTGCCATCTCATTCCCATTTTTCCTACAGCACTTCCCCACTAGCTTTACTGAGAAGTTTCTCACTGGTTACTCCTTTGAGACCATTTGTTATCCTGCTGGCCACAGCAATCTTAATCTTTGAATGAATCTCCTGGCTGTCTGCTTGCAAGGTCCATTTCTTACATTCCTCAGTTTGTGAGCTTTTCAAAGCTGTCCTTGTTTGCCTGCCACCTGGCACAGCAGGATGCTGCCTGTGGCTTTTAGGTGTAGGGATCTCTGTTTGTTCAGAAATGCTTGTAACCTGTGAATGCTCCTGCAGAAATTCCTAAATTGGGAGTTTCTGGTCTCCATTCCTGTGTGCAGTCCAACAGCATACCACAAAACTGAGAGGAAAAAAATAATGTGATGATAGGTACTTCCTTGTGGCTTCAGAGATGACGTGCAACCAACGATGTGAACAGCTTAATTTTGTGAGTTCCTGAAACCTTTATCAGAAAGCTAGAGATGATGAAACATTTGAAATGCTACATCCTGTTCCTTTTAATGAGACTTTCTAAATCATTTTGGGTCATATCCATGGATATAAGCTTTCCTTCTTGAAGTCCTACAATTTGTTAGTCTGACTGATTTCTCTATTTTGTTCTATTTTAGCATAATTTTCTAAAAAAGAACCCCTATAAAGCTGCATTTTTGTGAGGTCAGCATCTTCTGCAAGAGATTAATAAAATGCATCTGATTGGATTTTGTTATGTAGTTTTGCTTTATTAGTGGATTTAAAGCATCCTTTGACCCAACAGCTGTGAGGTAAGGGAAAGGAGGAAATAGAGCCATACCTCTCTTGCTCCAATGGGACTGCAGAGACAGCTTGCTGAGTCAACCAGCAGGATGTTCAGTACTTTAGCTGTCCAACTTGCTTACAGTTGTTATGATCTGATTTATTGAGAAATGCCTCGGCCTGAATTAAGGTGCAAATGGGACCATATGCCAAAGTCAGCACTATAGATTTTATTTAACAGTAAATATGAGTTAGAGAGAGAAAAAGCAATGGGAAAGAGGGAAGGGGGAGAGAGAGGGAAAGAGAGATTAGGCAGAAGATATTCACCACCCATGGATCCTGTGGGGTCCCACTGGTCCTTCTTCAGCCTAGTCTTCTCAGTGGTGGGGATCCCAAGGCGGTTCAAAATTTTCACTATTTGTACATTTTAGCAAACAAAGGAATTAATGCTTATTGGCTACACAATTCCGTCATTCTATTGATTAAATAATCCCCTTGCTTCCAATGCTAGTTAGTGTGCATGCTCAGTCTTCCTCTTCTTTTGAGTTGGTGGGTTTCTTGAGTTGGTGGGTTGTGGGCAATCTCCCTCTGCTGGAATTAACTTTTGCCTAGTTGGGGCTGATTTCAGCACAGTTGGCTTTCAGTTTAGCTGCTCTGGCCTTTCTTGTGGATTCTTTTTATCCATTATCAGTGCTCCTCTAGCTTAATTCCTTCTTCTTACGCCAGAGATAACACCTGGACAAGAGTACCACCTTTATCTTATCTCAAATTCCCATCAGTTGGCTTAATTTACAGTTCAGGTTTCAGGAATCCACAGAGGCATATTCAAAGGGTGGTTTGGATGGTCACAGATGAGCAGTTGCTTCTTTACCCTATTTACCACAGTGGGTAGACTCCTTCAGTGGCTGCAGATGCCATCTGTCCCATAACTTGGGGTGATCTTTTCACAGTTTGCCACACTGGAAGTTTTATCTGGGTGCATTACCCAGGATGCATTACCAGACCTCACCAGACCTGGAGTGAGTCCGTTCTGAGCCCATCTCCTTAGAATAGCCTCCCTCTCAAGATGCACAACCTCTCTCCAGACACATCCTGTATCTGCAGGAAGAGGGAGGCCTAAATATTGCCAGGAGAAGTCTCTTCAGTCGGGATATTTATTTCCCTGTGGAAGCCTGGGTGTTCGTGTTTTCTGTGCTTGCACTCTACCTTTGGGGGAGCAGCAGCTCTCAACAGGTCATGAGCTGACTCTTAGCCCCTTGTATGGCAATGAAAATTGGTAAACTGTAAACTATTTCAAGGTTAGTAAAGTAAATTTGGGAACAAGTTGTGTGGCAAGTGTCTGATATTGCTCAGAAATGGTAAATTTTTAACTTTATCTATAGTATCACAAACCCCTAGATTTTAGGTTAATCTTCATGTGTCTGGTTACCTTATCTGGACATTTTAATTAAGTTAAAATGCAGATGTTAGGCTGGATGGTTTTTTGCCTGGTTATCATCGTGAAGTTGACGTAATGCAGGGGTCTCTTAGGGATGTGAAAGGCAGCTCCATTCTCAAGTGAATGGGGATATTTCCGTAAGGGACATTTCTTATGTGGAAGGTAAAACTGCCTCTTTGAAACACAGCTCAGACAAAAATAATCAGTTTAATGTGAGTATGTACTATCATGTGGTCAAGCTTTAGGTGAGAGCAGATTTATACAGAGAAATTGAAAGGAAATGGCAGAAGCTGTCTCTTGCTGGATTCTGTGACAGTAAGTGGCCACACAATGAACTGCCAGCTCTAATCTCTGGTCTTTTCTCCACTCTTGAGAAGTGCTCTATCTTTTTGTAGAACATCAGTTTCCAGGGTACCTTTCCGCATCTTTCAGATGTTGATTATTATTTTCCTTTATTACAAAGGATGTACAGAAAAACAGAATTCATATTCTAAGGAGTTTAAATGCCTCAGAGAACTGTAGTTTGTACAGATGTAAAAGCTGAAACTCACATATTAGTAGCTAGAAGACAAGGTAAGTGAAAGGTTAAGATGGATACATATCTACGTCAACAAATACTGTAAGATACATCTGTGAGAAAGAACGGGGAGGAGCACTTTAGATATAAGGAAAGAAACATAAAGAGGAAAGGAACAGAGTGAAAAACTATTGCAGTGGAGAAAAATTTTGACAGAGCATTTAGCTGAGACGTAATCTCCCCAGAAAAACATCCTCTGAACAAATAAAAACTAGGGCAGACAAATTCAAAATTGTGTGCTGAGATATAATGGCTATAATTACATTGTTTTTCTTGTTTATTTTCTTGCAGCTCTTGGAGTGGGTTTTGCTAGAGAGCAATAGCCAATTCTGGTAGGGGCAAGGATGCAACATTGCATGTCATTAGGATAGGAAGCCTGTGGGAGGATGGCAACGCTTCCTTCTCTGAGCTGGACAGGATTCCATAGTTCTGACAACAAGCAATGCAGACAGAGAGAAAAACCAGTATTGAGAAAGGAGCGGTGAGAGTGTAGATATTCGCAGGTCCCTGCACCAGCAGCAGAGATGTTCTTGGTGCCCTTAGGCACCTCATCTGAAAGATTCCTGGCCAGCTTTCTTCAGTGTGTTGGTCACACAGCATTTGGGAAGCCTCTATCCTGCTCCTGTGGATGCACTTGGGGTGTCCTGGCAGTGTAAGCACGCAGTGCTGGGAAAGGCAGGCTGTTCAGGAGCACTGCTTTCCTTGGAGCAGGACTTGGTTTTCAAACCCAGAGTATAGGAGCAGCTACAGCCCCTGCCAGCAGCCCTGCACAGCACAGCCAGCAGCTGCTCTCAGGCAAGTTCCTCAGCCCTTGCCAGCTGTTTGTCACTGATCTGGCAGCTGGCTTGGTGCCTGCCTTGCTTGCCCTGCCTCCAGCCAGCTGGCCCTGCCAAGGACAGGGAACTGGGAGAGGCTGGCTGGGAGCAGAGCAGCGGACATGTCCCACAATGGGCAGAAATGGGAGGATGGTCAGGAGGCAGCAGGGGGTCTTGAGCAGAGTCTGTGCAAAAAGAATGACAGAAACAATGTGAAAAAATAGGGCAAGAATGGGAGTATTAAAATATGGGTTTTTCTCTATTTATTTTTGTCATTGCTGATGGGTAAAAATTTTTTGTATTTGTGGAAGAAAGAGATGAAGATCTCGTAAGACACAGCTCTCTACAGAGGGGTTTGTTCATGGGGCTAATGTGGACAAGAGAATGTCATCTGCTGGAATGTGTTATGCATAGTAGGAACGACAATTGGTCACATTTTCTGAAAATAATTCTGGAGATCTAATTTATGCACTTAGGTACCATGATGCAATGCCATTCAGTGTGGTATTTGAGTGCATTTCAGCTGTCTTCAGCTTCTGGGACTGAGACATTCACAAATAAAGTGAGACAAGTGGAAGCTGGAGAGGGTTTTCTAGGGAAGACTTTCCAAAATGAAGTTTTTCCCCTGCCTCACAGCTCACCCCACCCCTGTGTACTTTTGTAGGGTTTTCACTCTAAATTTAAACATGCACCAGAGAAAAGAAGCAATGAGATCTCCAGGTCAAAGGGTGAACTCTGCTTGTTGCAACATCTGTTCTTGCTTGCACAGGGACTTCACATGGGTGCAAGAAAGGGAAATCAAAAGAAACACTTAAAAAATGATCATGAAATTCTGGAGAAAATAGTTTCTTGTTCCTGCCAATTCTCCTCTCCCTCTGCCCTTGCTCTTTTGGAAATCCTCAATCACATTTTTGATTGAAGTGTAAGAAGTGGATTTGCAGAGACTGTGACTAAATGCAAATTGGCAAAAGAGGGAAAAAGGGATTTTAGCAAAAAAAAGAGTTCCCATTTTTAATAGAAAAAAATCAAGCTTCCCTCTTCAGAGGATTTCATAATGCATCCAACTGAGGAGACGGCATATGGTTTACATAATGAGTTGCAGCCTTATTAATATGGAAAGCAAAATAAATGAGCCAGATGCATTTTTTGTGGCTCTAGGTGGAGTTAGGCCTGATACTAGGCTTTTTGATTTTCATGCTCAGCCTGTGTCTTGCCACCCATACCTCTGAATTCTCTGCCCAGGTGCTGGACTGATGTAACAGGGAAGCCTTCTGTACTAACATCACCAGCTCATTCACTGATCACTGAATTTCAGAGTCCAATTTAGCCCAAACCACTTAATTCTAGACTAAAGGCAGAGCTGGTCTGCAAGATAGTTGAAAAACCCATGACCTTGTCTCTAGGAAAGCTAACATTAATGAAGAGAGAAATTCAGCATAGTAGCCAGTGTTTAGATGGCAAAATAGAGAGTTATCTGCAATGTGATTACCAGGAGAAGACTCAGCAAATGACTAGCTGATGTAACACTCACTGTCAGGTGTCCTGACATCCAACACTTGCCTGTTACAAAGCTGGTTAAAGGGCAGGACACAGCTTTGCAGTTCTTGTTCATAGAAAGGAATGCAAGATAGGATGGCTTTACCACCTTTTCGGGTATTAAAACCTGTGTTCTTCACCCAGAATGGAATTGGTTTTCCTACTTCAATTAATGTTGCATCTTCACTTTCTATCATAGTCTCATACTTAGCCATTGACTTCACTGGGAGTAGACTGACATGTCAAAAATCTTGTTTTCACTACAAATTTCTGCTTTGCTTTTGAAGCATACCATCTTCACATGCAAGAGCTTTGTCTCAAGTATTTGATGTTTTAATGCAGACTCTCTTTCTCAGCTTAGTCTATGAGCTACGCTACCATGAGCACAAAGATTTCTCTTTTGCTACATCAACCCCTTTCTGCATTAATATCGTGGTTGTTGTTACTATTTTTTTTTCACAACTGAAGATTTAGGTTCATTAAAAGGAAATTCCAGTGATATTATCTGGCAGTTACCTCCAACACAGCTGAATAGGAAAGAAAAGAGTAGAACAAGCCCATTGTACCCTATTTGATAACTATTAGATGTCTTCAAATTATGTTGTACACATCCACTCTTCACTCAGCTCATAACAATATTCCCCAGCCAAATCTCTCACTGTCCTTTCTGAATGCCAGGCTTTGCAGTTGTATGACTTGGCTTTTCAGTGTGCAAACATTATTCTAAAAACATCCATCCAGCAAAGTCAGAAATAGCAGTGGACTGATTTCCTCAGCTCTGCCTCACAAAAATCTGCACAGTCCATTAAAAAAGTGCATGCCATGTTTCCATTTAGTATGGTCCAAATAATGTTTTCTCCATTAGTTCCTCTGGAAGAAATCAGTAGCACAAATTTAATTTAAATAACACTAAATATGTGCAGAAAGAAATGAAAACAGTTATATACATTTTCATGTAAGTGAATACTGCTCTTGCTAATGGTAACAAATCCCTTCTCATATGGTGTTTTCAGTGAAGTTTCATAGCTTCACATCTTTGCTGAGGGCCTATCTGGAAAGCCACAGGCTGTGAGGTTTCAATAAAGTCCGAATGGGTCTTTTGTACTGAACAGCCCAAGTAGAAGAGACACTTCTACACAAAAAAAAGGAGACTTAGGGAAGTTCATAGGATAATAGAATATCTTGAGATGGAAGGGACCTATAAGGATCATCAAGTCCAACTTCCTGATCTCTAACAGGAAGACTAGGGAGACTAAGCCATATAACTAAAAGCGTCATCCAGGCGCTCCTTTAACTGTCACTGTTGCTGCGACCACTTCCTTGGGGAGTCTGCTCTTAGTTACTGACTGACCACCCTCTCAGTGAAGAACCTTTTCCTACTGTCCAGTCTGAACTTCCTCTCACTTCTTTCCCTTTCCTCATGTCCTATCACTTGTCACCATGGACAGGAGATCAGCACCTTCCCCTCCTCTGCCCCACTAGAGGAAGGTTTAGTGTGGGGTGAGGTCACTGCAATGTGGTCACCCCTCAGCCTTCTCTCATCCCAGCTGAACCAACCAAGTGATGCCACCTGTTCATCATAAGTCTTTCCCTCAAGGCATTTCCCTATCTTGGTCACCTTTCCCTGGACACACTCTCATAGTTTGATGCCCTTCTTATACTATAACACCCAAAATGACACACAGCTCTCAAGGTGAGGCTGCACCAGCAAGGAAGCAGAGCTTAAAAACCACCTCGAGCAGCTGGTGTTGCTGTGCTTGATGCACCCAGGATATGGTTGGCCCTCTTGGCTGCCCAGTTTGGTTTGCCAGTTTTCACACTGGTATTGGCAGCTGCCCTACTGCAGACTAAGTTTTCAATCTACAATTGTTTTCTTGTCTAGGTGCCCAGAGCAAAAGCGAGGCAAGAAACAACAAATGCATCACTGAAGAGTTGTTCCTGCATCCTCAAATGTTGATGCTAGAGCACATGAGTGTAGTTTCCCTAGTGGAATCTATTTTTAATGATCATGAACCAATAGGCATAACTAGGAATGAGCCAAATATATATCAGTGCAAATGCACCCAGCTACAGACACAAATCTCATCACTAATGGTGTGTTATCATGAGAAACAGAGGAAGTGGCACTGGGGAAGGCCACCTGTTTGTAATGCTGAAGGTAGGAAGGGAGCTTGTACCTGCTGTCATCATGCTGCTCTCTGCAAGGCGTCTGTGCTCCACTCAGCAGCACCCATCTTAGCTGCCAGCTTGTGTGTTTGCCTGCTCAAATACACAGGACCTGAACACTCAGCTTTGTGTATGCTGGGGTCGGGAACTAAATATTTTCAGTTCTGTTCCTTGTACCTCCTGAGATGCCCACATCATGGACAGCAGAGAAGAATATACAGAATTTTCCTTTTTAGCATCTTCTCAATGGCTGTAAGACTTTTTAATTTTTCTGTTATGATATTCTTTTTTTCTTTTTGAGAAGCTGTCTATCCTCAAGCCACTGTTCTGGTTTAATCTTCCCTTGCCTGCACTGCCAAGATAAGATCCATGGCTGCTGCAATGGCCGAGTGAGCTCCAGCTCGATCTCAGGTGTCAACAGCACAGAGAGCAGCACTGAGAAATGCACCACTCTTTTAGTACCATTCTTGTCAATATGGTCAGGCCCAATGGACTGATCTCACAAGAAATGTCTGTGCAGTGGACCCCTGAAGCACCTCTCAGTGCCGCAGGTAGAAGTCAGGACCCTCTTTAGGTGCAGTTTGAGGTTTGAGCCGCCCTGAGAACCAAGCAAGAAAATGTACATACATGGGACTTGCATGTTGGTTTGTGTGGTCTAAACATCACTTGAAGGTCATGTGCACAAGCTGTAGTTCCCCCATCCCTTCCCTTCATTCCATTTGTCACATCCTCTGAGCTTCTCACTGGGTGTCCCAGGCACAGTTTTTCTAAAGAAGGTTTATTTTGTCTCTCAAGTTCTGCTACTAAAAATTACAATATTTTGTCTATGTATTATGTGTCCATGTAAAATGTATTTAATTTTGCCATGATGCCCAAATAAGCTGGTTCAATTTTAGGCATTTACTCTGGTTGTCACAGGTTGCCTTATATTGCGGTAACCTCTATGTGTCTCTAGTTTCAGATTCAAGCAGAACCTCAGTACCCAAAGTCCCTCCTGAGCTTCCTTTCTTCCAGGCTAAACAACCCCAGCTTCCTCAGCTGCTCCTCATAGGAGCTCTAGGCCTTTCACCAGCTTTGTTTCTTGATGAATATTGCTCTTGTCTGGCACCTTTTCTCTTTTGGGAGCTTGCAGGGTCACAGAGCAGCTCCCCTGTGAATTCAGCAAGCAGCCGGTTTCCTTGGCATCCCTGTTACAAAGAGTGGAACTGCCACCTCTTACTCCTAGCATGGTACAGACTTCACTTTTGCACAATATTTGCTTTAAGAACTGTGTTGCCAAGCCTTTAACTGGGATTTCAGAGGCCTGAGAGTGTGAAACTGTACAGGATAAAATACTAAGCCTGACGGCATCCTGCACTTCCAGTACATGTAATGGGAAGTATCCTCCCCATTTGCTTCCTCAAAAAATTTCCCTGTGCAAAAACAAATATTTTAGCAGCATTTTATCTGTATGTGTTGAAAGTGGTTCACATATATTATATCACTTCTGTCGTGTAGTGATTAGAACTGTGACTGAATCTATGACCAAATACTGAGATATAATGAACAACATAATATGGAAAATATGTTTGAGCCATTAAATAAAATTGAGAACTGGATCTTAAAGTGTAAGTCTGTGTTCTGTGTTTGCCTAGGGCAAACAAGCTGGAAAAGGAAAGCATTCATGTGAAATGTGGATGAAAATAATTCAACAAGGGTTACTGTAAATACTGTAGAAAATCTCTGGTGAAAGTGGATTAAATTCCTATTACAGAGAAATTCTAACATTGAGTATATGTTAAGGAAAGAAGTATGTCTGTATTTTATACCACAAGTATCTTCAACTGCTTTTAGGGAAGATACAGAAGCTATTTCCAGTCTTCTTTCAGGGGTGGCAAAAATTCTCAGCAAATAAGTTTATGCAGGATCTTTCAAGCAGAAAAGCACATATTTTTCAAGAATCTGTTATTTTCAAGAATAGGCAGACATCTGTTTGTTTCCTGGTTCCACAAAGCCAATACACTGTTTTCTTAATATTTAGAAAAATATTTCATTTTCTAATGCATATATATAAACATTTCTATGTATTTAGTATTTCCAAATATCCATGGGAAAATAAAATATTAATAAAATAATTCTTTATAGTTTAAAAAAAACTGCATAAAATCCCTTTTGCGTATGAAAAATTTCCTTTAGGTGTTTTTTTGTTGTTGTTGTCATAGTGGGGCTTTTGTTTTGGTTGGTTGGTTGTTGTTTTTAAATTTTTTTTGGGGGGGAGGGTTGTTTGGGGTGGGTTTTTTTGTTTTTTTTTTGGGGGGGTTGTTTTGTGGGTTTGGTTGGATTGTTTTTTTTTTGCTTTTTGGTTTTTGGGTTTTTTTGTGAAACCATTAAGTTCTTTAGAGTGCCTTAACTATTTCATGTTCACAAAGGAAATGGCTTACAGTCTAATGTGTGGTTTTGGTAGGGAAATATTAGAATTAACTGGAATTACCAAATTCATTCTTTGAAGACTTATAGATGTTGATTGCTGCATAGGACTGGAGGTGTTCTTTATTTTTTAAGAGAAAAGAAGCACTTAATTATGGAAGGATTCCAGCTGCATTTTGGTAGTGTTTTTTTTGTGTATCTGCTCCCTGTTATGGCCAACAAACTGTGAAAATCCACCTAACTGATGTAACGAGAGATGCAGAATACTTCCAAAGGACATACAAGTGCTGCTTAGTGAAATGCATGCTCTGCATCCCAAGCCACTGGTGTGAGTAAGTCAGCCATGACTGACCACAGCATCTGCTGTGTGAGAGCAAAATGTGGCAGCAATCAAATCTTGTATGTAATTTTGTTTTCTTAATCCTGAAAATAGTGAACTCTTCTCTGTACACTTTTTCTTCTTTGCTTATATTCCCTGTGTTCTTCGACATGTAATTTAAAAGTGAAAGCATATGACTTATAACCTAACCCTCCATTTACTCAGCTGTACCTATTTAATCAACTTAAATTGGAAGGAGAGTTTACCAACTTTCAAAAATAAATCCAGGACCGGTGCAGAGTGCTGTGTAAATAGAGGTCTAGTTTCATTTTAGCTCCTTTAAAAAGAAAAAAATAAAGTGTGAGGAGAAAATTTTGCTAAAATAAAAAAAAGAAAGACTAGGGAACATGGTGGTTCTTTTCTTGGATTCTTTGTCTTCTAAGGTCACAACAAAATTAACAAGCCCTGAAAAAAAACTAAGAGTTTATATTAATGGCTTCTGGCAAACTGTCAACTGATATTAACTTTATCATTCAACTCAATGTCAGTTAGAAAAACCTTCAGGATAGGGCATTTGAATGTTAGAATCCTGATTAACAGATTAAATGAATTCCACTTTATCTTTCAGCCCAGTACTGTGGACTAGGACACCTGACTTACTAATCTTCTCTGACTTTAGGGTAAGTATCACTGACTGCAGCTTGGACTCAGACCTTCATAAGACGGCTGAAGACAGCATGGCAGATAGATTAGCTGCTGTTTTCTAGCAACTATTTGTTATTTTGGCTTTGGCTGGCCATTTTAGGTCTCATTAATGCTAATACTGGAATAGACTCATGATACAGTATCCTAATTTATGTTTCATGTAGACTGAATTTTCTTGGAAGCAGAGGTTGTTAAATATTTATATTATGTTAGCGTTTAATGCCACTAAGCTCCATGGGCCTGTCTTGCTATCTCTTGTAAAAATATTTAGTTCATGCAATCCTTCTCCTAAGGTACTGCTACATTTTATCAACAGCTGGAAGCAATATTCTTTCCAGTCCTGGCCAATGACTTGCCTGTTTAGTATATATTCCGTCCCACTTTTGAATTTGAACATTTTAGAGTTTGCCAAAATACCAGCACGTTTTGTTAATTCTGTTGTTAAGCAGGAATTGTTTCATAACTAACGTTAAAGGAGGCTTGTAGTTTTCTCAGGGATGTTTTTTTTGTTTTTTTTTACAACAGCCACTTCCAAATTTCAGATCCCTTAGGGTTTCAGATGCACTTAGAATTCAGATGCAAAGCAGTGACTTTCATGCAGGTGTGTGAACAGCTGGGTGCAAAAAGCAAAAGACCATTTTCACAATCAATTTTGGCTTATGCTTGGAAAAGGAGCATGGAAGTAATAATACATGGAAATGTATAAAACTATTCTGAGGTCAAAGCATTATTCTCAAATACTCTTTCTTTAGATAGATGAGGTTATTCCTAACAGCTTAATTTCTGTAAAGAATTACCACAGCTTTGAGACAGGTACTATTGTGGCAGGACTGGAAGAGAAAATTCATCTAGGTATGAATTTCCAGATCAGATTCCTCAGACCACTTAAAACTGCCTCTACTTACTGAGTTAATCCCTCTGAACTTTCTTTACAGAAAGAAGAGGGAAACAAGTACTTTAAACCAGTAGATATCTATTTTAAGTGTTTGCCTTAGAACAAGAGGAATTGTGGTCTTGAAACTCACGTTTATCTCCTTTGTCAGTAAAGGCAACCAAGGACAATCATCTTTGCTGTGGATGTGGCGTCTGAGTTGTGCAAACTGCCACACCTGAGCACCTTCTTCTTCTTGCCCCATTGTCTATTCCCAAGGACAAATAGGTCACAGCATACTCTTTCCATTCACCTTCTGTTTCTTGACTGACCTGCTGCTAAAACCAGACATTTGAAGATATTAAACAGATATTTCGCACTATTCAGATTTGGCTCTTACATGTCTGGCAAATGAGATCTGCATTTTCATCAGTGACAAAACCAGGTTTTGCTACTTGCTGTAAAGCTTCTCTAACATGTGCCTGAAATGCTGGTCCTATAAAGGTTATTTCTTCTCTTCCCTTTTTAAGGAGGGCAGAATGTGCTGGTGAGACCATGATAGTTGATTACTTTATTCCTGTTACATCTCTTGCAGATATGTGGCTCCAGCTTATCACATTACTTGAAAGGAGTCACATTGTGCTCTTTTCACCTTTAGACCATTCTGCAATAAAACATAATTGTTATGCTTCACCCCAGAAATGTGTATTTCTTGCCAACCATGTTCCAGTCCTGTAAAACACTAAAATGTCTTTTAAACATTTTTGCCTATTCAGAAAATTATTACAAAGCTGTGCTTCGGCAGTACCTCCTACCTAAGGTGGATACTTGAGAGAAAAGGAAATAGCATGCTCAAAAGATTGACAATGCAGGAAAATGCTTTATGAATTGGCAGAGCTCACAGCAGCACCATCATGGTATATCTACATTTTGCAGTAGACTCTTTCTTTTTGGTGTCCACTCCTGTGTTTTAACCACATCAGTCCATAGGAACACATTCTTCTCTCTCTTCTGAGAATTGATTTATCACCATAAGTATGGTTTATTACACAGCCTCATGCTGTAAATCTTTGCTGCTCTAATGGCTGATAGAAGTCTGGCACTGCGGTGAGTTCCTGCTCATTTACTCCCTGGATATCGGGTACACTGCTGATGTGAGAATGAGCTTCCTGGGAAGTCTCTCTTAATAGAGAAATGTGAGAATCAAAGAATTCAATTCTGCTGGGATTTTTCCCATTAATCAGGCTTCTGACTGGTTTCACCATTTGAAAAACCCTTTGTTTCCTTCATTTTTATTGCATCCCAAGCTTTACAGGGAAGCTTCTTTTTTAAAAATTATAAAAACAGAAAGCAAAGAACCAAGCAATAACTGTGAACTACTGCCTGTATGGAACAGTTTCTTCCTACAGCAACACAGAGCCAGTCTGCTTTAAAAATGTGTACAGCTTCAGGTCTCCTAAATATAATCTGTCTTAATACAGGCAATAATCAACACTGCATACATCTGTGAGAGGAGGAAGAGGGCTGGTGGACAAGGGATCCCACATATCTTTCGAGATGATTTCTTTAGTCACATGAATTTATTCAGGGGCTTGGAAGGGGTATTTAATTCACTACAGGAATTGCTTGCAAGTGCAAGCAAGACTTAATTCATAAGCAGCCTGGCATTGTAGAGTATTTTACAGTTCTTATGTTGAAGGTGCCCCTGTACTGCAAAGTACTGTCAGTGTGGAGAAGTGTAATAGTGAGGATGATTCTTGGAGGGTGTGTGTAAATGAAAATCATAAAGGTAGCTGCAGCCCACATAACCATGCCTTAGCCAGCTGAATATAGGCTATTTTGGGTAAGGAGGGCCCATATCTGCCCCAGACTGAAAGCTAAGCGAGTACAAAGGAAAATGGCAGTGGTGTTTTGGTGTTTCCTTCTCTGCTGTTTGATAGGACACCTCTGTAAAAAAAGGAAAAAAAAAAGAAAGTGAGTTTAAGTTCATCTCTAGGGGCAGCTGAGGGAAAACTGTTCAGATTTAGACAGTATTTCTTCCATTAAATCTATATTACAGGGTACTACTTCAGACTGTACTTCGAAATGTTTCTTCTGTGTTCAGAGCTGTCTTTGGGCTTTCGAAACAGCCCCCATTGCCTTTCTGTCTCAGCAGCTGCTTTCTCTGGGAACAATGAAAGTGGCCATGACCTCAATGGGTGCATGGGAGGCAGGCCAATTCCCATCATATCTGGGAAGGGACTCAGGAAAAATCCTGGAAGACACATTGCAACGTACGTCCTAGTTCAGAATGAAAATTGGTGGTTCTTGACCTTGAAACAGAGTCCTGTATGACTAGGTAATGTCCATGATCAGAGGGAAGGATTTGCAGGTTTTTTTCAGTAGTAAAGCTAGTCTTTTCATAAGAGGAGAAGGTGATGAATCTCCTGGAGGAGAATTTTTTTTCTGAACACTTCTTTAAAATAAACTTTTTTTCTCTGCCTGCTTTCAGCTGAGTTCACTGTGGCTTTCACTTTGGTCCTGCCTCAGCCCAGACATACTGAACATTAGGTAGCCCTGTAAAATAAGGGAGTGGGAGAGTGTTGAGAGTGAGCTGAGAAATAGTTAAGGGAAAGAATTTAATGAGGGAGGCTTGCAAGTAGAAGGCTGCAGCCTTGTGAAGGGTTAAAGTCTTTCTGGGGTTTGAGAGTGCTTTTCTCAGGATAAGGGCTGCATTTGTCTTTCCATTGGAATCACTGGAGCCCCATTGCCTACAGATGGTAACAGCAATGTTTACCTGGTTGTGAGCAAGCTTAGCTCTTCACACAACATTTTGCACAACAGTTTTTGGGTTTTGTTATAAGGCAAACCTAGTATATGAAACAACAACTCTTAGCAACCTAAAACCCTCATTACTTCGAAAGAAAAAAGAAAAAAAAGAGTGAATTGGGTTCATATTAAACATAGATTGGAGCAGGATTTAGTAAGGATTGCTACTATCCCCTCAGATTTATCCTTATTTCATGAAACATCGGGTCAAAAAATGAAAGAATGAACAGCCACAACGGAGATTACAACTTGAAGTGGCAGTCATGAAGTTACAGAGAGTCATTCCCAATATTCTAATTTGTGGGAGCCTCATTACCTGATGTAGAATATAATATGTAGGCATATCATTAGTTTATTTCACTTTCTGCATTAGTTTAGTCTTGCTTGTTGAGCACCACCGCTGCTGGAAATGTGCAAACTTCCCAATGTTCAGAGCTTCTACATACAATGGTACATGTATAGCATGCAAATTATAAATATGAAGAATGAAAGTCAGCAAAGGTGTGTGCAGTTCTTCCCATTTTTGGTGTTCCATCCAAATGCTTGTGTGTCCTTTCCCCAGGACCGTATTACATGTCCATATTACATGTGTTTGTTGTGTGTGCCCTTCCCAATAGCACTGAAAGCTGCTAACTATCGACAATTTGAAGGCAGACAAAGGAGCATCTGTTGTATGTCGTGCTTCCATTTTTTTTTATTTTTTTTATTTTTTTTTTATGCCTGCTGATAATGTTGATGCAAAAACTTTGATCTTTAAGCAGTTTGACTTCATGGAAGAGATTCTGACCGTGTGGATGTCTAAGTAATTTCTATCAGCTCATAAATCTAAATAATTTTCAAACTCTCCTACTGGTTTTATGATCTCCTAAATTATACAATCTGAAGTATTTTTCAACTCTTCCACATTTCTGGCTAAGTCTTTGGAGATGGTGAAAGCTGAGCCTATAGTGTCCTGTTTCTGTGGCAGGAAGGGCACACAAAGCATTTGTAGGCCTGGGCAGATAAAGATGGTTTTCCCCTGCTTTGTTCTTCTGCAGATGTTTGTCATGCTTAGCGTCCATTCTCCTTTTATGTCTTTATTGAAAACCTCCTTTCCATACAGCATAAATTTTGTAGCCTACTTGAGCTTTCATTGATTTTGCAAAGGTCTTCCCACGGCAGATATGAACTCAGGACCGATACTTGAACTTTTTTTTTTGTAATAACTCCTGTGGCTTAGGAGAGGCTTATTTTACCAGTGGAATGTAATAAAATCCTCTTTTGAACATTTCTGATGAAGGGTGAACTCTTTCCATATCTGAGTCTGTGCAGTACCCACCCAGGCATCAGACCCTGCTCAGTCTTTCTCAAACTACTCTTGACATTTAAAAAATGATCTGGATTAAGGACTTCCTCACATCTCAGATCAGCACCTTACAGTCACAATTCTGGTCTTCCTTTCTCTGATAAAATTGCTGTATGAAAGGGTGTTTCATCCAGATTTGTCAGATTTCTGAAAATTTGTGATTTGTAGAAGAAATTCTGCTTTGCCAGAAATGTCTGGATTGAGCAGAGGAGGAAGAGGACCTTCACATTCACCTTTCCTTCACTTCAGAATTCCATGTTAGATGCTGACTGCTGAGTCCTTCTGGTCTCATTCAGCCCAAATGCAAGTTTTGGCTGGATTTTGTCTGTAGAATAGCTCCAAGTAGGGCTATTTCATTGCATTGGATATCAGCAGGTTGAAATTGCTGAGGCATCTGTCAGAGAACAGTAACCATCATTGCTTTCCTCTTACCCAAATCCTGCGTGGCCAGCAACGGCACTTTGCAGCTGGAAGGAAACAAAGAGCCATTACTTTCAGTGCACGCTCCTGATCAGGTTATATATTGATAGTTTGTGCTAGGAAGAAGGGTTTATGAGTGCCTCTGGCAACCGGTGGTTTGAGCTGTGCACCTATAAATTCCAAGCTGGCAATATCAAACAAAAATTATTCTCTGGCTATAGCCTGGGGTAACAGAGAGTGGGAAAAGCCAAGCTGCACTACTAATCCATAACCACAGAAATTACCTCCATTCCAAAACAAACACTACATAAATTTTTTAAAGCTGGTCAACACAATATATATAATAAAATGTCAGTAGTGTAATTCAAACCAACCTTAGAAATTGTGATATATTGTGCTTGGTCTTTTATACAGTTCTGTTTCAGAGTTAACTAAGAACAAATGTCAACAGCCATTTTTGAAGCTCATTCTGCCTAATGAATATTATCACCAAACCATTCTACTTTGATGACAATACTTGTTGAGTTATTACCAGACAACACCTACACCCCAATGCATATACACTAATTGTAAATAATTATTTTCTCATTTAAAATGTCATAAACATTTGTGAATCTCAGTATAATTATTCTGTTGTTCACAATGCTACAGCTGAGAGAAGACTCTAATGTTAGAGATTTGGCAGCAGTTGCATTTGAAAAGTGATAAACCCATTATGTGTTTGGAATATATCCCCCCATCTGTTGACAAAGTAAAATTATAAAAAACATTGGACTGAAATCAAATGTTTTTAATAACCAGTTTTCTTTTCCCCAACAATAAAATAAACGCAGTCTAACAAATAAAATGTACAACAATTTACACAAGACAATTTTTACAGTTTCATGGGAGATTTTGAAATTTTCTCTGTGGAGTTTCTCAGGTACTTCAGGCAGGTGTTTGTGCTATCTGTAAGGCCTGCTTGCTATAACGAATTTCATTTTGTGGGAACCTACTTAATTCACCCTGCTTAGTTAAATTGTTTAGCAAATTAATTCTGCTTTCTTTGTAACTCTGCTACATCTGTGCTCCATAGCTAAGGAACAGAAATTGGGATACTGTAAGAGCTGTATGATTCATTAGCCAAGTGAGCTTAAGAGGCAGTTACAAAATACAGAAAATATATGGTATTTACAGACTTCTCATTAGGGCATGATGTTGTATTCTCATTTTTATCCTTTGATAAGCATCCTGTCCTTAGATCAGGGACCTGCTGGAACATGTGGAGGCTTCTTTCCACTTTTCCCTTCCTCTACCCAGATCATAGGTCTGGCTGCAAACCTCTGCTGTGGCCACTGAACCCCCCCAATGAATTAAGACCTTTACTTAGATTGTGAAATTTATGATGATTCAAAACTAAGGACACATCTCTGGGTCCCAGCATGGTCCTCAAACACCAGGGAACTTTTCTGACTATTACTGGTATCTAGGAGCCACTTTTGCATCTGGTCTCCAGACCTTATTATTGCTTGCTCACCTTTTACAGAGGGCTGCTGAACTCTTCGAATACCTTCAACAGGATTTTAGTGAATGTAGCACTTACTCTGTAGCCTCCATCTTGGGGTTTGAATTTGCTTTGGGACTCTCTGTTGCAGGCAGTTTGTATGAAATCAGGATGCAGTAAAATGCAAATCCATTTACTCATTTACAACATACAAACAGAAATCACAGTTACAGGCACTTAGGACCACAGGAGACAGAAAATCATGCTGGAACTACTATCACCATGATCTAATCAGAAAACCACCTCTCTCTGTATTTACCTGACTTGAAGTAGATGCTTCACGGATGTGTTACTTTGTACACAACCAGTGCTTCAGGTTGTGTTCCCCAGGGACAGCCCATTCTCAGCAGAACATGCCAGGTTTTGTAGCTCATCCCACTCCTGCGGTCCTTTATATTCCTTCTTTCTTTCACTTTCCCCCTTTCTACACATAATCCCCTCCAACATTTTTCTGGGGATAGCTGAAACACAGCTCTCAGAGGTGGTGGTTGGACACTGTGACTAAGCTTTTATACACCCAAAGAGCTCATCTAATTAATAATGAAGACAATGGGGTACAAAAAAGGGGGGGAAAGGTATCTCTTCCTACTTCCTGATTCAGTTTACCTGACAGGTGGGACAAGCCCTACCTGCAGGGCAGGGAGAGTCCAAATTTGTCAGGATCAAATAGAAATAGACTGGAAGAAATAGACT
Source organism: Bombycilla garrulus (assembly GCA_013400315.1). Taxonomy (NCBI): domain Eukaryota; kingdom Metazoa; phylum Chordata; class Aves; order Passeriformes; family Bombycillidae; genus Bombycilla; species Bombycilla garrulus. The sequence goes on from VXBU01005191.1 coordinate 389,720, forward strand.
GGATGAACAACACTGGTTCATAATGCATTAACTTCTATAGATAGGAGGTATTTCCTTCTGAGCCAATCACCCCAGGCTATATTTGCTACAGGTGGAGAGAAATAAGCATGTATTACCACAGAAAGATTTCTTTCCTTAGGCATCTTAGACACATAAGTCAGGTATCTCAATAGTTCAAGTGGCTCCCTCTCCACAAGTGACTGTTTACGTATTCCCATTTGCAATAAAGGTATCCTTCGGTAGCCTGTACAGATTTGGGTACCTGGTCTTGGACAACTGAAGCATTGGGTGAAAAATATCCTGGACTTACTGGGTGTCTTTCCATGCAGAGCAGGTCTTAGCCTACAGACTTGAAACTCACCTGCGTGTTGGTAAGCAGCTCAAAGACACGAACTCCCCTCAATGAGAATCCCTTCATTTGGGGACACAATAGACAGGAATCAGCAAGCTTGACTTTCAGTCTTCAGGGGATGTTTTTACAAGATGGTACAATTCAAATGCTAATGATTATATGATTTAATTCAGAGGGGTCACACCAGACTTTTATTAGAAATTCAGACTTCAGCCTAGTTGTCTTCTCTGATGGAAGACACAGAGAAAACTATGATAAATTGTCAAGTGTGATATACAGATAAATGTTGCCATGAAGTGCATTCCTCTGGAATTTAACCAGGCTTATAAGCCAGTGTAGCACTGTAAACTAGATTTAGTAGTGGTAAAGTCAATTCAAAATGTCTCTCTTTTATATCTAAATACCTGTCAGTCTTCTTTTGCATAAGATATGCATCATGATAATTTTTTGAAACATATGAAACGAGTTTAAAATTTCAAGAAACATTTTCTTACAACTATCTTGTAAGCAAGTGTAATTTTCTACCATAAATAGCACTGAGCTTAAGTGTCTTGTGTAATAAGTGTCTTGAGTCCCTTTAGCCTTCGCATTCTCAGTTACACATTGATTTTTAGTGTAGTGGATAGATAAGGAAAAGTGAACTTGTTCATGATATCAAAGAATGCATCTGGTCTTTCTTTAATTCAGATATGGGCTTTCTGAGAAGCATTTAGCCTAGCATTACCAAGTGTCACTTCTACTTATCAGGAACTGGCATGGAGGTGGGCTCTCCAGATCCACTTCACGGTTACAGTGACTGGTTTCTGAAGATAGAGAGTTCAGTCAGGTGATTCACTCAGGCTGTTATGACAGCTGAATTCTTATTTTCTTCCCTGATTTCACAGCAGTCTCCCTAGATATGGCTTTGAAAGACAGAGCTAATAGGGTGCTTGTCAGCAACATGGCTTTACTTGTTAGGAAGCTGGGGGCGCTTGTGTTACTCAGACGATGATGGTGCTGCTCCCTATTTCTTTCATCTGGATATTCCTACTTCAGGGAACAGAATGTTGAGCAGCAGTGATTTTTATGATTTCTTCAGGCCAACTTGATGCCTTTCCTTTGAGACGAGGACAATACGGTGCTCTAATCAAAGCCTTGGAAAGTCATGCCAAGGAATGAGCTGTCCACTGTTATTATCCCATGAGAAAATAGAATTTTTGAAGAACCTTGCTGTGTGCTTGCAGTTCTCCATGTTTGCTTTCTGTCTCATATGACCCAGTTTTGCTGCTCAGCTCATGCCCTGTTGGCACACCTAGCATTACCAGGAAAAGTCTTTTGAAAATCAGAGATACATAAACTATCCACCTGCTGCCTGACAATCCTAGTTTGGTCCCCTTAACTTTCCATCACCTTGAAAATAATTTTAAAAAATCCTAAAAAGGTTTCATTAAAATTTTGCAGTATTTTATAATTCCTGCACTTCTTCAATAAAATCTGTAGGTTTTTCCACAGCATTTTTCCAAGCAACTGCCAATCATGAAGGTAGATTTACTGATCTACAGCTATTGACTGTCCTTGGCTAAATAAAGTAGCTTATATTTGTGCCTCGTAAACTTACCTGTTCAATAAAAATTTTTATGTGAAGAACATCTTTGCAATTGTGGGTGTATGACTAACAAAAATAGAGGCCATAGTATTTTTAATAGTACATGTGGCTTGTCAAATCTAGACAACTTAGAAAGAAAAATAATTTTTAGTGGATTTTTTTTTGTTGCTGAAGTTTGGGTGACACCTGTTAGGTACTATTAGATATAGTCTCTCAAGTAACAGCTATTTTGAACAATAATAACCTTAGGATATAGCATAGCTTATTTGCTTCTGTTTTGCTGAATTATATAATCAATATAGTATAAAAATAAGATTGCACAAAATGTGCAAATAGAAAGAAAGGTAGAATTTCAAATGAGCTTGAGTTTAAAAGTTATTTTGCCAAAATCGTGATTTTGAACTAAAATTGGCTGTAATTTGTTGAATAATGTTGGAGAATACAGAACAGTGAGGATCCTGTACTTGATATACTTTGCACATTTAGATGTAGTTTGCACATCCCAACTTAGACCTAAGTGATTGAAGAATCCTCAGTAGCACACAAATGGATAAGTTGTAGATGGTAAAAAATGATTGCTAATTAAACCTGGCATTTTTTCTGGTGTTGTTCTAAACCTTATTTAGCTGTTGTCTTTACATAAAGAGAATGGATTTGTATAAAATACCTCTTAAGTTCCAGACTCTTCTCAGAAATGACTTTATGTGTAAAATTACTTTATCTTTTACCGTGTTTTTCCATGCTTAGAGATTTGCTTTATAACTCAGAAAATAATACTTACTACACTTATTACCAAATTATGTTGAACTCATTATTTAAGATTGTATGAGATGCATTTCAAAATCCAAGTTTTTCATAAAATTGCCTCTCTCCAAATATTAAAATGCATTGAGATCAATATTAGACTGAAAAATTTAAGGTGAAGTATTCTAAAGTTCACTGAGAAGAGAGTGTTAGACAAGAGCGACTACAGCGCCTCCTAAACCACTCTTGCAAATGAGTTATTCTAGGCTGTAAAAGGATTTTATGCATTTGCTAATTATCATCTGTTGCCAACTGTGTGTCACTCTGGACAAGCCCAGAATAAATGCAAAAGACCTGCAGTCAGTATACATCGTCACTGGCACTTGGGATACTCATTAAACAGGAAGATATATTCTGGTTTTTTGGAATAAAATTTCTTCTGTCTAACATGTTGCTGTATATTCATCTGTTGTGACATTTATATGATTGCCTTTTATATCTTCATGGTTTTCTCCCCAATAATATCTTTTCCAGTCAACCACTATGTACCTTCCTGTGAGTCTTACAAGCCTAGCTACCTGCCTGTAAATCCATGGAAGCTTTTTTGTTGGTTGAAATGCCAGCCTGCACCAGAACACACATGACTACCTTAGTCCAACAAGGTCCAGCTGCAAATGAAGCCTTAGGTGGACTGTAGGTGTTGTCCCTCACCTGCTCCTGGCAGCTCCAGGATGTGTTCAGTGCAAAAGGAACACACTTTTTAATACCAAATGTCCCCATCATATGCTAAAAATTGCTGTTCTCTTCCTACCTTGAGTGAGAACATGGCTTTCTCAGAGGAGGGACATGGCTCCCACCAGAGAAGGACATAAGTGGTTCAACTCCAGCACAAACGGAGCCCATTCTGCCCACTGGTTTGTGCCATTTTGGTCCTCTGAAGCAAGCTGAGGACTCTGTGGAAATTCCTCTAGCTTGGGATGTTACACACAGCAAATAAAAATTACCTGAGTGACTTTAAAGGTGGAATTATATTACTCTAGAAGTTCCCAGTTAAAATACTATATGTGTCACCTATCCCTCCATGAAAAATATAAATTAAATAATAGGAACTACTTAACTTCTGTGTGCTGGGGTTAAATTTTCAGCTAATGTAAAATGTCTCAAGGCAGTGTATTCTGTAATTTACCTCAAGGAGTTTAAAGGGTATGGATAGGGTATCTTTTAAGGTATTGATTTTTGTCTTAAAAAAAAAAAAGAGTAAAACTTATTAAAAATTATGGCTGATATAGTAACAGGAAAAATTAATCAAATTATGACAGTCTTCATTGTGACATTATCCTATGAAATATAGTATTTTATAAGTAATTTATGGATTAATTAAAATAATGAGATTATTTACTATCACAATAATTTGTGAAAGACAGATAAATTTGATAGTTTTGATTAGTTTTCAAATGTGTAAAAGGAATAACAGTGATTTCATGAAAGACATCCAACTAATATTGAGTAATCTTTTGATGAAGAATTAAGAGTCACTTCCGTATCAGTATCTCAAAATGCAGTTATTTCCAGTGTCCAAATTGTGGTTGCTCACCATGGACGGACCCATAAACCAAGTCAGGTGTTTGGCAGGTTTTCATCTTTGTAAATACTTATGTAAACTAATTCTGTGGCCACAGCTTATAAACTTTATAAGAAAGCAATCACCAGGCTTGTTTTTCTTATCAGTTTCAGATATGGAAACTTAACTGCAGAAGTTTGCAAAATTTATCACTAGGCTAGGGAGTCTATAAACTGTACTGTATTGCATAGACATATAAATGTCCAGCACTTTTTTCCCGTTTTAAATACCAGCTTTAGTCCATGCATTTTTAGAGTTAGCAAGTAACACACACACACACGTACACACACACACCCCAAAGCCTAAATAAAACCAGTTCACAATAAAGCCCTTGAAAATTGTAAGCATAAACTCCCGCTTTAAGGATCCAAATGAAATATTCATATGTACTAAACATCTTGTATCAGGAGGTGGTTCTCTTGCTGTTGCCATAAGTCAGCCTTTCGCTCCTGGTGTCTGCTTCAAATGCTTTTATCCCTGGGAGCATGAGGCTTGCTTCATCCTGCTTGCTTGTCAGCAGGGTTGATGCACTGCATTATAAAAAGCATTCTCCACAACTGCTGCTCACAGGCAGCACTTTGAGCTCTACACACACAACCTGCAAGGTTCTCTATCAACATAATCCTTATTTATCCAAAGCTTTCCCAGTAAATTGAGCCTAACTAGTCTTTCCTTGGGGTAAATATACAGAAGCCTCTCTTTTATTATTGCTCATGCAGAGAAAGCAGCATTCTCAACAGTGGTAGGACGTGGATGAGGAATAAGGCTCGCAGCTGTTGCATCATTTCTCCTGGAAGGCAGTGACTTGTAGTCCAGTGCTTAACAGAGGATGAGCTGGCAGAAAGGCAGCCAATAACTGTGCATTATTTACATTGTAGGCATATTTTAGTTGCACAGTTATATCCTTAAAGCTGCTTCTCCCTCAGCTGAGAGATTCTTTGCATTTAACTGGTTTGGCCAAAGCTGCTTCATGTTCCACAAGCAGCTCTCAGAGGCTCCCTGGGATCAGTAGCTCTAATTTCTAGAGAGAAAAAAGGCAAGATTTAGTGTGTGACAGAAATGGGAAGCCGAAGCATTGGAAAAGACTTGCGGCATAAACTGAAGATCTGTGTATATTTTGTGTTTACTATAAGAAGCCCTGAAATAGAGGTGTACACTAATGCAATTAACACAAATCAATAAATAAAACAAAGGAATTTAAATATCTTGGCACTATTCTTCTTTGTATTATTATTATTAGTAGTAGTAGTAGTCGTACTCGTAGTAGTGGTAACATTACATTGTTATTATTATTGGCTTTTTTTATGAGTCTGACTTGTTTGGATACCCCTACCTATGAATGCAATACAGTGAGAGTGGTTTTTTATTCTTGTAACCCATGGCAAATTTCTCATGTTAAGTTTGTGTGAGCACAAAAGCTTCTAATTTGTGACTAGATTGTATTTAATTCATGCTTAGAGACTTTATGAAAACAACACTATTAATTAAAATAATAGCAACATCCATTTTTTTGTTTAATTGCAATGGTGAAATTCTAAATCAATTTGTTGAACAAAATACAAAATTAGGGGTGACACTTATATAATGATGGAATGGAGATTGTGACATATCAATCAACTGTTTCACAGGACACTATTAACACACCAATCCTCTCCTCTCCCCATATCTCCTACAGCTTCAAAACCATCAAGTTAGGTTGTTATACTTTCAAAAGCTGATTGATATAAATAGGTATCCGTTAATATGTGTACTGTATTCCAATAACGTTCTCAAACATTTGCTTCGGTTCAATTTGATAATTATTTAAAGAATAATCCTTCCAAATTTAAAGGAAATGAGTAGGGCAGCAAATTGAAATGTTGGTTGCTATTCTGCTACTGAGAATTAGAAAACTTCTGAGAGTTTTCTAATTATTAGGAAAATATTTTGCTTGCCACTGCTACTTTAAATTAGACATCTGACATATATAGATGTACACATGTCTCCACTTGCTGTAATCTTGGTAGGATCCTCATCATTTCCAAAAGGTAACTTATCCCACCTGTTTTTTTTATGTTGAACAGGTAGCATAGATATCTAATTTTCAATGCCCAAAATAAGATTGAATTTATTCCATGTTATCACATACTGAGAAATATCCAAAACTCCTCTCATCAGACCTTTGCTCTCTGTGAGGTGTATTACAGAAGATTTTTTCCTGCTCACAAGGATCCTAAATATCCCTTAAAGGCATTGATTTTTTGTCTTCTTTTTATTACTTCTGCTGAACAAAGTAACTTTAGTAGCTTCTCTCATGACAATCAAAAGAGTTGCAGAGGTCACTCTGTAAACTGTGGTGTTTTTTTTTTCCCTGGGACCCCAGGACAAACAACCACCGAGAAGTGCATACTTTTTGGCATATAATTAGCACACAGGTAAGAATTTCTCAAAAATAATTGTTTGTCCATAATGATAATGAGAAAGCTGTGAAAATTGTTGCATTGGAATGAAAAACAATCACTGAATTCTTTGCATATTTTATTTTTCTTTTTGATTTCCAACTCACACACATCTGGCATATTTTACATCTTTGCAATAAAACATGGTTACAATAGCTTAAGGAATTTATATATCCAAAATATTTCACCATGATCTCAAGATGAAATGAACTTGTCTTCCAGATGTTCAATAGTCTCCCAATTCTAAGCTACAAACTCAAGATATTGCTTACAGACAGGTGATGAATAACTTAATCAATACGCCGATCCCCATGATTTCCGGACCTTATAAATACAAACAACAATGAAGAAGGAAATTCAGGGCTAAACTTACTAATACAAGGTGGATAACAAATAAGTAATCACATCAATAAATAATGATATGTTCCTGGTGCAAAGTGCCAATACAAAGAATCCATTATCTTTTTAAATAAATGACTGCAAGTGAGTGTAAATTCTGAGAAAATTACATTCCTGTTACATGCCTCATAGCCCTACCGACACAATATGTACATCTATGATAATACAGTCACCAAATATACAAAGAAGAAACATGAATTAAAGTGTATATACCCCTGGGTGTGTAATTTGATCAGTACAATGTGCAGAAAATTATTCTGATAATTGTCATTACAGTATTGTAAAAGATGAAGTGCCTTAGTCTGAGTGGCTTCAGGTGAGATTTTCAGAAGAACTGAAAAGAACAACCTCAGTCACCTTTGAAATGAAGCTAAGGCTGTCAAATAAACCAAGCTCCTCAGATTAAAAATAAGGGGAAAAAATCAGTGGGGGCTCTCTTGCCCATGATTTATATGCCAAATGTTAATAATCCAGAAGTATAGCACTTTGTCTGTATTGGGAATCATTAAGCATTACAAAGCATGAAACTGAACTTCCCTCTTTGCTCCCTTTCTGTCTAATCTTTAAATTTAAAAGGGAGGAAATTAATTTCTATTGTATAAAGTATAAATATGGCAAATGATGGCTTTTTATCCAAATGCTTTGTGAGCAGAACTCCACTTAAGAGGGGTAAACTTTAGATTCAAAACGTGAAAAATGCATTGGTGAAAATGTCAGAATTACTGTTTGCTCCCAAATTCAACCCTCTAACACAAGCTGTACCCTTAGGCAGATCTCCAGTCTGATTTGTGTGAATGCACCTGTTCCTTCAAGACATCAGGTTTAAAGTACATGCAAGTTGTAACTCCACAATAAAATTAAGAAACAGTTTTGTTCTTTATACAAGGTTTTACTTTTACAAAAGTATCCCTTTAAAGTTAAGATGTGCATCTGATGTACAAAGTATCAAACATATTTTTTTTAATCTCAGCTTGAAAAGAGGCTGGAGATGGGATGCATGTTAGGTTCAAAGCCTAAACATTGAAATAACTGGACACGAGGTTCCCCAGAATTTTCAAAAGTCTCTTGTGGCGCATCCTACTACCTTTTCTCAATAAACAAAGATATATGAAATAATTACCAAAACATTTCCTAATTCATATAATTTACATGATACAAGCTCGCTTTTCAGCAGCTGGTGTTCAGTTGTGAGAAAACACACAAAGTAAAATGGTTGCTGACTACAATGTACAGCTATTGCTGGGTGTAATGGAATGTACAACGGAGGTCAATGCAGACGTGGTTTTCCACCAGAGACTACACCTTTCTTTGCAGCACTTGTGCTCTCAGCTTTACCTGGGCTTTCAGTTCTTCACTGCGCTTCAGTATCTGTTCTGATGTTCATAATGCCACCGGTTAAAATCTATATTAAAAGCTACGATGCTGCCAGAAGCCATGCCAGTAATCAGAGTTCTGAAAAAAATATCAAAGATGCTGATGTTAATTCTTTTTTGCCTTCTCGAGCTTGGTTTTTCATAGACAGAAAAGAAACTAAAAGAACAAAGCGCTTTTTGCAACACTGTCTGAAGTCCTTAAGCTTGGATGAAAATCAGAAATGTATTTCAAACTTTTGCAATTGTTTTTAAGGCATTTAATAGGCGCTACTGCACTCTCATCCAATCTGACTATTCCTTTGTTCTTAGGTTAATGCCATTTTAGTGATATTTTGCTAGCTGAGTGTCTGGATTACTATCTTCAATGAAATAAGACCTCACATGACTGTTAAGTGCTGGCATTATGAGACTCAACTATCAGAATAATTGTTGAATCTGATAAATGAACAGAAAAACAACTGAAGTAATTGTTTCTTACATATCCTGTTAACAACTCCATACCATACATTCAAAGTTCATGGAGATATATTCTTTCTGGAATTTTACTATTTAGAAACAAATATGAATAACAAATTCACCTCTGATCATGAGACAGATCCATAGCTCTTATGCCAGCATCACAGCCAGGGTAAATATAGAGCTGTTTGAAGTCACAGGCCTGCCATACTTCCACTACACCATTGTCTCCTCCTGTCACCAGGTTCTGCCCATCACTGCTCAGGAGGATAGCCTTCAGGAGAAAAAGAAAAATCCCAATCACACAGTTAGCTTTTATAGAAATTGATCTGTATTTTAAAAATTGAATTGACTTAGAAAGCATTTCCTGTGTTCTGCCCACTTTAAATTTGAAGCAAAATGCTTCATCTCCGCTTTTTCCCTAGTCCAAAAACTAAAAAAAAATTGTGTCATCAAATTTTAAGAACAACTGTGTGGTATTAAATATAATAGGTAACAAAAAAAGCTCCTTGACTGAATCTGCCAATACTTGAGTTCAGCACATTTCCACATACCACAATTTGTTCTACAATACTCAGTGCTATCACTACCACCTAAAGCAGAGCAGTGATCTGCATTCCTAATGCTGCTTCAAGTGCTAGTGACAGAGCAGAGCCCTGAAGGCATGAATTCATGTCTTGGCTAATAAATGAAGAATGAGGACTTTTCATATTTTGTTTCAAAGACATATTTCCCACTGAAATTTAATTCCAAACAAAATTGTGGGACTATTGTGGGCTCTTAAACTATTTGTTCTTATTTATTCTGGATAAGCTTAAGTGCATTTTCATATTTGGAGATGGCAATGAAAGAATACGTGTTTGAATGTCTTAACAAGGAGGCAGCAATTTTACATATATGATTTCCCCTAACCCATACGGCAAATAAACTCAATTTATTTTAATAAAGAAATGCAACACACAACAAATGCCTGTTTGCATTTAGATTTACCCTGGTTGAATCATTGATCTCCATCTGAGCTAAAAGTTTGCCATTAATGCTGAAATTGCTGAACCGTCCTCGTTCATAGTAGATGATGCAGTGACCTTCACTAGATACTGAAATTAAGCGAGGGTACAGGCAGTTTTCTGTTCCTTCCAGGGCTCTCAGCAAGTCTCCAGTAATTGTGTGAACTAGACAAGGGCCTTCTGTATATGAAAACATAATATATCAAACATTTGCTGTTTATACAAATGATATAGTCTGTACATAAAAATGATGCATAATACACATTTATATCTCATTAGTGCTGCATGGATATAAGAAGCTGTTTACTTAAAGAATTTAAGATGCACAACAGAAAAGGAAATGCAAGAGCTGGTATGTTAAGAAAATAAATACAATATGCCCAGAAGTGTATTATTTACTTAGACTGGTAGGAATTTTCATTGATCTGTCTTCTAAAACACTCTTTCCTCTTCCCGAGCATTCTGAAACTTCACTCTCAGTGATTTTCTCCAACAACATGAACTCTCTTTAGCCTGCCTGTTCACATTAAACAGATGTGGCCCTATCATTGACTAGTGGGAGCAACTCCCATAGGGCATGTAATCATATTACTGCATATTTCTCCTATAGACAATGGCAGTTCCCGCAGATCCTCTCCCTCAATGAACATGTGATATGCATAGATTTCAGTCCTGATTTGCTTCAGCAATGAGAGTCATGTGAAAGCAAACATAGTCACAATGACACTTGGAATATAAGAGATATTAGGAGTTTACACCATAACTCCATTTGCTTCAGAAAGATTACACTTGTGAAAGAAACAGCTATGAAATCTACAATGTACATTTTAAGATTGAAAACAAAGCTTATTTACATTTCAAGAACAATGAGAAAAGTTTTTTTTTGAAAGTGAGATCTGTATTCCTACTAAGAAAAAGGGTATTTCTCTTATAAATGCAACGAGTCACAGGAAATTCTAAATGTTTTCTCTTATGAATCACAGGATAATCCTGGACAGCACAGTAATCTCTTCCTTATACAACTGGTTCATGACCATGAAAGTAAATTCATATTGGCAGACTCAGCCACCTCATGCTAAGTCCTTCTAACTTCTTTAAAATTCACAAAGCATCTGGGTTTACCAAGGTAGAATGAATCAGCATCAACGCATTTATCTGTGAACCTTCTGACACACGCTTTTATCTGTGCTTACATAAAGTCTTATCCAGAGGGACCCCAAGCTTGGCTGCATTCATGGGATATCACTGCAATGGAAATAATTTATTTTCTCAAATAGCTGAGTTTCAGCTTCAGAAATACTGAAGTGCCAGGATATTACAAAAAGTGATGCCTTTACCTTTAGAATAATTAACTTGTTCGATTTTTCAAAAGGAAATACCTTCATAGCTGAATTGTCACGGGCACAAAAAGGTACCTCTGATTTAGGATGCCACTGTAAGGACATACAGACTGACCACTGTTTTTTGGGTTTGTTGGGTAAGAATGTGGAAGCATCAACCTGATTCAAGATTTTCCACAGAGGAGTCCTAAATGTGCTGTCTTCCTGCTTCAGTAGGTTCTCAAGTGCTGCATGTGTCATCACAGTGCCACAGCCAGTTCCAGAGGAACAGCTGCCCACCAGGGAGCACAGGCTGAGCTCAGACTGGATGGCAGAGCAATGCAACACTGCCATGAGATGCAATCTAAGAAGCTGCAAAGGGACTGAAACTACCAGATCTGAAGAAAAAGCATTTAAAAAGGCATGTCTTGAAAAATAGCAATTAAAAAAATTATTTTATCTCTGCATTTTCATATGGTCTAAAGTTTCAAATGGAAGAACATGGCAAGGCTACACCGAGAGACAGACTGGGCCTCCGTTTCTCTTGATTAATTATAAACATATTCTGAATTTGATTTAAAAATCATTGGTTCTCCATCAGCTTTTACCTCTAAAAATGTACAAGTTACCAAAGCAGTAAATAGTTAATGAATCAGAAGATAACTGAGTACAGATTCCATTTATATTAAGAGGAAATTTTCAAAAAGATAGTTGGCTGTTATGGCAGCCGGATTGTAAGAAGCTGCCTTAAGGGGTAAGAAATAGCAGTGCTTCAAGAAAAAAGATTTAGCTCCAGCATCACTGTACATTCTTTTCACAAATGTCTTGACTTTGCCTACGACTGTTATGTAGTACACCATTACAAGAGTTAATGACCCATTAAGATTTCCTGTTAAAAAGGGCTTTACTCAAAAGTTTCACGCTCCGCTTTAAAAACAAATGTTGAGTTCCAAGACAGTATAAAAAGCAATAACCACAGTTCAGCTGTTAGCAAAAGCTGGCAGAGCAAGTATCACATCCCTCTTGCCCTCAAAAGCAGCAAACTCACAAATGAGTTCAAAGATATCCATGGGGATGACTGAAACAGGCATCATTATAGAGATAGTAAGGATGTGGATGTAGGAGTAAAGTGGAAAATGAAATTGGAAGACATATAAGGAAAAAGAAAATACAAGGATGATGCAAAGAAAGGAAGTAAGAAGGAAAAAGAGATTATGCAGCACAAAAGAAACTAAGATAAAAGGAGGAAAGGGAGAGCCGAATAGGAAAGGAAAAGAGAAAAAGACATGCAGTTTGACAAGTTAAGAAGCCGAATGAAAGAGGGCAGTGGAGGAAGACAAGTGGGCATGGAATTAAGGAGAAGTAGGAGAAGTTGGGCAGAATCAACGAAACTGAATAAATTAAAGAGAAACAGAGTAAGGAAGGATGAAGCAAATGGAGGCTGGTGCTTTATTTACACTGATTACCAGTCATACAGGATATTGCTGCAGGCTTGGAAAAGTATTTTGCACACTTGTGTAAGCAATTGTTGGGCGCTCTGGATTCCACAGACAAATAACAGGGAGAACTGCTCATTATTGCTCAAATAACTATAACTGCTCATTATTTAAAAACATGGCAAAAAACCCTACTGGACGGAATGCTGCACACAGTTTCAAAGCAAACTGATCCTGCTTCCCTGGAAAGTGAGGTCAGTCCTACAAACTGCCTCTCAATTAAGATCAAGGTGGAGAATTCTGAGCTGGCCCTCCCTGAAACACGTCTCTGTCAAGAGGTTTATTCAAAATAGAGATTTCATTAGAATCATTGTATATATTTTTATAACATGCTCTTCCAGGTCTGGGAAGAATAGCTGCATAAACAGATGGTTGGAAGGAATGATCAGCTTAATTTTTACCTAAACTTGTAAGTGCAGATAGTAAATTACAATTTTCAGAGAAAAGTGCCTCAGATTCTCCTAGAATAGGAGGCATGGATAATTAAAGTCTGTGTGGCTTGAGGGAAGTCTGAGAAATACAACTAAAAAAGATTCTAAAAATATTAAGATTTAAATCATAAAAAACACTTCTGACCCTTAGCACCACTGATAACAAGTCCCAGCTCTGCACAGACTGACACGCAGACAACTTCATGGTCATGACCAGTTAGAACAGCACGAGGAGCTGGATAATCACCTGTTAAAAGAAAAAAAAAATGAGAAAAAAAGAAAAAGAAAACAAGGGAATGCCAAATCAGATGTGGTTTATCAACAAAAGAACTTTTCCACAATTTGCTTGAAATCACTAAGCATGAGAGAGGCGCAGTGTGATTAAATATCTCATACTTAGGATACTGAGTAAAATATATTCAGATATCATAAAGCTTCAAAACCACAACTTCCCAATGCACTCATGAATTAATTAAAAGAACACAAAGTATGGCGCTACTGAAAGCAGCTGTAAGGCAAAGGTCTGCTGTTGAACAAATATGTCTCCAGACTTACACTATGAACCCAGTGAATTTAGGATTTGCCTTTAATAATGATCCTAATTTGTTTCATGAAACTGAGGGTAGGAAAAGAAGAGAACAACACTGTACTAGAAACATATTACTGCTGCATAGGTAATGATTCAGAGACACATGGAATGGTCTCAAATTAAAATATGCCTAAAAATGGTTATTGGTATACATAATTAAATATTTATTTATAGATATTATATATTATATATACACATATATATTACATATATTATAGATATTATAGAAATTATATATATATATATATTCAGGATTTAAATATATTTTATTTTGGTTTCAAACAAGGGGGCATTTAGTTAGAGTGTTTACATGACAAACAACAACATTTCTATAGTTTCTAATAATAACAGATGCTGACAACCTACTTGTTTAGTAATTTATATTGCTCTACCAGGCTCAGAAAGTCAATTGGCAACAAAAAATTAGCAACTTGCTAGGTAACAGAGTTTACATCATATTTGCATTGTATAAATGAAATACAGAAAATCGGGATATTCGAAAGGACTGGAGCTCTGCCAGTGTAGTTCACATACTAAAAAAAATTACCTAGGGAACTACTGATAAATTACTGCAAAATTATTTCTGTATAAAATAACAAAATGGTTAATTCACACTTTTTTCAACAAGAATTGGAAGCAAAAATCTCATTAATATAAGTCACAGTGTTGGACTGGAAGTCTTATCTGGTTTTGCTAGGATGAGGGGTACAGTGGTTAAAGATAGCTGTATTCAAACAGGCTCCATTCATTTTTTTCAACATATTTGTCTCAGTAATACAATTTTTTTATTTAAACCAATTTTTTATGCAACTGACTGTGTACAACACAGACGACACAGAAGCTGGATCGATGGCAAATCTTAAATTTTTTTTTCCATGGAGAGGTATGTACTATGAGCTACATATAATAAAATTTTGGAAATCAGGGTTAGGAAACCAGCTTTCAATTAGGAGCCAGAGACTGATTCTTAATCAAATACTAACCAATAATATTATCTATGGGATAATATAAATCTTGGCTGGTAAGATAGGCTTGTAATAAAATAATTGATGCAAAATTTCACGGGCAACTGTATAATGACAAGAGAAAGACATTATTATATCATTGCCTAGTTAAATAAAAAAGTAGCAAGATGCGTTTTTATTTATTTTCAATGTAGCCAGGTGGAAGTTGATGTTCCTGGACGAGAGCACAAGCTCTGTTCACTGGAGAGAAGATTCTGTTCCAGAAAAAAAGTGATATAGAGTAGTGTTTATGGAAAACTCCCTCAGTGTGAGCTTTTCAGTGCAATACCTTAGATCAGCAAATAAGAGGCAAGAACTACTTTGCCACTGAAGAGCAGAAAGACAAAAGCCTTGTAGCCATATTTACAGAAATGAGCTCAAAGGAGGGTCAAACAACTGACATAGGAGAGTAAGACAGGAAGCTGCACAATGTTTAAACTGCTTTCTCTCTTCACTGCATAAACAGCAAAGCAGTCACTTGACTCAACTAACTGGGAGTCGCAAAAGAAGCCAAACAGCCCAGAAACTTATCTTGCAGCTAATGGCACAGACAGGTCTAATGGGTGCACGGCTGCACATATTTCAACTCTGGAATAAAATGCAGTTTCCTGAGTGGAAATGCAGTTAATCACTAAACCAAAAGGGAACTATATGAGTAGCTAAAAAATATTGCATGGGTTTTGAAAGATATGCATTAGAAATGGAGGCTTGGATAGACTTTTGTGTGTCAATGAATTTAGTCTTCTTTCATTGCAGACACTCACATGATATAAACAGTTAATGAAATGTCTGTCTTGGTATGTGACTCGGAAGGATGTTCCAGATTCCCCCTACTCTAAAGGAGAGAAATATTCTGAATTCCAGTTTGAATTTGTTCTTGTCTACCTAGGAGCTCTCTATTCTTGTGTTAGCATTGGCCTTTAGATCCAGGTCTTTTTCTCTAGTATTTTCCCCTCTTATGTATTTAAATAATACGGTCTTTCCTTTTGAGTCTATTAACCAAACCAAACCCTTATAAATTCCTTTGAAGGGATGGGCTTGCCATTTTTAGCCATTGTAATAATCCATTTCTTTGCCTGCCTAGATTTAAGCTCATTTTTAAAATTTGGGTATCCAGAAATGTATAAAATCATAGTTCTCAAAAAATTAGCATGAATCCAAAGTTTTTCTTGTCAAACCTTAACAACTTCAGTCATCAAAATTTAATAAAAATTTCATTAATTTTAATATCTTCCTGAACATCATGAAAACTACCAACCATGAGACCTCAGTTTTTGACACAACAGTACAGACAGTGTCAATCTAACAGGTCTTGTTATTCCTATGTACAGACATATTAAAAATTTCTTACCTCTAATGCAAACAGCTACCTCAATAAATTCTAGTTTGCCAAACTTTAATCTATACCACAAGAAAAGAATCTTTTTCATCTAGAAACTAAAGATGTGAACTGAAAACTGAGCTTTACTGCTAGGGAAGAATGGAGGTCAGAAGAAACAGAAAGAAAGATGCTTTGTGTAGCTCAATTAAAGATTTTTGTAATTTCCCCATCAACATTGCTTCATTGCTTTGAGAACCTCATCTCCTTTCAGGTTTTTTTTTTTTTTCCAAGCGCATAACATAAAAGCAAAAAAACAACCAAAAAAAAACCCAAAAAAACCCAAAAAACAAAACAAACAAAAAAAAAAAAAAAAAAAAAAAAAAAAACCAGANAAACAAACAAAACTAACACCACAAAACCAACCAATTAATTAAGTTCAACATTTTCCACACTTTTTTTTCCTTCTGTATGTTCTCCTGGAAAAAAGAGGATAAAGCTCAGTGGCCGTCTTGGCTCAAGCTAGGATTGTAGAAGTGTCATCAGATTGCTTCATACTAGATGACTGAAATTATTAAATGACTAAAATTTTTGAAGGAAAAGAATGCAATTTTCAAAAGGACATTATCCTCAGTGTTTCCTAGGAATGTTCTACAATATAAAGGAGCTGTAAAATTCCAGAATACACTAGATAAGTATATTTTATTGACTTCTTGATTTATAAAAAAATGCATATAAGAAACAACTTCCCTGAAACATAGATCTATGAGTCTTATTTTTCAGTAAATACAAATTAATAATGGAATATCAATATAAGGAGTAACAGTCCAGCAGTAATTGAAAATGGGATTTCTTTCCCTTAGGGCTCAAAGAAAAAATCATAATGATACTTTCTACAGAAAAAGCTGTGGCATGAACCTCAGTTATATTACATTTTATTGCAAAGGAAAGAAGCTGTGAACTCCAGGAATCATTCAAAATCTAGAAAAATATTCTGTCACTGTCACATCACCACTGATAGATGCAGCCAGAGGTCAAAGGTGGCAGCTCTAAGGGAATTGCAGGTGAAAATATCCTACCTAAGAACTGAGATAGCATCACTGTAAACTCCCTGTAATTTCCCCAAAGGAGAACCTTTGAACTGAATTACTAGAGGGCAGAAGGAAAAAAACAAAAACAAATGTGCTGTATTTCCAAACAAATGGAAACTTTTGAGAAAGCCTAAAATAAAACACATATTTCCTTCCTGTTGAAGAACATAGTGCTTAATATAATTGTAAAGTTCTTTGGAAACAGGTGTTGCTCCTGCATAACAAAGAAAAAAAGAAGAGGGGAAAAAAAGACAAAAGACAGTGTTATTATTTCTCTCATATTATCCTTTTCTGGGAATTGTGTACAGATTTTTATGGGGACACATCTAGGAGTCTTCTGTATAAAGAAACATGGGAGCACATGGCAAATTTTAGCTTCCATGTCATCTCTCACTTTGACAAAAGCAAGCACAGGGCTATACCTGAAAAGAATTTACTTTGCTATTTCTTTTACTGTTAGGACTTTTCAGGGATGCTCACCAGAAAATACATTGTATTTTAGAAAATACAATGGCTTTCATGGAAGTAAAAGTGTAAGAGCCTTCTCAAATTTTTACTGTTAGAAAAAAAGCATCTTGGAGTTTGATTAAAAGATAAGGCTACAGCAAATAAATATTAATATATCAAAACAGAAAACAGTTAATAACAATGCCCACAACATGAGGGAACAATGAGTGCAAAAGATAGACTGCTGAAAGGAAAATATTAATATATTCCAAATATCCCCATCTCTGGGAAGCAGAGCTTGTTTATTTGCTGAGGAATGTTGTATATAGCTACAAACAATTCACCCAGGTGAGTGGGCTTTCAGGCACCTTGCACTAATTCAGAAGGTAAAATACAGTGGAGGACAGGAAATTATGATTTGTAGCATCTCTTCCCATCTCTTTCACTAAATTGCTTTGGGATCTTGGGCAAGTTACTGAACCACCCTGAACTCTACAATTCCCACAGAGCATGAAGCATAGCATGGGATACTTTTTATCAACATTTGTTTTATCAACATATTTTATCAACTTCTGTTGATAAAAATACTAGAGATAACTACATTATCTCAGCTGGATTGTTGACTCTTTTACCTTTACATAGCAGCCTTAGAAAAGAGATATCTTTGGCAACCAGAGCAGAGATGGTGCCAGTAAAAATTACAGTCTAGTTTTAAAAGAGCTTCAGCACTGGCAGAGGAGTGTAAGATACTGCATTTCAAAAATCAGTTCCTAAATTGTACAAACTTACAAGTAGCATAATAACTCCTTAAACAGACAAAACAGATAGCACATACGCTCATGTGCTAGTGCTGGGCCTTGAGACAGCCACCCTGTCCTCTTGGTGCAGAGCACACTGGCGACTATTTCTAAACTGCTGCCATTTCAAGGCTGATCTAGGGCAGATTAAAATGTAGTGGGGTACCAAACAAGTGAAAGTTCTGAGTTCAGAATAAATACTCTTTCAAGACACAATCCTGCAGAACCCTTGATGTTCATAACTTCCAATTGTTTCAAAATTATGTTATGTAAAAGGAACACGTAAGGATATACTTCATGACAGGCATAAAAAAAATGTATATTGACTTGACAAAGAAATTTTATGGTAAAGTTTACTCTCCGTTTCAGATATGTACTAAATACACTCACTGGGACAGGATGAATTCTTAGCATCTGTGAAGACTATGTTGTAATGTTAAACAAATCCATCTTATGGCTGACAGACACAGCATTTTTCAATGGTCAGCACAGTTGCTGTTAGAAAAAGTGAGGTTAATTCCCACACCTCTTGTGACCATCCTCTTGGAAGCTACAACAGGTAATGAGAAATGTCAAGTCCCAAGATCAATGAAATTTCAGGCTCTAGGGAAAAACCAGGAATAGCATTGATCCTTTTAAAGAACACCAGTCAGAGGGTGAACGTAATATATTGCATGTAGAGGCTCAAGAGGATAAGAGGCCAGGTCCAACATACTTACCTGACAAAAAATTCAACCAGCCTTTAGCACAAGCTGCCTACCCTTCCTTTCCTTCATGCAGGAGTCTGATTCCAATTAAAGTGTGCAAATTAATTTTTATCACTTCCAAATTACTTTCTGAATTTGTGTCTGTTTCAGATGAAAGCATCTGTCCCTCACTTTTCTGCAATTCTATCATCCACTTTGGTATATCTCTTCAAAGACTCTGAGATATTTCTCATTTTCAAAGTCACTTGTTTGAAAGAGACATTCAATAAAGTAATCATAAAATATAAAACCAAAATAGCTATAATGATACATGTTGAACTCCAGGGCATATCATGTACTTTCTTTGCTCCCTTTTTGTGGTGACTAACACAGTTGCCATGTGAGAAGAAATTTGTATACAAATTAGCACTCAGCTACAACAAATCCTTATATATCATAAGAGAAGAAAAATCAAAACACAATTTGTCAAACTCCATCACAATAATTTTTCTATTCAGTCTCTGAGAACTGCAAAGATTTACATTTCCCATATCACTTCAAACAAATAAAATAAGCAAACTATGTCCTTTGCATGTGCCGTGTCTTACTAAGAGAAAACAAATACCTTTCACTGTTCCCACAACTGCCACAGATTTATACAATGAGGTCATCAACTTAATAAGGTTCAGATTCAGATTAGCTATTTCAGATGGGCAATTTTGGCTTAGAAAGTAGATATCTGACCCTGGCATGAGGACTAAGCTTCATTTGGTTCAGTGTTTTTCCAAAAGGTGGTACTTAATAAGCAAGGATAAAGAAATAAAGGGACATTCAAACATCCATAAACCCTGCATTCAACTGCCCTTCAGCCTACAGGGAATCATGCCACATCTCTTACTTTTCAGAAGTCTTCCCAAACACCAGCCTCTAGTCTAGTCTTAACAGGACCTCCAACATCACCAATGTTGGAGCTTATCAATGTCATGGCCATGAAACCAATGTTGAGCTAGAGAAAGTACAAACAGGGACAAGATTTGCCCTACATGTTGCTGTTGAAGGTATGCAGCATATCATTCCTGATTTCTTGATTTATCTCTGTATTCAATCATCAAATATGCTACATGCATAAACACGAGCATAGAAAAAAATTTTGCTTTCTACCAAATCTGGAGGTTCCCTGGGCCTGTCCTATGTTAACTTCTAGCTGATAGTCAGCACATGCTTGAGAACATGGAAATGAGGGCTTTAATTCCCCCAGTCTCTAGAGGCCAAGAATGTAGTCTCCTAATCCCGGGACAAACACTCTAACCAGAAGATTTCCAACAAGCTATTTCAGAAAGCTACTGTACAGAAAAGATTGCACTTAAAACCTGGTAAAACTTCAGTCTTCTCACAGTGATTGTAAGAGGTATCAAGAAAATGTGCCAAGCGCAAACTAAACCAGAAACTCATTTTTGACACTTAGTGTAGAATAAAAATGACAACTTAATAAATGTATTGATTGGAAAAAATATTTTAAAATTATAAAATGAAGCTTACCACTCTCATAGGGAAGCTTTCAACTACTGAGCTAGATCAATTGCATCTTTTCTCAATTCTCCTCTTTAAACAAGAGCTGGTTCTGTATTTCCCACAGACCCAGATGAGGTGACCCACTGAGAATACACCTGCACAGGCATTTCAGCAGAAGCTTCTACAGAAGTCTGACAGGTTAGGTTGTTGACATACATGTTGTTTAGTAAAGATTACATCTACCTCATGGATTCTGGAATACGAATTTTAGCAGAACGTGTAAGAAATTTGATCTGACAATCTTTTGCCTGAGAGTATTTCACAATAAATGATTGTGATTTCTATGTTTCTGAATGAAATGGTATCTACATTTTTCTATAAAATATTTAAACCACACAAATATCCTCCTGTTTAGGACTGGCGGTTTGCTTTTCCTCCTCTTAAGGTTTTTTGAAACAACTGAAGTTCCTTTTGGTAACTGGATGTATTGAAGCTGAAACTGATAATTAACTATCTTTCAGCTTAAAAGATTATAAATATAAAATTATATAATCAAACATCTAAGCCAGATAATTACTATTTTTCTTTGAGTTCTTCACCTTCGTCTATCCTGTGGTATGAAACACCTTATCTGTGTCTCCAGATGACAGCTTTAAAAAAAAAAATACCTCTTTTTTTCCCTCCTAAAATATCATCTACATCTTTCTGGAAATTCATTCTAAAGATGTTAAGTAATTGGATTTGATTTAAATTGATCATATCACTTTCATTTTTCCTACAAGGTAAATCCTAGCCTTCTAACAGCAGCTATAGAAGAGTAGATTAGGAAATATTTCTTTATTACTTTGGTGGCTTTAATTATGTAAAACTTCAAACATATTTTCATAAGGATTGTTGAGAACGCTTCACTCTTGGAAATTAGTTTAAAGGGAATCTTAGTCATACGATAGCTATCATGTCTGCTTGTGGTAGCAAGCAGAAACTACTAGTCATTACTTCAGCAGAAACACTTAGTAACTGTAGAAGTTTTTAGAGGCCCTTTTTTTAAATGCCCTTTGTTTTTCTGACCTGTCCCCATTAATGTATGCTTGTGAAAAGCCAAAGTAGCTGTTAATAATGATATGTTTCCAACACATGTAGTTCTGGTTATAGTACAGTACTAGTACATAATTAGCATATCCATGGTAGCTTCAATGCAATGAATAGAGACGGAAATAATAGAAATGCCATCAGTCTTCCTCAGCATGAGTCTCCAACATGTCTTCAACATGAATAGTAAAAAAAATCTTATAAATATATTTCAAAACTACCACAGTGGTCTTGGGTACTTAGCCTTCCTGAGTTCTGTTACCTGTGCCTGTAAGATATCTTCTGACTGGACATGACTGTCTGCAGCACAGAATCCTGTTAATCTGACCAAAAGGCCATTTCTTCAGCAAAAGAGTGCCTTATCCAGATAGAGACAGGAGCAAGTCATACAAGTAATTTTTGTTTTCATTTAATTCTGTCAGACAGGTCATATCCTTTCTTTCATAATATTAAAGACCTCCAAGGTCGACATTTCCAAAGTTATACAGCTAAGATATTAAATCTGAGATACCAAAAATACCACTTTAGTGCATTCAGATATGTAAGTGATGACAGAATAATACCAGAACTAAAATAATTCTATCTGGAAAAGAATTGAAGCAGTTTGTATCAGCCAGAAAGATGCTAATTGCAAGGCTGTCCAAGCTCTTTGTAATCAAAGGAGGTAAGGGGAAAGCCTTACATTTTTTTCTTTAATGAGAGTAGAAAGCTCTTTTTATTTTTCTTTTAACAAAGAAATGACTAATACTTTATATGAATCACACAGGCATTCAAAGAAGAAAAATGCCATCAACCTAAACAGACTTCTAAGACATGAAAGTCCTTGTCAGAGTGAATTTATCCATATTGGAGAATTACATACTAAAAAATTCATGGAATATAGGCAAAAATTAGAGAAATTTGTTATTGGAACAAAATTTTATTTTTTCCCCTCTATTTTCTCTGTTATAAAGGCAAATAAAACCTGGTGAGAAAGCAAGACTTTTACCTGTCTCTCTTTTAGTCTGCCTACAGACAAATGGAAAAAAATCAAAATTCAATAAAAATCTTCCTTCTGCAAATTTAAACAAAATATTTACTTTGAAATAAATAAAACACTTTTCTAGCAGTCATTCATTCAAAGAAACTTTTTCACTTAGATGTCTGTAACTGACAGTACTGCCTCCAGTCAGTATTTGAATCAGAGATCAAAACTGATAGTGACAGATTCTTCCATTTTTATCCAAAGTCAAAACCCTTCTGTTGAAAATTAT
Organism: Bombycilla garrulus; assembly: GCA_013400315.1. Classification (NCBI taxonomy): domain Eukaryota; kingdom Metazoa; phylum Chordata; class Aves; order Passeriformes; family Bombycillidae; genus Bombycilla; species Bombycilla garrulus. Next base: position 412,727 of record VXBU01005191.1, read on the forward strand.
CATTAGAAATCAGAAACTTCTTTAAGTGAAATGGATTTAGTGTTGTACAAAACAGTTCCAGTATATGGCTAAAAGCTGCTCTTTAGAGGTAGTCATATCTCTGGCTTGGATGATGGGATCCTTAAATTAGTGGTGCACTTTAAATGCTCTTTTATATAAATTAATATTATTATTGTGTCCCCATCACTCTGAAAAGCACTGATAGTTAGTCCTATGCAAATGAAATGTAAACTTTTCCTGACATTTTATCTTTTTCTATTTTTATTCAGTCAGATTGCTTCCCCAAAACATAGAAAGACCTTTCTCAAGAGAGTCTCATTTAATTCCATGGCATGTGAGACGTTCCTTTTTTGAAAAGACAAGCAGCTGATATAGCATGCTGTAGCACAAAAGGAGTAAGTTAAAATGCCAAAAAATATTTCCAGGGAAAGTGAAGTCAAAATATAGTGATATATGTCCTGTCACTTAAAGGCCACAATCATCTCGTTCTAGTTTATGATGACATGATTCTATAAGTGATAAAGGCAGTTACAAACTTAGGAACTGTACTGTCATCCTATTATCTCTTAACACGAAGAGAGTGCTTAAACATTTTTTTAGCTAGCAATCAATGCATTGCTTAGCATGGGGCGCTCTTCTTATTCCAACTTTCAACCTGTAAGCAAAGTTACTGATATATTTGGTAATAACTTCTGACAGAAGGAATGTTAAAACAAATAGGTGTGACAGAAGACCTCTGAGAGAGGTGTTATTTACAGGATACTTACTGCTGTTCGGATTGTCGCCTATAATATGATGTCTTCCACTCCAGTACCAAAGCAGCAATGTAGCATCGCGAGAGCCAGACACGATGTAGCAATCGCCCCCGATGTAGGACTCCGACCTGGCGAGGCAAGTCACTACATCCCAGTGGCCAAACACAATCTGAGTTAATTTTCCTGGTGGGAATGGAAAGTCATAAAAATTCAGTTTTCTAAGGTACTTGCAGCATTTAGAAATCATTAACTATATAATTATTATTCTGTTCAAATCTAACTTTTGTCTCATGTCCCGTAATTAAAGTTCACTAAATGCTATAAGAAGCTTTAAAAAATCACAAAGATTAAACTTTTTTTCCCACTTTTTTTTGTTCCTATTGAAGGCTGTTTTCTGTGTCAATCCACAGTCTAACCCTTATCTCTGCAAATCAAGGCAGTGCTGCAGTCACTGAATATTAAGTGGAGTTACAGTTCCATCAGTATTTAAAGAATGGCATTAGAACACTATTTATGAATTTCATGAGTGATATGCATAAGATTGCACATGAACTTTTCCATAATTGTGCTACATTATTATGTTAAAAATGTGTATTTGTTCCATGTTAATGTCAAACTAAGGTTTACTATGATTATCGCCTCCTCCTTTCTATTATTATAATTAGTTTTTAGCAATATACTCAGTGGTATTAGGCTAAGTAATCAGACAAAGCAACAAAATATTGGTTCCTGTAGCAGGATATTAAACCTAATTCCTTACTATATGAAATAAATAGAGCTAGAAATAACAGATCAATGAAAATATTGTAACAAAAATTTGGGTTGATCTTTTTGATAGGGTAAATTTTTTTTAAATAACTGTGGCTTGCAAAAGTTACTATTAATAAAATTGTATTCCATTTCCTTTTACATGCTCTTTATCTTCCATTAAAATAAATTTAAAGTTATCATGCTGAAGCAATAATGAGGGATTTTGTAAAGTGCCGTTTATCATTTACTGAGCTGCAAGCACAAGTATTAGATATGGTACTACTAAGACATTAGTTTTCGTCCACTTCGTGACAGGAGCAGGAAGAACCAGAGAGCTGTATTTGAGGTCACCTGTTTCTGTGGAATAAACTCGAAAGCTCTTGTCCCAGAAACCACAGATAAGAATGTAGCGATTATCTGCCGTGACCACGAAGCAATGCGCATTGATCTGGATGCTCTGATCCACAAGGTCTGTGATCTGACGTTTGTTCACACCAGAGTTATTGGCTGTAACGAAATGCAAAACACATTTTACATGTAAGCCATTCCAACACCTTCCTGTCATCCATTTACAGGAGAAAATGAATACATTTAACTTTCAATGAACTGTGAATTTGTTGTCGAGTAAGCATTTTGAATATGAACATTTAGAGCTGTCTATATGGGTGTCAGAAATACAAAATTATTGTGAGATTTCTAGTTCCCCTTTGAATAAGAGATAAGATTTTACAGGAAATGACAATTTCTCATAAGCTGCCTGATGCACTGCATAATATATGGTAATAATTTTAGTGCTTGCAGAAGTAGTCCCCCAAACCAATCTGAACCAGTGGAAAGCAGCAGAAGTCCATATAAAATATGAAATCAATATTAACAATACTGCAGAGAGCCAATTCTTGCTGATTGGTATCTCTTCTATAGAAAACGGCTTTCATTGTGTGGCCTTGACAACCCCACACCTCCAGATGCCTAACCAGATTAAAGACATAAAGATTCAAGCAATGAATGAGGGGAGACCTCATTGTGGTCTTCAGCATCCTCACGAGGGGAAACGGAGGAGCAGGTATTGATCCCTTTACTCCTGTGACCAGGGACAGGACTCAAGGAAAAGGCGTGAAGCTGAGTTAGGAGATGTTTGGGCTGGATATCAGGAAAAGGTTTTTTACCCAGAGGGTGGCTGGATGCTGGAACAGGCTCCTCAGGGAAGTGATCACAGATTCAGTGTGACAGAGTTCAAGAAAAGTTTGGACAATCCTCTCTGGCACATGGTCTGACTCTGGGGGATTGTCCTGTGCAGGACTAGGAGTTGGACTTGATGCTCCTGATGGGTTCCTTCCAACTCAGTATATTTTATGATTCCATGAATCTATTCAAACCTAATGTGATTTTTCCAGTACAGGAAAAGTAAGTCTTATCATCTGCTCCTCAAGCAGGGCCCCAGCCCACAGTACTTTTAAAAGAGGCAATGACACCCAGAAACTCCCCTAGACAGAGAGAAAAGGAATGGTTCATGCAGAATCCCACCAACCCAACTGCCAAATGGAGTTGTTTAGAAGGATACTAATGACTGAGAGTCCCCAGCTAATGTGCTCTGTCCTCCCTGTGACACAAGAGACAGGATGTGGCAACACCATAAAAGTGTGTTCCATCTCAATATTAACTTTCTGAAAGTTGAGGATATAATCTAAGTTAATTTTATCCACTCCATCCAGTCTCATTGGAGAAGAACACTTTTTTTTTTTCACATGACAAGTCATCTCACACTGTAATAGCTGTCTAAGTGCTAGACAGGCCCAGAGGACAGTTTATCTTACTAGGATGGTTATGGAGGGAATCTTGACAACTAACTTTAGCTACCCAAAGTTAGGGAGGTAAAAATCACTCTGAGAAATGTGTTTCTCCTAACATAAGAACACAAATTAATGCAGGCAATAATCTGATTTTTCCCTGTTTTTTGGTATTCTGCTTAAACTATTCACTACTACATGAAATAAAAGATTCAGCCAAAACCCCCCACTCCGTTCTATTTTAAAATTGCTTGTGGAAGTTAGTATCATGTTTACATACATTCTAAGAACACACATTTAAATTACCAGACCCTCTAAGTCCACCAGATTATTCAAGTTTCCAGAACAGATGGGTGCAATAGTTGTGCCTTAGCTTGTGAGAGAAAAAACTAAAGAGAAAACCATTGTCATTATATGAGATCAAATGAGGCACACAGAATGTGAAATCTAACTCTCCTGAGGTACTTCTATGAAAACCTTTTGAACATGAATATTGACACGACAGAAAAGGAACTTTATATATGTAAAAATGCATTTTTTTCTCAACAATGCTGCAAACTTGCCCACAAGAACCTTCCCTATCCCAAATTTCTGTTTCAAATTACTGAACTCCTTCCCCACACAAATCAAATAAGTGCAATTAATAAAAATTTATGATTGGTAGGAAGTCCTGCAATCTAAAAATTTTAGCAGGTGGTGTTTCTCAAATAATTCACTTTCTCAAAAATTCTGGATTTTAAAAAATACTATCAATTTAAAATCCAGTCTTTTCATTATTACATTAATATTGTCAACTAAATCCAAATCATCAATTGAATAAAAGTAAATGGATCTGCATCTGCACTGATAGTGCTGGCTGTAAAAAAAAAGTATTCTAACTCCATAGGACCCTCACATTTTATTTTACTAATGTGACGTGATAAGAGAACAGAATTATAGATATGGGCTGACAATGTGACTGACTTAATTGGTTGTTTCTTAAATACCAGTTGCTGGTGATGTTAATAACAAACAGCACTCATGTAATTCATTCAGCATCAACAGATAATGCTTTTTAGTTCTCCAGGACTGACAAGAATAAATATTTTCCTATTTTCTGTGTTAAATGAAGCATAATATACAAATACAGCTTAATCAATAATTCCTAAAAATGCCAATTTCAAATATATTGCAACATTTTCATCTTGACATACCAATCAATGGATCCATTTCAATTGGAAGATGATGGGCTTGATCCAAAGAATATCCTGGGGCTCCCCGAAGGCCTACACATGAAAGGAAGAATAAAGCACATAGAAACCTTTTGATGTGACTTTTCTAGGTTTAAAAGCTCATTATTGGATTATTATATATTTTTAGAAAGTAACTTTTTGTTATTTCCTTTATTAATATTTTAAGATTTCTTCCTCTGTTACACAAATACACATTTGTTAATTCTCCCTTAATGTAAAAGTAACTATAAATGTAAAAGCATCAACTTCATCACAACTTTTGCAGCCACACACATTCATTTAAAATAGTACAGGAGATTTTTTTTTTTTACTTTTGAGCAGAGATCTTAGCACAGAAAATAAAATTAATTAGATTAAACATTGTTATGAGTTTCTTACATATGGAAACCTGTATGTGACAGAAACTTGGATCTTTTCATGGATTTATCTGAAATTTTTAGATGTCACACTGTAGGCTAAAGTTAATGTGCCAAAATTATTCCTGTTAATTCTATTCTGAGCAGTCCTTAAGATGTTCAAATGTGCATCAGGGGCTGCAAATTTAGTGTTATCTGCCCTCATGCACAGATAGATTTGCTTTGGCTCTTCTGAGCACCTTCCCGGGTATATAAATCAAATAGTCCATACTGAAAATAATTTTTGTCATAAACTGTCACCCTGCACAAGAATACTCTCTACAATAGGACATACAGATTTCTGAAAAAAATAAAGGCCATTTTCTACTACTGCAATAGGCAACTGGAAGACATAAAAGAAAACCTAGCTCTGTCATTTTCAGAAAGACACTACTCTGAGAACTTCTCCTTCCCTTCTTTCTGTCTCTTCATTCAAAACCCAAGCAGTTTGGGACAGATCTTTACTGGTATTAACTTAAATTTATTTATTTCTATTATGAGATGTCTATGTAAATGCCGCCTGCTGTTTCTTAATTCCAAAGCTCTACATATATTCTAAAAGTGGTCTGCGTGTACATTTCTGTAGATAAACCTATTCTTTATACTAGAGTTATACTTTATTAAAATAATATTATGGCAAGAGTAGGAAATTGATACCCTGTCCTGGACTAGCCTCCTGCACAACAAGCAACAGTGCCAAGCAGAATGTAAAAATTAAGAAAATCATTACAATGAGGTTTGATTCTCTAAATAGTTTAATTTTCCTCTTTCTATTATTACATATTTAGCAAGTACTCCNGAGGTTTATAAGTGGTGTGAAATTAAATTTATGTTTGGTTCATGCCTTTAATTCTGAACCTTTGCAACATGACCTAAGTTTTACAAGAGTATAGAGGAAAACTTAAAACCTTACTGTCGTATGAATCATGAAGACCAACAAAGCTTCAGCTAAATGAAAGGATTTCAAATGATAGTTTTTAAGGAAACCCTTGAACACCAGCAGATTGCAATATTAACAAGACTAATTCCTTCACAGTAAAGTATGAGTAGGAATGTTGGGTTCTCTTGACTTGATAATCTGGATGAGAAAAGGCTACTCCAAAACTAAACAAGCTTCCTCAAATAGAGGAGACAAGAATGATGATGGGTATAGAATATTTGGACAGAATACCTGAAAATCTAAAGGATAATAATTAGGAATTAGCCAATCAGTGTTAGTCAAAGGTGCATTAAAACAACACAGGACAATTTCTGCATCTCTGAATCATTCCTGACATTGGAATCTTCTATTGAGGACACTGTCCCAAAATACTTTAAAAAATATCGGTTTTTTTCCTTCCCCCCTCGAGATTTTTACCTTTTGTTTTAAGGAACAGGAAAAAATATTTTTTTTACATGCAATTTAGTTGCACCTGATGGAGTATTATAAATGTTTCCACATATTGCAGCATAAGGGCTATCACTGCAGGAAACTACCTGAGAAAATTAAACCTTTTTGTTCCCTCAGGTACCTCATGGCCCCATCACCAATTTAGCAATGCCTGGTACAGCCTCAGCACCTGCATGTCCAGGTGACATGGACAGTCCTAATGGAATATGGAGAGGTGAGCAGGGGCACTGGAAGGGAGTTTTGGGATGGCCCTGTCTGGATGGGCTTTTGTGAGGGAATGAGGAAACTTCTCCTTAGAATAGTTCAGTGTCCGGTTGCTTAGGCTTGTTTAGGGTCCCAGATAATCCAACAGTGACCCAGGGGAAGGCTTATGACAAGATCCTGAAATCTCTCTCAAGCAGCAGATAGGGATATACACTCTCTAGCATGCCAGCATGTACTCCTGCAGCCTGGGACATATTAATATTTGCTGTGTCGAGAGCAACAGCAGTCTCCTGAAAAGCATTCTATCAAAGGCTGATCCTGAAGCAACCACAAATCGATTGGCTGCCATGGTGATGTGCTGCTCTCAAGGAGAGTGTTTCTAGGAATGACACCAGAGAAAACAGAAGCTGTGATTATTTGACACAAACCAGAAGAAACAGTAAATGTTGGTGCACAGGCAGGCGAGTGAGCTAAATTGCTCTCCAAATTAAAGCTGCATTGTTAAGGCCGTCAGATTTGAATGAAACGTGCCTGCGAGGACCTACCCACAGTGTTGTGCCACCGATTGACTGCAAACAGCCTGCTGCAAGTGACGGTAACCACAGCGGGGATGGTCAGGTGGGGCAGCGTGTTGGCTGCCACGTGTGTGACAGGAGAATTGGATGGGAACTTCAGCACCATGATGACATCCTGCTGCATCTGATCTTTAAACATGAGGGGGCTCTGTGGAAGGAAACACTGTTGAGTAGAAAGGAGAAAAGAGCAGAAGAAAACAGAAGGGATAACACAATTAGTGAGGAGGTCTGAGGGAAAACGAGGTTAAAAAAGAGCAGGCAAGCATGAGCACATACAGGGAAAACAACACTACCTGTGCATCTACTCTAGTGATGGAGGAGAGCAAGATCACAAGCTATTATTGGAACATTACATGAGGATAAATACAGAATAGGTATGGTAAGGGTTACCATTATAGGATTCAAAATGATCATTAGCATTAATTAGCATACAGTAAAATGTGAAATTATTCAGTAGTTAATATTCATAAAACAGAGATATGTCCTAATGATTTAATCAGTTAATACATGCTAAATATTAATTCTCTAAACTACAATAATTGAAAAAAGAAATTTTAAGAGCTACTCAAAAACTCACAGACATTTTTCTTAATGAATTCCTCATATGAAATACAGCACTTCCAAACACAGACAATTTAATTCTATGTAAGGCATATGCCTATTAGGGAGTCTGTAAACCAATAGGGTTATCAAAATCTAAGGCTGTTTCACAATTCTACAAATGACACAATTGTTTATACATGGACAAGGACAGCTATTGAGTACTGGTTTTAAGGGGTTTTTTTTTCAGCCACTGTTATAACAAAATTAACTATTTCTAAAAGGTAAAATATTCCTTTCCGCTTATCACCTTGAATTCTTAAAAATATATTCTCCATATCTTAAGAATGTATAACAAATATTACCTAACTCTGACTTGTACACACTTAAAGTAATAGAACAACCACTTCCAGATCAATTTTCATGTGCACAGTGTACAGCTAGATAGAGAGATTTCCTTATAGATAGATAATAAGATTGAAACCACTGCATGTATTACTGTTGATTTACAAAGCTTAAAAACAAAAATCTACCTCTAAGCATTTTATCAAGGCACTCAAGGGCACAGAAATCTGTCTTGTTCAGTCTGGCTATTTCATAGGATTCTTTGCAAGAAGCATAGAGAAGTGTGTGATGGAAATGAATTTTGGAGTTTGAATTGAAACTCAAAATATACATTTCATTCTCCCAGGGGAATGGGCGGGAGGATTCCAGCATGACTTGAACTCCAATATTTCATTTTTGTCAAGCAGACATTGTTCATAAATCAGCCCCTAACAATGCATCCTTTAAAATAAAACAACATCCTCACTCCAAGGAAAGTCTGCAGTCATTCCCACCACTTGCAGAAACAAGAATGCAAATACATATTTATCAAGCTTATATTTTTTTAAGATGGGGCCTTCTTATACCATATTAGGAAGGTAAATCCAGGACTATAAGAAGCTAAAGCTAGTCACACCTCCACCTGGCTCTGCTAGAGAGCCAGAGCTCTGCTGTGATTTGTTGCTACCCGAAGCAAGTATGGCTGTGTGGGCAATGGGGGGGCACTAAAAGTGTTGCTTTAATGAGCACTTCATGACCTACAAGGGATCCCAAGGTTCAAAGAGAATGCATTCCCAGCCAGCAGTCATGTCTCACCAGGTGCATGGCAGAGCTCCGAGGTGGATGGGGCTCAATGAGCAACTGCGATGGCGTCTGTCCAAAGTTCTGTATCTGCGCCTCCATGGCCTGCGGGCAAAGGAGAGGGACTGTCAGCAGCAATATGCATCACGGAGAGAGGTCAACACACTGTGTGACAATGCAGGCATATCCCAAGTCAGCCATGAAAAAAGTCCAGAAAATTCACCCGGTGCTCTCCTCCCAGGCTGCAGACTCATCCAAGTGTTAGTATTTTGTAGACAAGCTTTGCTTCTCCTTTCAAGCATGCTTCAGTTAACCAACTAACCATTCTCATCTCCAGTAACTGGCGTTATATGTGAAAATGTTAACCTGCGAGGACATGCAGTTCAAGTCTTGAGAGAGCTTTTGGGTTTTTTTGCACTAAAAAGAACATATATACCTTAATAAAGTCCTTTGTAAGGAGGAAAGTATGAGGATCTCTAATAAAATAAGCCTCTGGAATCTTAAATGGGGGGAAAGAAAAGGAAACTGAGAAATAAAATTTACAAATGAAATATGATTAAAAAAATAAGTACTATTTAAAAAACATTAGTAGATGAAGACAATAAAATGCCAGAAACAAATCTTGTCAAGCACATTAAGACTAATATTGAAATCTTTCCAATTTGCTTACATTCACTGAATATTTATTTCATCTTTAATTTTATTGCATTTTTTCATGGGCTTTCAGACTTCACATGTCAGAAATGAAAACTTTGCAATTTAAATACATTATTTAAGGCAAGCCTAATTTCAGAATAAATCTTGACTAATTCTATAGGTAATAAAATACAGCACATATACTGAAATGCTTCTGCTACTCAACATTTCATATCTAAGATATACTCTTAAAAATTTTGACAAAAGATTGTTACTTGTAGAAACAATACTGTTAGAGAATACTCCTTATTTTTCAGACAGGTATTATTTTATTTGACCTTGTAAAATCGAGAATAAAGCCTCCATAGAAAACCAAACTGTCAGATTTTGAAATGCACAGTGCATTATGTACCTACATATATACTGTAGCCTGAACTACTGACCCCTAATATTTTTCTTGTGTGCTTTATGAATTTTTCATTGGCTACACAGAATTAACATGAAAACCCACCACAAATATTACTATTTTGGTAAATTTTGTTATTGTTTTTAGACATAAAACAGTAAGAATCACCACAAATACTTCAGCATACAGAAGAATCCTTTTAATGTACATATTTTGACACTCCTACAAGCCAGTCTGTGCTTTCCTCCACTTCATAGCAGAGATGTAAGAACAGATGTTAGAGAGAGATTTCCTAACATGTCACTGATGTCCACCACTCTTAATGCCTTAGACTGACAGGTATATAATGGAATACCACAAACAAACATTTGCTCAAAAAGAAACTTAATGCAAAGTCCAGTCAAGCAGCTGAAGGACTTTCAATGCATTGCAGCCCCAGCACATTTGATGCTGTAATTATACTGGTACAGGTGATTTCTTGTTTGTTGACTAATTCAGAGTGAACTTCAGCCTCCAAGGCACAGACTGTTTCTTGGGAACTTGTGAGCATCTCAGGTTTTATTAACATCATGTAATGATGAATTAATTTAAAATCACAGATGACTTTTATACAAAACCAAGATATTTGTGAGGGCATATGTGTATATATGTGTATATATCCATACAGTAGCTATCTATATGTACCATACAAGCAGTATCTCTTAACACAAAGTGTAAATGCCTTCACTCATGCATACACTTCAAGTCACACAGCTAGTATTTTCTAGTGCATTCAGTACTTCAGAACTGATTTGCCAGGTGAGAAGAAAGGAAAGGAATTATACTTTTAGTGAATTTCATTTTCAAAATTAAAAATAATAATATTAACAAGTATATATCAGTGCAATCTATATTCTCACACATATCTGTTGATATTTTCAGAAAAGTAATTTCCATTTTTTGCCTTTTTTTTTAATAATTATCAAGGTTAATTTAATTCTAATTTTTGAAAGAATTCTGTGTTGAAATAAGAGTGTGAATTGTATTTGGCAGCAAAAATGAAAAAAAACCAGATTGTCCTCTCTTACCATTTATAGTGATCCCTTAAACAATACTTATGTTCTCTCGCAGCAGCGCTGAAATGAATTATTAATTTTTTTTCAGTGCAGTCCAGTCCTAATTTACACATTTTACTTTCATGTTTTCCAGTCTTGGCAAATTCTGATTGTTTGTCTGTAAATTCTGCACAAATAAATTTTGCTGGCTTTCTCTCTCAGTTCAATTAGATTTATGGAAGCAATAGAAGAGGAGAAAGAGAAGCAGTATACAATAACAAACTCACATGATTTTTTCAGATTATGAGGAATGGACACTCAAAATGTAATGATCAAAAGCAGCTGTTATTTTACAGCTGAAGGTGTGCTGCTAAATGCTCTCACACTCTACACTGCCCTGATTTTAAAACATTTACGTTAATGTCAAGTCCATTTGTAACCAGAAAAAATGCAGAACCAAGACCTTAATATTCAGGGAATATTGAATATTTTTGCTGTCTTGCATTTACAAGACAACTGCCTGGCCCCCACCCCATGGATAGTATGTTATCCTTTTCAGTCAAAATACCATTTGTAAAACTGACACCTCTTAGAAGCGTTAAAGAAACTGAACAATGTTTATTAAAAATACCCATAACATTCAGCTACTGCACTGAGACTGGAGTCTGCACAGCCCCACTGATGTGAACAGCTACCACTGGTATTCCTCTCTGGAGCCCACAATACTCACAAAGGACAGAAAAACCTTGTCAAAACTTAACACAAAAGATAAACATAAGCACACAGAGATAAAGTGACTGGCCCAAGGGTATTCCTAATGCTGTCTCCTATCAGATAACTTGACACAAAATGAAAAGCAGGTACAAAACAGATCTGTGAATAATAATGTAATACATTGATTTGTTTACAAGAGAACTCTGGCTGTATCTAAAACTAATCTGAAAACTGGAAAGTGTACACCACGGTTTTTCTTCAGCTGTAAATCATCAAACTTTAGATTTATTTAATGATCTTAAACATTTCATTCTAATTTATCTATTCCTTTTCTCCCATTATATCTTGAATATTGTGTGCAAAGTGCAACACCACTCCCTGAGAAATACATTCTAGTCAATTTAATACAAATTTTTATAAAATGAAGCTTATTCTCATTTCACCTTCAAATGGCCTTCATACAGAAACAATATAAGCTTGGAATTTAGTGGCTGCCAGATTTAAAGCAAAATGGCAATTATATTAGTTTTCTCTTCCTCAATAAGGTGTTGCAGAAAAGCTGTTTAGTGAGCTGATTTGAGATTCCCTACTGTTTTTAATACACATAAAATGAGATTTGTACTCCAGACACTTCAGGGAGTATCTGTTAGGATATGATCATGTATTCAGAAAAATAAAATGGTTCTTAGCATATTATTTTATAATAATAGGTCAGAATGAGGAAAAAAAATCTGCTAACTTGCTGGCAATTCCATGTTTAAAATTAGTCAGTCTAACACAAGCTAATTTATACACTCAAACAAAACACAACTTCATAGGACTTAATAACGGTCATTTAAAAGTAATATAAAGAAATACCTATTATATATTTGCATACCTTTTGGTCAATAAATCAATTTATCAGATAATTGAATCTTACAAATAATACAATGATCAATATCCTCAATGTATTTTGCTCAAAGAAAATAATTTCTTGGTTTCCAATTTTTATGCTTAAGGGTAGACTGCACATTCACAAGGACACTGGGATGCTGCCCTGCACCCTGGAGGATGAGGCCTTAGTGTCAGTTTCCCATGGTAAGAAGAGTTCAATATATCTGCTTCACTCATTATTCAGTCTACTGAAGCATCTGTGTTTATTTCTTAATTATAACTGAAATAAATACAAGCTTCTTACTAAATAATCCATGCACTCTGTTTCTTTAGGTGTAAGAATTACTCTTAGTGGTCCAAGGCAATGCCTCCATCAGGAAGAAGGGAACCCACAGAAACAGAGATAGAGAAGAGAAGAGAAGAGAAGAGAAGAGAAGAGAAGAGAAGAGAAGAGAAGAGAAGAGAAGAGAAGAGAAGAGAAGAGAAGAGAAGAGAAGAGAAGAGAAGAGAAGAGAAGAGAAGAGAAGAGAAGAGAAGAGAAGAGAAGAGAAGAGAAGAGAAGAGAAGAGAAGAGAAGAGAAGAGAAGAGAAGAGAAGAGAAGAGAAGAGAAGAGAAGAGAAGAGAAGAGAAGAGAAGAGAAGAGAAGAGAAGAGAAGAGAAGAGAAGAGAAGAGAAGAGAAGAGAAGAGAAGAGAAGAGAAGAGAAGAGAAGAGAAGAGAAGAGAAGAGAAGAGAAGAGAAGAGAAGAGAAGAGAAGAGAAGAGAAGAGAAGAGAAGAGAAGAGAAGAGAAGAGAAGAGAAGAGAAGAGAAGAGAAGAGAAGAGAAGAGAAGAGAAGAGAAGAGAAGAGAAGAGAAGAGAAGAGAAGAGAAGAGAAGAGAAGAGAAGAGAAGAGAAGAGAAGAGAAGAGAAGAGAAGAGAAGAGAAGAGAAGAGAAGAGAAGAGAAGAGAAGAGAAGAGAAGAGAAGAGAAGAGAAGAGAAGAGAAGAGAAGAGAAGAGAAGAGAAGAGAAGAGAAGAGAAGAGAAGAGAAGAGAAGAGAAGAGAAGAGAAGAGAAGAGAAGAGAAGATACTTTTCAGTTAAAAGGGAAGTACGATAATCGCTCTGATCAACACGTGACTGCTGACCAAAAGCTAAAGCATGTTAAGGGCACTCTCCAAAAGCCTCTTAAACACTCACAGGTTCAGGGCATTGATCATGTCTCTAGGAAGCCTGTTCCAGTGGTTGATCAATCTCTCAGTAAAGAAATGCTTCCTATTGTCCAGTGCATACTTTCCCACATGCAGTTTTGTACTATTCACATGTTCTATCACTGTTTACCAAGGAGAAGAAGCCATGTTCCTCTTGAGGAAGCCCTGCTAAATACATGTCCACAGCAGGGTTTTCCCACCAGGCTGGCTCCACCGAGGGCTGCAGACCCCAACAGTGACTGAGCTCTGCCAGCTGCACCCCTGGAACACTTGGCTTTTGTGGCTTGGGAGCCAGTTCCCACACTCCCAAGCTGCTCAGCATCTTGAATGAGAGCATGGCAAATAGGGGTGGTTGGCATATTTAATTCAGAAGAACAGTCCTAATCTAAATGAAAATGCTAGAACTGACTCATCCAAAACATCACAGAAATTAAGGTTTTTGTTTGCTTGCTGACATACCTTTGCAAAAAAGGTAAGTCATGAGGCAGTTTATTTTAACATACTTTTCCCTAAAAAATGTTCTTTAGAAATGCAGATAAAATCACCAAGGAAGATAGTAACCATCCGTTTCATTTGTAAAATCCCTTTTACTGAGAGAGATGCCTGGTGATTTACCTAACACAAGAAACATAAAAGCATGAGCACTTTTACTATAAAACATGAGGGGAAGAAAAGAAATCCTAAAAATCAGACTGGGCTAAAGATAGACACTATTTTTATTCTTATGTGAAGTACTCTTGCTTTATTAATCTTCAATGATCACCACAATGATCAGTAAATGTTCTAAAACTTGTATCTTCCTCTGTTTTTTATTATTTTTTTTAACATGTTTGGGCTACTTACTACTAATTCCCATAATCCTGGTGTGTTTTATTCTTTTTAGAATTTTTTTTGAAATTTTTCTATAATCCATTTTCCCCTGTGCATGGGGACTGAGTCTAATGAAGAGTGAAAATCTGCAGGCATTTGAGAAATATGCACCACAACAATAGTCATCCAACACTGCTGTTCCTGAAAGTTTATTTCATTTTTGCTTCCAAGTAAACATAGGAATGCTTTATGTACTCTCCCTCCTGTGCAGCCAACACACTCAACAGCCCTCAAGCACTGTCTTCTTCAGAGCAAATAAGATTGACAGCCCTTTGGTGGGTAGCATAAACAGCTTGAAGTGATTTTGTTTTGTACGAATGGTGTGAGAGATTGCTTTTTTCCTTGCATCTACAGATGTTAAGCAGCACCAATATCTTCAGGATTTTTGATAAGTTGATTAAGAACATTGAATTCCATTTTATTACTGTATGTTTGGAGGAAAGAAGTGCTGTAGTTTAAACACAAGCAATGACTCGACTGCTCGGGAGGCTTCAATACAGTCAGTTATTTAATCAGGATACTCAAGGGACTGAAAGATGGGCACTGAAATGGATTTTCTCCACAGGTCACTACTTTATTAATTTAACAATGGAGAAGGGACATCCTTAAGCTCGTTCCCCTCACAGAAGGTATCTCACTGGATCCTGTGCGCAATTAAATGGCTCCCTACCAGAACACCAACAGCTCAAAGCTGACCTTCAGCTTCCCCCCAGAGCTGCGCATCCCTGAACTGCTTCCTCATTTCCCTGTGAGAGGAGAGAGTGCTATGAAAGAAATGAGAATGTGCAAGGTTAAGATCTCCCATTTTTTTTACAGACATGAGTCACATTGGTGATCTTTGTTTGTCTCAGGGAGTGCTACCTATTACTGCTCACGTTTATCTCATGAAGCTACTAATTGTGATACCTATCTCCCCCCTCTCTCACCTTTATATCTCTCTCGTCCTTGCCCCTGGTACTCAAATATGACTCTCATGACAAAAAAACTCTGCCAGCTTAAGCAAGCATTTGGTTAATGGACTGCAAGAGGAAAATAAACTCAATACATCTCACAAACAAAAACATAGCAGATGAAGCAAAAATGCCAGAAAGACGAATATCCTGCAGGCAGGACAGGTTTAGCTAAAAGTGTTCCTTACTCTTTCATGCGTTCTCTCGCTAGAAAGTTCCCATGTGCCTGAGCACAAATGCTTCCGTTCCCCTAAAAACCGTGGACAACTTCCTTAGGCTGAAAAGGGCTGATATCAAGGAACTGAGTGCTCCTCTCCCTTCTTAGCTATACCAGAAGAAAAACAAAAATCCTATAATTTTTCCTCATTCATGTCCCTTCCAACTCTGCCTGGAACAAAGGAATTTAGCACTGATGTAACAAAATTCTCCCATTAAATTACACTAAAACCTAAAAAACTCTGTTCTACCCTAAAGCAAAAAGATTTGACTCCAAATTCCTCTGATAAGGTCTGTGTTGTTATTGGGGCTTCTCAGGCCACACTGCTCATTTCATCACATTCTTTTTACAGCTCTGATAATAGTTTAAAATGTAGGTCTTTCTCCCAGTCCATGACAAACAATTCCACTGCCTTTTCTTCCAGGCTGTTTGCCTCTATACAAAGGCAAATAGGGAGCATCCCTTTGTTGTAGACATCATGCTGTGCAAAACCCTAAACATATCCTGGAACTTAAGATAGTAATATATTTATTTATAATTTTGTTTACAAATACACTCAAGATTTTTTTCTTTTTCTTTTGTATAGTCTAGCCTAGACTTAAGTATTTCAGCTGGAATGTACCTACAACCATCATCTATCCAACTGCCTGACCACTTCAGGGCTGACCAAAAGATTAAGAACCTTGTTAAGCACATTGTACCAATGCCTCGGACACTGAGAGGCTTCAGGCACTGGCCACCTCTCTAGGAAGTCTGTTCCAGTGGTTGACCACACACTCAACAAAGAAAAGCTTCCTAATGTTCAGCATAGAATCGCCCTGGCACAGCTTTGAACCATTTTCATGTGTCCCTGAATATCACAGTGACGAGCTCAGCATCTCTCCCTCCACTCCCCTTCCTCAGGTAGCTTTAGAAAGTAATGAGGTCATCTACCACATAAAAAACCATTTTATTATCATTTCATGCCATTATTGTCTTCAGTTGAACTATTGTATTTCTTACGTTCACGTTTGTAATTATTTCTGTCCCATATAGATTGGTAACATTTACTGAAACCCTTGTGTTCACTGATGTCATGCCAAATGAAATCATAGCTCTGTCATCATTCTTCCAAATCTGTATTAAGTTTGTAAAACAAAATACAGCAACTTTCTTTGATCATTGAGTTACTGAGTACAAAGATTAAAAAATATTTTACTGCTAAATTAATTTTAAGAGCTATAATAGCATGATTCAATAATTCCTCAAATATGTAACTTAATGACATAAATAGTTAAGATTCTGAAACCTACGCTATCACGATTTTTTATTTTTAGATACTGAAAATTGCTCTTAAATAATATTTCAATGAGCACCTAATAAGCAACCTCAGAAACAATGATTCCTCCCAATTTGAATTTCATCTTTTCCAAAGACATTCATTCATTTCTTTTAAAACAAACAAACAAACAAAAGCTGGTGTTTTTGGATTAGAAATATTTAAGGTGACTGAAATATTTTATCACCTAAACTCTACCTATATAAGGAAACACTTCCATATCCTCTTCATTATTCAGACACCACCCGTGATTGTCAGATTCAAAAGGCTAAATGGGCAAAAGCTCTATGTCATTTGTTGGGTGAGAGGCCAGTCTAGATGATCTTTCCCATCTGGTGTTAAGGTCTATGGAACAAACTTCACTTTGACATCTTGATTCTGCAGTGCAAATTACTAAAATGTATACCTGCAACATGGAACTTTCCTGTTGATACTACTCCTTTGTCTTAGTCCTTTATAGGATAGTAATCAAAGCATTACAACATACAAAACTGCAGATGTGTCATAGTTTGTATTTGCAAACCAAACCAAACCAGATGCATTTCCTCAATGTGACTCCCATTGTATAACTCCTGTTCCTAAGGAAAAGTCCTCACTCTAAGGCCTTAGCAAGATCTGACTCTGAACATCATGTTCTAGTCTATTGCTTACTATTGCTTACTTCTTGAGTTTGTGTTGCCAGTTTAAAGTTTCGGGAAATTTAAGCTCTTCTTGTTACTTATAATCCTTTAGAAGCTTATCTTGCCTGCATCTTTCTGTCTTCTTTTAAATTTTTATTTTTTTTTAAATCTACCATTACAATCTTACCTTTTACATTTTCTTGTCATTCCTACTCAGGAGTCTTTGCTTTTAAGCCAAGTATTTTCATTATGTCATTCTTTAAAAAAATATTTTTTTCTTTTGCATATGAGATACAAGCCAGGATGATGAAATCTTAGTTCATATTTTTTAGATCTTTGGGATGGTTGTCTGTCGAATGTTTTTTTAAACAGAGGAAAATTTTGAAGCACACATTGCTTTTTAAAATTACTCCTAGGATTCTAAGTGCATTATCTCCAATAATGAATAGTTGTTTCAAGGCTTTTCTAAAGCACAGACAAATTTGTTATATTTTCTTGAGTAAAAAATAAAAATCCTTCTGAATTTTTAAATACAGATGGTCTTCTCACTGGAAGCACTACAGATTTTCAAAGTCTATGAAAGATAAAGTAAAATAATTAAAAAATAAAAAATCCCTGTCATTATCATCCTTTAGTTGGCAGTCACTAAAACTTACAGGCATTTTTAAAAAATGGAAAACCACTGCTTCTGTCTGGGATGCTACAATTGTTTCCACATGTGAAAGGCATTGTGTGACAGCAAGAAAGCCTGAAGTTCCAGCTGTGCCAGGCTAAAAACTGACAGTAGTACTTTTCAATATACCATCAACTGCATTTAGAAGTCTGTTAAATTTTACAAAAGTATGTGAAATAAAGCCTTGGGTTTTGTTTTGAGATGCCTAACTAGATTAACACCATGCAATATCTTTATGAATTCACCATTTAAAAAATAAGTCCCAAAGGTCAAGACTAAAAAATCCCTTAAAGTTTTGGGAAGGCCACAAGTATAACTTCTCTTCACTAACCATACCAAGAATTGTCTGTACCTATGGTAATTCCCTCATTGCTATAAGGCTCCCAATGACTACTGCCTTTCTAACCCTAGCTCTTCCTCCTCCTCCATAACAAAAGCTCCAAAAATGTCTATTCTAACCTTTTCCTCTCTTTGTTGTTCATTTGTCTTATCCTGCTCCCTCCCTCAAGAAGACAGGAGTTATGTAAATGCCCACCTTCCCACAGAATTCCATTTCCTCTCTTTCATCCCTCATTATTATTTCTTTTCAGACAGAGAGGTTCTCACCCTGACCTGTCCAGTTAAACTCTGCGGCACATCCAAGGCTTTATTCTGGACAAAACTTGATACTTTTTTTGGTTCTATTATTTCAAAAATAATTTTTAAAAGATCTTAAACTCACACATCACTGATCCATGATAATTTATACTAAACAGAATGCTGAGCTGAAAGCAGAACGTGGTTATTCTGTGGAAATGAAGACAGTGGTATCACACATTCACAGTCCCCACAATAATAAAGCTCCAGATCCTGTGCAGAAGTAAAGATGCTACAAATGAGAGAAGGCACTTGTGAAAAAGTTCTTGTTATTTTCCTCTCCACTGAGGCAGAAGAAAGAAACTTCTGCTGTTCATGAAGATCTCCCGGGGAAAAATACATGAAGCAAACTGCAGTCTGGACAAAACAGCAAAACTGAGCATCTTTGTATTCTGCAGCCTGGTCTGGAAAGAAGAAGCAGTCAGCCTAACCTCCACCCACAGCTCTCAACAGGCCAATGCAGCAAGTGAAAGAAACTGTGGCATTTTGAGGAAATTCTGGGATTTAATAATTCTGAAGGATCTCTGACTTTCAAGATGGATGGCTATTTCATGAGCCATGAATGGTCACAGAAGCAGAAAGAGCCTGGCTTGCTGCTTCCCGCAAGCTGCCAGAAGAAAAGGAAAAACTAACCAGGATGAGAATAAAATACCCTAGACTTGTTAAGTCCTTGGGGAGTAATTGGGATTGAAGCCAAGGAAGTAGTACTGGGCTACTTCCCATGCTTTTCAGAGATGCTTATGTCATCCAAATAGTGTACTGCCTCTTACATTTTTTTTTTTTGTGACCTCATCAGGTTTAATTCTATCCTATTCTCTGAAAAAAGTCACAATTTTTCCATCTTCCCACAGTGTACTTTCTTCCTAAAAATCCATTTTCACAGTGTTTGCTCATTCTAGTTTAAGGTGATTCATTTAATGAGGCTTCTACAACATCTATTATGAGATGTGAAGAGTCAAATTATACCCTATAGACTTTTGGAAATTTCTCCATTATGTCTAAACTTTCACATCTGAATTTGAACCTGAAAGTGCTAGTTAATCTGGCACCAGACCTAATAATACCCTGATATACATTGGCATGAGCAACTCTCCATATTCCTGCCTTTCTGCCACAAATCTGCTTTGGCTCTTATTTTCTATCAAGCTCTTGAATTCCTAAGTCATTCTTCTCTGTACTCTCATCATTAAGATACTCTTCCCTGAACTCTTTGAGGTCTTTTTGGTAAACCCACATAGAAAATAACACACCATGAGAAAGTTCAACCAAAACTTGAAAGAAAAGGTCTCTATTAGCAACTGTTCATACTCTGCAGAAATTTGGCCAGTAGCTGACAAGAATTATTCAGATAATCATAAGCAGGTATTCATTTGAAGTGCTGGGACACTTTTAAGTAGAAGTAAATAAATGAAGGTATAAGATTAAGTCTAGAAAATACAATTGTTGTAAAAAATAAATGTTATTAATACCTCAAATAATTAGTGACCTTTGCTGCCAGAAGAATGACTTACATATGTTTCAGAAAGCCATTATGCTGAACATACACATCATATTTATTTCTACTTATTTTTAAATTAAGAACTTCCCCTTCAGGAAAAAAACAAAAGAAAATGAGGAAAACAGAGAAGCAAACAGCAGAACAGGCCTTCTGAAAGCTGGGCAGTAATAAAAGAGGAAAGGGTACTTAATCATCAAAGAATGCATTTTAGCTGTGATGTTTTTTCTTCTGGTTTATTATTGAAATAAAACATGATGACTGAAGACATTTTTAATGCTTGGAAAGCAGAACAGGCTCAGTAAACCGGAGTATCTAGTATGTGTATTTTGTTCTTTTATAAAAATAAAACTATACAAAATGAAAAATGTGACTTCATGTTCTACTTCTGCTTTGACAAAAAAGAAATCTCAAACCTCTTGAATAAAGTATTTTCTTGTTAATGAAATAAAACTGAGTAAAGAATGTGGCAATATAACATTAGTGGTTTCATTTTTCATCTGAACAGAAAGTGAATGCGGGCTTATCTCTGCTCTCAGCTCCGTCTCTCTATCACAAATCATCTGTCTTGTTCCCACCTTAAGAAGGTGCACTGAGATTTTGAAAGCCCATCTTCTTTACTACAAATTGTGCTTATGATGAGGCTCCAGCCATCTGCCAACCTCAAATTTATCCACTGCAGGACATAAGATCTCTTTCAGAGAAGAGACAAACCTTCAAAAGTCACATCTGAGAAAAGGACTGATGGGGAAGAAGGTAAAACTTACATACTAAAAGGTATCGCACATAGTATTCATCAGGTTTCGGTGTCTATTAGAATTTCAGCTTTGGAGCAAGGTTGTCCTATTACTTTTAAAATAAATTTTCTCAGTTATTTGCAGAGTTTAGTTTATAAATAAATAATTCTGTTTGGATTATTTCCCAGAACACATTCTTCAAAACTTCACTTTGTTCATGACATAAATTGAAAACAATAATATAGATATACTGTATATAGGTTTCAAAATGGCATTAAAGAGGCACATTATCAATATGTTTAAAGCATTTAGAAAGCTCAGCTCCGCATCTTTCTAAGTGAATGACTAGATACTTAGACTGAGTAATATCTGTTCCAATAAACTACTCTGTGGGAAATGTTTTGAATAATGGTTAATTTATGCTGAGGTAATGACAGCATAATACAACAGAAATCTGTGCTAATAGGAAAAAAGAAGCCCCTTCCAGCTATTTCTGTTACAATTGGCTGCAGTTATTTTCACCACATCTCTCTCTCTTGCATAAAATATTACTTTAAGTTTATGTGAAAATGCTTTTTGCTAATTTTAAAAATCAATAATTGCTACCTGTCATCCATATGGAGAAAAACAAAAAAAAAAACCACCCCAGACAATAAAGAAGAAATTTTCGTGCACAAGACCTATATTTTATATATTTCTGCAATAAAAGAGAGCAATTGTGGTTAATGTTCTTTTCATATCAGCAAAACAAACTCTGTTTGGGTAAGACTCCAGGGTTTGAAATGCACATGGAATTTCTAATGTAGATGAGAATGGGCAAAACAATTTGTTTCAAATAATACTTCAAGCAGACTGAAGTATTAGAAGATATTTTTCTGGAATATGGGGTATTTACAAATTCACTGCAATTTGATGAATGAATGATCTGAAATATGTAATAAATGGGCTGATTCAAATCTCATCAGCTTAATAAATTACCATCACCTCTTCCATTTGAACACTTCATGTAAAGGTGTTCATTGAGTGGCTGTGCTTAGCTCTGCCTGGATAAAGAGCATTTTAATCACAAGTACAATAAATAATAAACAAATCCCAAACCTTCTAATAGGCCATTTTGGACAAAAAACTCCACCTGTATGCCACAAACAAATGCCATTTGTTTTACTTTAAGAGACTGTGTCTTTTCTTGATTCTGAGAAGGTTCTGAATTCCCATAAACATGTAACAGTATGATCCAGGAATGGTACTGAATTCAGATAACAAATTCTTTGAAATACCGGCTATCTCTCATCTCCAATATATTCATTAACTGGAGATGTCATGATCAATCATTAATCTGAGGGTAATTGTTTTAAGCAATGGTAGAATGATGCTTTTAAATTGGAGCCCGATGGATCAGAATATGATTTTTGACTCCTTGTCGTAAATGGCTTATGCTAGTTAGGGTAGGCCCTCCCAAAAAATAATTTCACAGTTAAATTGGATGCATAGTTAAAATATTTGGGTTATTCTGAAGCAAACAACTTTTGAAAGCCCTTTCCTCTGAACAACAAAGGTATGGAAGTGCATGCATTAATATCCAAGGAGAAGTCTATACATTGCGCAATTACTGCATGGTAACTGATCTCATGCAATTTATATTAATTCCCTATTGAATATTCTGATTTAATATGTCTTTTCCTATGTTCTGTGTCTTCTGTGGGAATCTTTACCTACAGAAATAAATATCTTATCCTCAAAAAGTCCCTGTGTTTTGCTTCTTGACCTACAGAGACTTATCATAACAAAGTGACAGCAGATAAAAACTCTCCCTTTTCCCATTAGAGAATAATACAGAGCTCTGAAACTCACCAGAAAGACATAAAAATTATTATATTATATCCATACATTTTCCTGGAGTGAAACACTTAAAAATCCATTAATATTTTGTTGATAATCTCTTAATGCAATAAAACACACAGGCCAAAAATAGTACAAAATAATCAAGTTTTTTTTCCCCAAAATCAGTAAAAATTTGGGGAAAAAAATCCTTGTTCTATATGCCTACAGAAGACATTATTTGGGAATGAAGAAGAAGTAGATTTCTTGACAAAAATCAACAGAATGCAATATACATATCTTACAGAACGAAGAGCCCTTAGCATACAGGAAAATAATTTCTACTTAGATGACAGCTTTTACTTGAAGTCCTTAACTTAGCTTTCAGAAAAGCAGATGTTTATACTATCTGTAGCTTCTAACTAATTTCACCACTATCCATATTCATGCCTAAGTAGGGCTGCTCCTAGAAAGGATGCAAAGACTATCCCTTGTATGGAGGCAACTGAATACAAGTGAACATATAAGTGGCCAGTGCTGTGGGTACAATTCAATCAAGCAGATCCATAGGGGTGGTTTTGATATTCTTGTCACATCAAAGAAACAGCTCCCAGAAGAAAAAGGCCTTAACAAGTTAAAAATAAAATCATAATAAATAAGAACAACTCTGAGAGAAAGGAAGAACACACACTTGGTAGCAAGGGCTGGCGCTACCTTGAAAGTGTTATATAGTGCTATTAGAATAGTGTGTTAATTTTTTCCTCATCAGTTTGCCAGGTTCAGCCACCAGGGAAGGGCTAGCACTCCAGCTCCCTTTGTTAAAGATATATCTATCTTGCTGAGTCTTGACAGCCCTATCATGTCAGCCCTCTGTAGTAGCAAAAAGTGTTTCAGCAAGGAGGGGGAAAAAAAAAGAAAGGAGAAAAAAAAAGAAGTGAAAACTGATGTGATCTACTTTGCTTCCTGTGGGCATATTTCACTATAGCAGATCCAGAGGGATGCTTTGTTATTCCTGTCAGATCAAAGAAAGAGATAACAGAAGAAAATATAAGAGGAAAAATATAACCCAGAAATGAGGGTAGCTGAAAAGCACTGCAAGACTACCGCATCATTATGACTTTTCAAATTATTTAAATATGCTAAATATCAAGTCATCACCAAAGAAATAAATATTGCATAGGCCATATGCTCTGTTAGCTGCTAGAAAAACTGTCCTACTAGGATTAGCTTATGGGCACAGCAACTGCCCATCAAACATTAGCAATTTTAATAATTTTTCAATTTGCTGTGTGAGTTGCAAGTATGCTCAGGTATCTTGACAGGCACTTGGGAAAAACATCTGAGCCCACTAGGTTCAAACTGCCTTGCCTTACTACACCCTTGCAACAATTCCTGCTGGACTGGGGAGCTGTGAGCATATGGTGAAGATGCAACAATCACAGGGAAGTCATTGTACTGCACTGCTAAGCTGGATTTGCAGCTCAACACAAGGATGATACAAAGTTAGCCTTAAGTCCAAAGCCAACTAAAAGCTGAGATGATTTTTCAAAATATTTCTAATCACAAACAAAGTGAGAGTGTAAAAAAATATATACACAGAGATTTGGCTATGATTTAAAAAAAAACTAACAAAACAAACAAAAAAAATTAAAAAAACCCACAACAATCAAAAACCCCCAAACAGTACTTTTTTGCAAGTAGATGTGCTTTCAATACTGCATGTGATTAGCCTTTTATGCAATAAGCTGTCTACTTAATTATTTTGTGTTTCATCTACAAGACATTAAATTAAGGTAGTAAAAAATAAAAATAATTTTGTCTCATCTATTCCGTTTTCTAACGACCAGTATGGCTTTGTTGTTTCCTTGCAGCTGCAATACTTCATGTCATACAACTTCCTAACTTGAAAAAAGCCCAATTTAATGGATTTTTGAGTGTCCCTATTTCCAGGTGTCTGGGGAAGAAAGGAGCTCCTAAAATCTACAGATATTCTGGGAGAAATCGGGGAGGAACTATATTTTACCAAAGAAGTGAACCAGTAACAGTAGCAGACCCACAACACCAAAGCACTATAAATAAACCATATTCCCTATATGGTTCTTTATATATTAGCATTCTCAGCATCAATTCCCTGAAGTCAGCCAAGTCTGTCTAGTGGAAAAGGATTTGGATTATGATGTAAACTAACAGTAAAGACAATTCCAAATAACATCTAATGTCCAATATAACTACTGTTTACATATTAAAAAGAGATACAGGCTTTGTACCAGGGATGTTCTGTCATGTTTCTCCACAGGAGAAGACTGTCATGGTAAAGTTCATTATCAATTACTGCCTTACAAGTACAAGATGAGTTAAGCTGTCATAATTTTCTCAGCCAGAAATCCTGTGCTGTCAAAGAATGTCAATTTTTAATCTGACAAAAGGAAGAAAATTATCTGTTATTCTGACCTCTAATTTCTTGACATTTTAATGCTGTAATTGCTGTGGTTAGTGCTGCAACCATTATTCCACCTGTCAAGTAAGAATGAATCAATATCCTTAAGCTGTTCAAGTTTTACCTTCCACTTCACTGCTTTTACTTTAAAAAAGGTTGAAGTAAAAAAAAAAAATAAAAAATAAAAAAAGAAGCCTGGAAAATGTTTATTTTGTTACACATTTTTCCTCCTCATTACAATATGAAAATCATTTTGCAATATGTGACTAAGAGAGCATTGCAACTGACAGAACTGGAGAATTTACCAATTGCGAATCATAAAAGATTGAAACCATGGAATTCAATTTTATACTTTAATTTCATAGGGCATGTAAATCACATCTTTCCTGTTGCCCTTGTAGCAACTTGAGGTAAATTATTGTGACCAATTATTTTTTGTGGTATCAAAAATTATGAAGTTGTTTGAAAAAAATCAGATTGAGTATGTTGAAGTTAAATCAATTTATTTTACCCATCCAGTGCAGATCTTAAATTGCCAAAGAGGTATTACAGGGGCAGACGTATGTGATTTCATAGACTAAAGTAATCTAAAACTTAACGCTATCCCAGTATTATGGTTTCTATCAGTAGGAATTTTCTGTATGGAAAATGAAGAAAGAAAGTCAGATGGAAAATCTGCTATTAAATAGATCTGCAAAGAACAATAAGACAGGATGGCCATTTTTTCCAATGTTAAACAGTAGAGATTTCTTGGAGAGCTCCCAAAGCATATGAGAAAGATGTAAGGAATGGCAGGGATCAGTTGTTCCACTGCTGAATATTTTTTTGCAGATAGACGACAACAGAAGTAACTTTAATATTCTTACAGAAAGCTAAGAGCATCTTTTTTAGTGGTTGAGGTGCTCAAACAAAGGGTGAAAACGAAAGGGCCAAGGTATAGCATAAACAGGTCACAGAGCTCCACCTTTTTAAATTACATCTTTCAATCAGCTCAGACATAAAAGGGAGGGTATTTTTTATTTGGAGACTTATTTCACTGCAAAGATTCAGCTAGGACTCAGTTCAATATGAAATTAGTTATGGCCACAGTTACTGCCATACTTGAGCCCACTGGGCTGATAATGGCTGCTGCCAATAAGGCTGTATTGATTGGCTTATTTTACAGCCATGTATTGAGAACATTCACCATCTTCTGTGACACAAGACCACAATATTTTAGTTTATTTACAAAATAAATATCAAGACATTTGGATACTGAGAGATACATTTTCCTGGATAACTACGGGGTGCAATTAATTCTAAATTGAGGTATCTCTAAATTAAAATGCCAGATATCACCACTTGCCGCTGTAAAATATGACAAACAATTTTAATCACTATTTTAAAGGTACTAGTGTTCTTATCCTTAATTTCTGTATTTATAAGGAGCCTTCCGACGCTTTTAAAATATCTTTTTGGTTTTAATTCATTTTCTGGAATATTTACCAAGAGCCAGAATAAACTCAAACAAACCCAAACAAGTACAAACCTAACAACAACAAAGAAAATACCCCATCATATATACTCATAACAGAAACATGAGCATCAAGTAGATGGTCCTCTATACCATCAAGATGTCAAATGCTTTATTATTGGCCTGATAATATCAGCTAGTTTCATAAACAGAGCCCAGGAAAACAGAAAGCAAACAAAACCAAATCTATATTAAAACATGTTCTGTAAATTCTTATCAAAATTAATTAAAAGTATTTTTAAACTTTCTTATGACAAACCAAAAATCAACAATCCTAAGATCTCTGGGAGGAAAAAGCATACTATTTTTAAATGGATGCACACAACTTTATTATCTATTAAAAACAAAAATAAGGAGGATTTATATTTTCTGATCCTTTTCCCTTCTCACTGCTATCAATGAATTTTATATACAAATCTAACTTCTTGCAATGAGGACTAAGTTGTGCTTTTAAAATTTACATAGTGCAAATTGCCTAAGAAGATGTTTATATGTTATTGAATTAAAGTGCATGGGTTAGATGTACAAGTGAACAAAAACTTCTCCATGAATTCTCAAATTTCTGATGACAAGTTATGCATGCAAGCAGAGCCCCAGGAGAGCTGAAGAGTCTCATCATGTCATAAGATGTTAGATAAGGTGCATAGACAGACAGATAGACTTCAATCCTACAAGCTGCCCTGTGGGAGTAGACCCTAAAAGTCACAAGACTTTGGAGTCTGCCCAGGCAGATCAGGACCCCAAGCCATGCAAATCCCTTGTATTCGTGGTGCTTGACACCTGTTTTATACTTTAAAAAGCATTGCTCCTTCTTATCTTTAGAAGAGCATGATTCTTCTCATGCTCAAAGTTTTAAATCCAGAAAATTGTTATGTAGCTGTCAACATTAAATATTTGAAGCAGGGGGAGTCAAAGCAATTCTGGCCAGTCTTAAAGCTAAGCAAATATTAATTGTTTCGAAAATCTAAGCTTTGTAGTGAAAATCCAGTTCTTGGAAGCCGGGGGTCTGAATGGTTTTTTAGTTCTGCTTGTAAAAAATCACCAAATGTAACACCATACAGCAATGCACTGTTAAAAGAATAAAACAAAACAAAACAAAACCAACCAACAAACATGACAAAACTCAGTAGTTAGCTGAATGAATGCTTTCTAGAATCTATTTCTTTCTGAAATCTGTAGACTTCTGTCTCCAAGATTGGAAACAAACAAACAAACAAACAAAACCCCATTGCCTGGCAATGTACATTATTACTGTTTTGCATACAGCAGATGGCAGCTATCTGGGGGAATGGAAGATTGTGTGTAGAGCTTCATCACAGCAGCACTCATCTAGCAGCTGTTGCTTCTTCACACTTTTCACCAAATTTCAGTTGTTTAAGCCAACAAATGAATAGTACTAGAAAATCATCATGCAAATTATTAGTCTTAGTGAAAACAAATACAGTCACTTGAAGGAAATGTATCAAACGTATCTAGAACCACTTTTTAAAAATTTACTGATTAATTTAAAACACTCACTTCTATATATTTGTAAGTGTGTATATATATTTCATTCATACATATTTATAAACATAAGTACTTGAATGCACTACAAATAGAAAACATTTTCTAGTTTGGTAACAGTTTGATTATACTTTATGTGATTAAAAGTAATTTAAATATTTGTTGCAGTCACACTAGAAAACACATTCTTTCTCAGACACATTCTCACCAACATCATCTGACTTTAGAGTAACATTTTTTTTCCTCTATGACTGTGATGCAGGGATTTTTCCCAGTTTTTCAGTTCTACTAAGTGAACTGAATACAAGTAAATTATAAAACGTAGCAGACACTATATTAAAGAATATACATTTCATTATCATTTTCTACACGATAACTGAATATTAAATCTATTAGGTTAATTTGTTTTATTGCCAGTTTATTCATACTTGCTTCTGAAATCACCTGGGGTCTAAATTCAGAATCAAGTCAAACACATCCATTTTGCTCAGCAGTAAAAGATGGAAAAAGTACCATTTCTTCTGAGGTGACAGTAGTTTTTAGCATGAAATGACAGTAAACACCTACCTCCCTGAGGACAGGATCAGTGATACTGTCCAGGTTCACAGAGCCTTCATATGTTAGGTAGTGGAAAACGTTGAGTGCACGCACAGCTTCTGGTCCTCGTTGCTTGTAGCCAAATATAAGGTCAATCCACTGATGAAGTTGACATGATACAAACTCACTTTCCAGGGCCTGCAGTGAAATTTAGGATTAGGAAGTAACTGAGAAAACATAGCAGGCATCATTACATTTCCTCTTCAGGCTTATTTGATATATTTGAAATCTTTCAAACATTAAAAATTTAACTTACTCTATTGAGAGAAGCAGTAAAAAGATATTCTCTTTTTCCTTCACCTTTGCATCATGCTAATTTTTTCCTCAGCTACTGAGTTTCTCCTAGCTGCAAGTGTTTTAATAATTTCTGAGCTTTTCAATTAGGAAATTTTTCAAAAAAAAAGATGGAAATGGGAAAGAATTCACAAAAGCAGTCTTCGAACTCATTTTCAAATTAGTTATAATTAGCCTTAAATCTAAAATGGAAATTCCTCCATTGTTTTTATCACCATGCCACTGCTCAGCACAAACACCTGGGATGGAGCTTCATGCCTTCCTGAGGAAATTTCAGATTTTACAAGCTGATAAACACTGGGAAAAGATTATTCATTTTGTTCAATTACATCAAAAGGAGGCTGCTTCAGAATTAATCATCAGGCCCCGTAGTACCCTGCCATGCCCTGTTTATTGGCAGCAGCCCCTGCCTCACCACCCCACAAGTAGGAATAACCTTAGACAAGGCAAACCATACCTGGGTCACCATGCAACCATTCCTCAGAGATTTTCCCTGTAATACTCCTCATGGAAGAGGAACTGCCTGTGCTTTGGTGGAAAACTGTACCCTTTTCTGTCAAAACAGTGACTACTATCTCTGATGAAAATGGGTGGGAAGGCTTAGGCTTAAGAGCTGACACGTACCTCAGTTTTCAAGGGCTTAAGTTCAGCATACTATAAAAGGTTATAAAGAAATGTTGCAGACTACTATACAAAATTTTGTTGTTTCCTTTTCAAAATAGAAGCCATCATATGCATAATGCAATGTTATGAAAATAGCACTAACATTGCTTAATACTAAATACTACTAAACTAATACTATTTAGTTTCAAAGCACGCCTCCCAACAAATAATTCAAAAATGCCATGTCCTTAATTATATTGTACTGTGCACATACAACATGACACAGTCAGCAACTGCATCATTCCACATAATCTTTTCCATAGGAATTTTACTTCCGTTAGAGTGCAGGATGCAAGGATAAAATTAAGTATGCCACAGCAATGACCAATAAAGCATTTTCTTACTTTTAAATGCTCAATTTTTAATGTTCCTTTTGTATGCAATAGTGAGCTTTTTAAGAATTTAAAATTTAAAGCCAGTTGTCTTTCTAGCATCTACCTCAAATCAATTTACAGCAATCAGCCTAAGAACGCTCCTGAGCATCTGAACTCTGTATATTTAAAGTTTATTTTGATCTGTATATATTATTTACTTATTAACATGTAATTAACAAAAAAAAAATATTAGGCATTTCCTTGGTCAAAATTAGCATTTTTATTTCCAGAATATTAAGAGCATTTCAGGCAAACAGCAGAACTTTTGATTACCAGACTGTACTTTTGAGAAAAATGATGCTTAGTTTAAATGAGCATATTTTACACTTTTCTCATCTAACATCCTCTCATTAGTGTTAGAATCACAAAAACCATGGAACCACTGGACAGTTTGAGTTGGAAGGGACATTAAAAGGTTATTTAGTCCAACCCCACTGCAATGAACAGGGACATCTTCAACTACTTCAAGTTGCTCAGAGCCTTGCCCTGTCTGACCTTGAATGTTCCCAGAGATAAGACATTCACCACATCTCTGTGCAACTTGTTCCAGTGTTTCATCATCCAGACTATAAAAGATTTCTTCCTTATATCTTGTCTGATCTATCTTATTTTCATTTAAAGCCATTACCTGCTGCCGTATCTCAACAAATTCTGTTAAAATGTTTGTCCCCTTCTTTCTCATAGGCCTCTTTAAGTACTGAAAGGTCACAGTAAGATCTCCGCAGAGTCTTTTCTTCTCAAGGCTGGACAATCACAGCTCTCTCAGCCTGTCTTGATATGAGAAATAATCCAGACCCCAGTCACCTTTGTGACCCTCCTGAGGACCCACTCTTACAGTCTATGTCCTCCCTGAGGACCCCAGAGCTGGATGCAGTACTCCAGGTGGAGCGTCTCCAGAGCAGAACAGACGGGCAGAAACTCCTCCCTCGACCTGCTGCTCATGCTGCTTTTAATGCAGCTCAGGATGAGGTTGGCCCTCCAACCTGCAGGCAGACTTTACTGGTTCATGTCCAGTCTCTCATCCACCAGCATTCCCATATCCCTCTTGGCAGGGCTGCTCTCCATCTGTTCATCCCCCAGCCTCTGTGGATATCGGTGGTTGCTCTGACCCAGGTGCAGCACCTTGTACTTGGTCTTGTTGAACCTCATGAGATTCCCATGGGCTGCCCCCCAGGTGTGTCAACCACAACACTCAAATTAGTACCACCAGCAAATCTGCTGAGGGTGTACTCAATCCTTTTGTCTATGTCATTGTTGGAGATACTAAATGGTACTGGTCCTGGCACAGACCACCGTTTGTCACTGATGTCTATGTGGACAACAAGCTGATGCAACAGTCCAATCAATTCCTTACCCACTTAATAGTCCACTCATCAAATCAAATCCATCTGTCCCCAGTTTAGAGAGAAGGATATTGCAAGAGACCGTGTCAAAAGCCTTACACAAGTCCAGACAGATGACATCTGCAACCCTTCCCTTGTCCACTGATGCAGTCACTCCATCATGAAAGGCCACTTGGCCGGTCAGGAAGGATTTTCCCTTGGGGAAACTGTATTGGTTGTCCTGACAGTCAACAGGAGGGCAATCATCTCCCTGCCCTACATGTGCCTAAGCACAGCTTTTAGGTGGACCTATTCTAAGGCCTTCCAGGCATAGAGGTGAAGCAGCCAGTAGTTCCCAGGGTCCTCCTTTCTACCCTTTTTAAAAATGGGAGCAAAGTTGTCCTTTTTCCAATGACCTGGGACTGCTCCTGACTGCCATGACATTTCATGGAGAGTGGCCTGACAACTAGATATCTGATTCCCTCAGGACTCTGGTTTGTGTAGCCACAAACATGATTTTCTCTTAAAGTGGGAGGGACTTTGCTCCCTGAGTCCTCATTTTGCAGTCCAATCATGCAAGAAGTATGGGAAGAGAGGATGCTATTGAAGGCTAAGGTAAAAAGTACCTTGAGTATCTTGTCCATTGTTACCAGTTTGTCAGTCCTGCTCATGAGGGGAATTGCACTTTTTTTGACCTTTGAAGTTAGAAGAGTTAAGAGAGTTGAACACATTTCCCTAAGGCAGTTTTCACTTGCATGACCACCCTTACTCAGCAGCTTTTCATTCTAGAGAAGGTCTTACTGATCCTGGCAGGTTTGGAGAACTTCTATTTCACATGGATTAACAGTTATTTAATAACTTATTAAATGAGCTACTTTTAAATCTCTGCATATAATGTCTTTGTCTCCAATTACTTAAACAGATTTACTGTGCTATGTTTACAGGTGTAATGATACTTAATTCTCTGAGGAAGAACCTTAGTTTCTTGAAGAAATTTTGAGAAAATTTATAGCATGGTGTAACAGTGGTGTGGTGCAGAATTTAGGGAAAGGACCAGAGTAGAAGGTGGAGAGAGGAGCAGGAGTTGTGAAAAGAATGGCTCTTCATGGGCCTCAGCACTGCACAGCCTCAAGCTGCAGGATGGAACAGCTGCTGTGTGATGTTCATGGCCTCCCAGTCGGGGTGTCCTGTGGGGTATGGCACCAGACATGCAAAACAGGAAAGGTGCCCTCAAGAAAGGGCAACCAAAAGGCTATAAAGTCCCACCTTGCCCTCAGTGAGTCAAGGCTTTATAATCTGGATTTATTTTAGTCAGGGGAAAGCTTCTCGTATCAGGTCTGACTTGGTTTGCTGGCATTTCTTCCAAGTACTTCTGCAACGCTATTCATGCAATACTTGCAGAATCCTCTCCCTAATTTGCTCTAATGCACAGGCTACTCCCTCTCCATGTAAGTGCCTCCTGAAAATTTATGAGCTGCAGTGGTACATCATTTGGTTTCTCAAAAATATGGAATGCTCAGTAGGGAATAAGGTGAGGGAATTTTCTGTGTTAAACATAATTTGTAGGTACAGTAGGAAAAACATACAGAAAAAGATAACAATAATATCCATAAAATAGGCTGGTGATGGCCATAAAAATAAGTACTTTGGATTTAAATTATTTTGAGGGCTTTAATTTTATGAGTGCTTTTCGATATGAACTATAGAAACTTTTTTTTCAAAAAACCTCACAATAATAATTATTTATATAATTATGTAATATATTTTTTAAAGATTCCTAAAGTTAAACAGAACTGAACCAAGCTTGTTATCTGTCATGATTGAAATGTACACAAAACCGAGTTTTTTTCAAGCGCTCCCAAAATGAACTTGTTTGAAACATTATTAGGGCTTAA
The DNA here is from genome assembly GCA_013400315.1 of Bombycilla garrulus. Lineage (NCBI taxonomy): Eukaryota > Metazoa > Chordata > Aves > Passeriformes > Bombycillidae > Bombycilla > Bombycilla garrulus. The sequence continues at coordinate 446,264 of VXBU01005191.1, forward strand.
TTTCCAAATAGTAACATTCCAGTCAAGTTTGTTTCATGGATTTTAAGGAAGGTGTTTACCATGTTATTGTTTCCAGTGATTTTTATTGCTAATACGTAAATTGCCAGCATTATTATACATCTACTGTATACATATTTTGTGGGTTTTGTGTGTTTGCCGGCAAGTGCATGCACACATGTTCCACAGGCTGAAAATCTGACCTGTAGCAGTTGTAAAATAGAAAGAGGTACTAGTAAGTTGATATTAAAACTAAACAAAATTATTATAAACCAAATCACTTCTTACTATAACTCTTTTCTGACCTTTACAAACACTGTACACTTTCCCCTACGCTCATTCTAATTTGATGTTAAAAGCATTTTTCACAGGCATGTCAGTAGGAGGCAGTGGTTTTTATTGTAATACAGACTGCTGTGTAAAATATCAGAACTTCTGGATTTATGAAATACGCTATCCAGGTATTTTTTGTCACCAGAGAAGTGGAAATCTCTGATGCTGCCACTTGTCTGCACATGGTTGACCCTTCCCTTTCTGTAATTCCTGCCTTGCTCTCCATATCCATATGCTGTCTGTCTCTCCAAAAAGCTTTCCATCTTCATATTAAATTATATGTAATATATTTAAAGATATTTTCTTATAATTGTTGTGAGACAGTTTGGTTTTACAGATCTGCTCAAAAACAGATCAGCCATTTCAGCCTGTGAGCTGGGTTTGTCTTCTCTCCCCTCATATCCATGATCCTCTGCAGTCATTGCAGATTCTCTCCACCAAATATCTCTTCCTCAGTTACTATTCCTTGCACTGACTGTCAAAGTGAAATCTTTGACTTTCCTCATGAAGTATTTTAGTCAATACTGCTATCTGAGTTCAGGTATGTCCTTTTAAGCAAAATAATATTTTAATAGAAGTGACACTAATAGAAATATATTATACAGATTTGGGTTATTCAGGGATGTCCGCAGAGACACTGATCCTTTATGTAAGTGTCTTCACAATATAAATAAGATTCTTCAGCAGTAGCAATTTAAAAAAAAGTCACTGCTAAAAGGGATTGAAAAATCTGAAGTAGATTGAAATGCCTTTTGCCTGAATAAGTTTTAATTGCATAACCTTGGCAATACACAAAATAAAATCAAAGCCACTTTTGAGGAAGCGATCAAATCTTATCTACTGCTTATCTGGTAGAAAAGAAATGTCAACTGCTGCTGAATGGTGAGGAGGAAAAGGTCTTCCAGATTTCATACTAGATATTTGTAATGACTATTCAAGAAGCTTTTTAATTATGAAATACTATGCATGCTTCTGAACAGCCAGGGAACGATACAAAAATGCAATTGGCAGCAGAGGAGTACAAATAAATCATTTCAATGACAGAAAGAAATTTCAGTCTTAGTAACAGTTATGTAATAGGAACAAAATATGTATAACAAAAACAAGACATTGTTTAGTCTCTCAAAAATATAATTTATAGTGAATACATTTTACTCAGCACTGCAATTTGTAATTTAATATGTGCATAAGCCATAATTAAAATATCATGATAATTAACTTTGAATTACACGGTCTTGCATCTTTTGTTTCAAAACTAAAGAATGCTTATTATAAAAGCTGTGCTTCAGTGTTTCACAGTGGTGTTCCCTGCCTTGATTTAACATGCTTGACTTACTGACTGAGTCTGTTCTATTTCTGGCTCTCGGACTGCTCTGAGTCTGTGGGGACTGAGAGGCTGAGTAGGACTACAGATGAACATCTGTGGAAGGTTTTATGCGTGGATTTTTTTTTTCCCTGGTAAACTGGGAGATTATGATTGATGAGCCCAGCATTAGGGTAATGTTATCAGGGACACTTTCTGCCTCTGTCCTTTGTACCGTTGCTGAGGTCAGACCATAATCATGTTAGCATTGAACATAGTGCTTTATTAATGTTTCATGAGTAAGTCCATAGTAATCAGTCTAGCTTTGTAAGGATAAATAAAACTGCTACAACAGTACCTGATGTATACATTGAATACTGTAGTAGGTCTTAAAAGTAACTTGACTGTCTTTTCCAGTCTTTATAAGTCTAATTTTCACAAGTTTAAAGGAATCTCTTTTGATGAAAAACTATTTCTACTTCCACTTCTGCATTGTTTGAAGTGTAAAGTAATCAGCTGAAGAATCAAATGATACAATACAAAACTCCTGCCTGCTATTTATTAATTTGCACAGAATTTTAGTAAACCTTGTTAAGCAATTGGTTAAATTGTACTGATTTATGACACTGTGCCTCTGTGATGTTTCCTAGGCTGTTCTGTGTTGGGGTTTTGGTTTTTGGCTTTTTTTTTTTTTTTAATTTTTTTTGATAACTATCAGGATGAAATGATGGAATTCCTGCTGTTATCTAAAGACAATGCTTACATTCATAAACGTGAAAGTAATATATAAGGATTTGTATTTACTCCCACATAAAATTACACATAATATATGCCTGCAGAAACGACAAAAAATATGAACAGAAGAAAACAGCATCAGCTAGGGAAAAAAAAATCCCACTGTATGTTATTTCCTAGCACAGAGGATTCTTCCCACCAAAATGAAATTACTACTGCTGATTTTATTAGATAAGGAATCAGGATAACCCACACTTCAAGTATTCCTTATTTTTCTGTATACCATATTCTCTACTTGCTTTGCTAAGTTGCTGTAGAAATTCCAGGCTTGCACAAGCTTCCTGTGTTTTACACATCAGCATCACACCAAGGCTATTTTTTTTTCCGCAAGGAAAAAATATAACAACCAAAGCCTGGCCTGGGGATGACCTAACTGAATAATACATCTCCTGGCCGGTTCAAATAATGGAATCAGACATTAGGTAGTGAATGTCAAACTTTCCAATCCCTTTGTATTTGTTCCTTTGACTAGTTTCATTCTTTGACCCCAAAAGACAGGGTACTGGCAGTTTGTTGTGTGTGTTAATAGAACCCTACATGAGGAAGTTTCCCTGAAAAATTATTACACATTCAAATTATTACATTTTCAAAATGTAATTCCATTACTTCTTACCACACATACTATCTGCATTTTCATGAAAAGGATTATCCCTCTTTAGCTACTTGCTCTTCATAATAAGCTTTGTAAAATACTATGCATATATCATGCTCTTTAAACTCCCAAAGTTATTCACTTTGCTTTTATCCTCTGAACTCCATCCAAATGTGAATGCTTCTGTTTTCTAGTCACCCAGAAGTGAAGCCAATATTCCAGGTGCAGTCTCAAAAGGACCATAGATAGGTACAACTGTTTACATCCTCTCTGATGTAATGATTCTCCATAGATGGCATCAAAATACTCTTATTTCTGGTGGATATAGAATTACAGAATTTTATCTAATTTAATTGTTGTTCATTGTCACCCCTACCTTGGTACTGCTCTATTTTTGGTACTGTTTTTGTTTCAGACTTCTGCTTCTTATTATCTTCAATTCTTTCCTCCCAAGGTGATTTTCAGTCTATTTTCTGCACTTAATTCAAATAAATCTTTGCCTCTTTCTCCTGTTTTGTAGGCTGTTCCTAACTTTATTATCATTTGCAAGCTTTCTGAGTGCTCATTTGAAGACAGCATGTATCTGTGTAGAGATGAATTTTAGCTACTGATCATGCTCTTGCTAAAAGTAGATGATGGAGTGAATAAAGGCCATGCAGAAACTGCCTCCTGGCAAAACTGTACAAGAATGGCACAATGCTCACATCTGTGAGGAAAGGGCTGGAAAGTAAGCAGCTGTTTTCTTCAACAGCACAAAACTTTTCTGTAGAGAACTGCTATGCTACTTTCTAAATAGCAGGAATTGCACAAAGGAAAATAAATAAACTAAAGCTTAAGCTTTTTTTTCAGGTGATGTCTTATCATACAGTGCATTTTATCCTCCCAGCAATAATTCCAACATTGTGGAAAGGAAAGATTAATGAAATGCAATTCAAGATAAAAGGAAGATTCTTTACAAAATTTAAGAATGGGAGTTTTGAATATGCATCTCTCATTATATCCCCCAATAGGTGGCAGCTTACTTCTCCATTTTCATCTAGGAATCACACTTCTGTTCTTTCAGATGTCAAAACTAAACCTCTAGATCAACCTTAGTGTGTTTATGCATGGGCTCAGTCTAGGTTTAGCCACAACCACAACCCAAAAAAGGGCTCTGTTCAGCAACATGGGCACTCCAGAGACACCAGCCTGTGACTGCCCATCCCACACTTGAGAACTCTAATGAACTCCAGTGATCCTCTCAATACGCTGCCTTCTTTTCTAGTAAAATTGCACTGGAATTTATTTTCATCAGCTGTGACAATTACTTGTTTTTAAAAAGAATTTTCCAATATATGTGGTATAAGAGAAATCAGCCAAGAAATGTTGTTCAGCTTCTTCCTGTCAATGACAGACTAATCTGTCAATGACAGAATACATTTCTCCTGGTGTGTGTGGTACATTTCATACGTCTCAAGTGATGAGGTTGCCATCACTTCCTTAGGAGACTGTTATACATATGTCAAACCACTTATTCTTCTAAATGGAGGACGCTTCTAAATCATCTACATCTAGGAATAGGTTTGGTTTTATAATACTCTTCTATTCTTTTGAACTTCATAGAGTTATTTTTTCTATCAACTCCTGAAGAACAATTTTCTTTTAATAGACAGTTCTTAAAATTAAATTACCAAACTGATCAGGAAAACAACCCAAAAAAATCAACACAGCTAGATTTGCAATGCTACCACAAAAGCACTGTTGGGAATAATACATAAACAAAACAGTTCTGCAATGGTATGGAAACCCATAGCTTACTGAAATCATAGCCCTGACTCCTTAAGAAAGACAAGGAATATGCATTGTAAGGAAGAAGTATTTCCAGAACAAAATCATAAACTGAAGTATTGCTGGCCAAAGCATCTGAATATACCTTGCTGTTCCTAAAAATTACTAAAAACTTTATCAATAATAAAATAATTGTCTATCAAAATTAAAGAAAAAATATACACCAGAAATGTTCTTTCTGCTTAAATTCTGGAGGTCTCGTTATGATTTACATCAGAGAAGTTCTTTTGCAGAATTTCTTCAAAGACTGCAATCGTTGGCTTATGTCCTGTTATTTCTGATGAACAAGAAGGGCATATCTTCAGGTGAATAACAACTACAAGATGGCTTGCAAGATATCAGCATTTATAGTATTCTTTTATTTTTTGATGTAGAAGATGGTGAGGAACAGACATATTTTTTTCAGGCTATCTTGTATTGCCAGGCTCATGCATGTCAGATGATTTTTCATGAGAGAGTAAACAACTGAACCTTCCATAATTTGGGCACCTAGAAGGAAAATCTACTATAAAATAAAGGGTTCTGTCAAGCAAGACAGAATGCAAATTCTCCCTCACTTTTAAATTTTATTTCTCTAAGTCTAGTTCTAAAGACATGAGAAACAGAATTAGGTTAGCTAGCTAAAATATGGAACCCCTTAAACTAAATTAGAGTACAGCTTACCATCCTGTTGATACGGACGAAGTCTTCAGGCTTCTTGGCCCATGGAGGGAGATCAACATCATTCACAACAATTTCATCTTCCCTGATTCCTAGATTGTAGCCATTACTGTTGACAAACATCTCAGGTAGGTAGTAAAATTCTGGAATTAACTCCTAGCAGGGAGAAAACACACAATGAGACTTCACATTTAACAGAGATGCTAAATGTGCTTACAGAATCAGGCTCTCTTGAAGTGCATATCAAAGCATTCCTGGTTTTGTTTATGTTTCTGTGCACCTTTTCTTAAAGAAATTTTATAACATGCTTTCTTTGATTTACAGTCAAATGTATTCCACAAAATGAAATACTCAAACTTTGTTTTTCCCCATATCTGTTTTTATGAAAAGCACAACTTTAGACAAGGCAGTGCACATGAGTAAAGGAGACCTCTTGAGAATAACAGGTACAGAAAATTTATGCTAAGCCTTCAGTATGAAAAGATATTGGATTTTTTAATCACTATTTAACAAAAAATGGAAATGGGTAAAAATTGCAGATATAACAGTGTCTTCATCTTAAGTTCATTAATTGCATAAGAAATGGTGGTAAGTTGATTATCTATATAATGAAAAATAATACATGGTGAATGATCTTTTTCAACTGTAAGAAAAGTTCAAGAATACACAGAGGGAAAAATATCAGTACAAAAAATGTCCTTCAAACAGATACACATGATGCTTAAAATATGAAAAATTAATAACTGCAACATATTATAAATTATAGGTAACATAGGGTATGAAGTTTGTCCTGCCTTCCAGGATGGCTAAACAGGAATCCATTTTGACATAATGAATATTGCTATTTGTTCCTGTTATTTTAGCATTAAGTATTGTTCTGCAATAGAAACAAAAAGTTTTAAAGCCCACTATCTCTTCTCTTATATCCAGACATGGATTAAATTCACCAAATTACATTGTTAAAAGCATTATGACATTCAGTTGTGTAACATGATGAAAACTGATGACACAGCACCTGAAATCTGAGTCTCTTTGTGGTCCTTTCAAAGGCTGCAGACATGCAAAGCAAAAAAAAAGAAAAAAAAAAAAA
>VXBU01005191.1:473069-537583 GCA_013400315.1 Bombycilla garrulus
AAGGAAGGAAGGAAGGAAGGAAGGAAGGAAGGAAGGAAGGAAGGAAGGAAGGAAGGAAGGAAGGAAGGAAGAGCTTGCCTTCAGCTAGAAAGTCTGACCTTTACTTGTCAGGACAGATCCTGGATTGGATGAACGAGTGATCTGGCTGACAGCCTGGGATTCTGGAGACACGGGTTAATTTCTCTCATTCCACAAGCCTTTATAGTGTCCATGAGGAGATTGCTTATGTATGTCTACAGTTTGCAGGAGGAAGGTGAGCTGGAAGTCCCTGAGCCACTTTCAAGGGGATGGTGTGCAAACATGGCCCTATTTATGCGGAGATGACAGCTGGAATCCCAGAAGTGGCGCAACTGTCTCAACGCAGCACTGAGTGGGGAGGAGAGCTGGGAGCTGCCCATGCTTACACAACTCTGCAGCTTCTACTTCAGCCTTACATAAGTTATCTCTGGCCTGTGGTGAAGAAATACAAGAAACATCTGATCTCCCTTCTCCGTGCAGTCATGGAGACACTGATGTGAACCACCTTTTGGCACATTAATGTAAAGGACATCACTCCAGATTCAGGAAACCATATACATTGAAAATGCTAATGGAAAGTGCTGAAATCGCTTTCTTTCTTTTTTTTTTTTTTTTCTTTATTTTTGTTGTTGTTGTTGTCATTGTGCAACTTAAAAACTTGTTGATTAATGCCAAATAGAACAGCTTTTCTATACCAAAAGACCAGGCACTTTCTGATAGCCAAAAAAAAACCCCTCCACATATAAAATAGCAGGGAGTAAATTCTGTAATGTCTGCTCTGGCTTCTTTGGTGTCCATATGGGAAAATGCTGTTACCGAGGGTATGAGTTCTACCCTTCAGTGAAGACAAAGATATTTCTGTAAAGACCTTAAATTTCAGTTTTACAAACTAGCAGTCAACCCAGTTTTACTCTGATGAGGCACGAGTCCTATTATATGAAAAGTTCTACAGTTATGCTAATCTCTCATGTTTCTTGTGAAATGTGTAGAATATATGGGGTTTTGGTCATTTTTCATACCTTTACTCTGCCATTCTCAGCCTAGAAAGTCAACCAACTTAGTTTTAATCTATCATGGCTATAAAATGCAGATAAATTTTGATTATGGATCAATCCCTGTAACTTCATATAATGGAAGAAAATAATATTTCCATTTGACTGAGATTCTGTTTGTGTGTGCACTGATTAAAATGACTTGCCCAAACAATACAAAGACAAAGCTCAACCTATATACTAAGTCTCAGTCCATATCTTAACCATAAGACAAATTCAGAAACTGAATTTAAGTCAAATAAATTGTTCTGAACATTTTTTTAAAGTTTTTTCATAATGTTTTACAAAACACTTTTTCCAAAAACACCATTTGTCTTTTTATTGCAAAAAGCCCTCTGTAAGGACTCATATTAAACAGAATTAACTCCCTACATAATGGTTTCATAAGATATTCTTTACTCCAAACAAACAGGTCACTCTGTGACACTTTTGATGTACTAAAACATGCTGCTTCAGTTTATTTTTTGTTTCTTTCTTCCATTTAAAAATAAGGCAAGTATTTAACTATAAAAACACACTATAAGTCTTTCTTTTTTTACCTGGCTAATCTCTTTAGACATCTGGCCTTTGAAGAAGTCAATACTTATGGCCACACCTTATATCTAGTGTTTTCATCCACCGGATGTGTTATGTTAGTTCATGTAATTTCTATTTATTTGCCAAATAGAATTATATTCTCTCATGAGATCAGAACTGAATGTGGCATCCTATTTAGTTAGCCACTGAAATATTCTGCTTAACTTGACTTTAAGTCATGCAGCAGCTACCTTATCTGGTTCGGGGTTTTTTTGGTTTTGTTGGGTTTTCGTTGGGGTTTTTTTGGGAAGTTTTTTCTGATTTTTTTTGTGATGTACTGCACAAAATTGTAGCTGGGTACAAAGGAATGTTAAACCTGGCTTTATTTGGCTCCAGCTGAAAACTGACTGAGCTTTTCCTGGCTGCTTGCTTTTTGGTTAAAAAACACTCACTGAACAACAGCCTATAAAGAGGTTTTCTTAGGATTATACTTGAAACCTAAAAAATAAATTGCAATCTCATCCAAATTTGTAAACAGATTTTTTTTCAGCATGCTAATATGAAAACAATATTCAGATTCACAGATTCACAGTACCAGAGTTTCACTCAGAAAGTGAACTTTTTAAAGAAAATCACATTTAATTGTGTGCCTTTAATTGTGTGCAGTTTTTCTTCTGATGGAGAGTTGCATATGCTAAAGAGAAAAGTTTAATTTTACAGAAAATTATTTCATTTTTCCAATGAACGGCTCTTAATAAGCCCATAAAGTCCATTCCACAACATATACATTTTTGGAATATTGAGTGTGGTTGCCTTGAAATATTCACACTTGGATGTGTTCATTTGCATTATTACATTTAGAAGCCTTGGGGCTTTATCACTTCCTTTTCTTGAAATGGCACAGTAATAAGGAAAAGTGGTTATGCTTATCACCACCCATCAGTCAAACACCTTCTATATTAACAAAACATAATTTTTTCCACTCAATGAATGGGTGTGTGATGTTTCATACACATGTCAATATTAGTATTACTTTGCCTGGTGAAGAAATCATTTTATTTAACAGGATGTATGACTGGAAGTAAATGAGGAGAAATTCCCGTTTACACTTTAATGAGCAGGGACAATGCAGCATGTCAAAACCATGCATTCACTATAATTTAGGAGTAAAACTCATACAATTTTATACAAACAAACCATAACATATTGTAAATGCCTTGAACCTCACAAAAAATCTCTGTGTAGTAAGGGCTGTGTACATATTTCCTGGACAAGTGTTTAATATCCTAAGTATTCTTCTAAAGGAAATCTCAACAAAGAAGAAAATAAGCAGATCACCTGATGGTTTGATACTGAAAAGATAATCTATGTATCTATGACAGCCTCTTTCATTAGCTTTTGATCCTGTCAAACAATAAATATAACCTTTAACCTTGTATGTGTAATGAATAAAACTTGAACCTACACTGTCTAATCAAATGAGAGGTCCAATATATCCCACTGCTATGGCACATTCCATGCTCATGAACCCTGGTTTTAAATCTAAAACTACTTGTAAAAGGAAAAAAAAAAACAAACAAAAAGCTTTGAGAACAGAATTTCCAAACACCTAAAAGGAAAAGGACAGAGGAATTTTCAGACTGATATTTAAATATTATTGTTCTGAGAGAACAAGTAACATCTGGATGTAAAAATACCACAATAAGGAGTGTGACATAAAACCAGAATGAAATGGAATGGAAGGAAAGAACAAGCTACACATTCAAGATGTCTTTGCATGAATGTAAATATTTAAGTTCGGACTAAATGTAGAAGGAGCATATTTTATTCCATTACTGACATCTTAAGCAAGACAAACACCTTTAATTTAATCTCCAAATAACATGTGAATTGCATTTGATATGTATGTTGACTTAGGAGTTGTGATATCACAAAGGTGATGTATCATATTTAATACAAAAAAAAAGAAAAATATTTAAAAATTTGAAAAATGGTGTAGTTAATTATCAGAACTGACACTATAGTATTGTATGAACTTTGAGCAAGAATAAACAAAATATTTTCTTAAAGCTAGATTTAGCACCTACATTTAACTACAAAAACTATTTTAAACTAATGAAAGAAAGGATGGTAGGGGACTTCTCTTTTAATTTCATTGCTTTTGTGGGCTTTTACCACATATGCAATAGTGTTAAAATTCTAAATAATTTCAAAAGATTGTTTGAGGACTATTAATTAATAAATATCAAGGACAGAGATTTTTTGAATCTAAGGGCAAAATTTACAGTGAGACAGAAGGTCAGGAACTGACAAAGAAGATTTTATCCATCAATACTTTAGCTGGAGGTTCTGATCTGCCATCAAATCTGCAGGAATATGTCTTCATTGCAGGGGAAATTCTGACAGAAGGAAGTTTCTCCTCATGGAAAGGATACTGTGTGGGCCTGCCCCAGAGATCTGGCTGAGGCTTGACAGCACAACCTCCTTCAACATTGTTAACAATAAATCACTAATTCCTGCTTTAAGCACCAGACTATTTAGAATTCACCTTCATGGAAAGAAAAGGATTCACAGATACATAACAATATCCAAAATGAATACATAATTGACAGGCAATATCTCAGAGACATTAAAAATTTTAAGATTTTTTACTGATAATGTAAAAATTGAAACGGGACACAAGTAACGCTGAACAGCCCAAGTCCGACATGGTTCCATACTAACTGGCCACTGCATTTTAAAATAAATCATTAACCTATTTTTCCTTTAAATACCATGGTGAAATGAAATCAGATATTTTATATATATATATATATATATATATATATAAAATAAATACTGAAAAAATTGACAACTACAATCCTTTTATCCTGAGGTACTCCATAACACTTCAGAGATTTCACATGTGTTTTCTCATACATCCATGGGATAAATGGAGCCCAGATATTGCCAGAAATGAAAGGAGAAGAAATTTTCATTGACTAGTTCTGTGTAGCATTTTCAGTGCTCAAAACCCTAGCTGCTCCAGAGGAAACCACTGATAGCTTTTGGTAAGTTTTCAAATTGGCAAGAAAAGGTGTGCATTGTATGGATTCTTGATGAAAAATAAATAGCCATGGACTTGACTTTACATTTCCTTTTGAGGAGAGCGCTAATAGTACAGTGGTACTTAATAAGCTATACATGCACTAATTCCATAATGAATCTTTACTAACTCATGAGGAAAATCTATCTATTCAACTATCACACTACTTCCTGTAGCAATTACACATTTTAGTAGATTGCTGTAAAAATTTGGATTGAACCAAACTAAATACCTAGCAAAGGACTCATGAGACGCTGTCTAATCTTGTTGCATTTCACCACATGTAGTGCTATTAATACTTACAGAAAGTGAGTTTGAGAGATTTTGAAAAGTGTAAGCACCTTAATGAAAGGTTTATCTTTCTGAACAATTCTAAACCAGCAATACTTTTATAAATGCTAGGGAATAAGCCAGTGTAAAATGATCACAGGTCTTTTTTTAAGTCACGTCTGTGGATCTTTTATTGTTCTTGGCACAGATTACAATGGTGTTACAGAACTGAAAAACACATTTGTGAACAATGACTATAATACTGTGAAAGGTCAGAAGTTTTACATAACCTAACAGAAGTATCAAGCAATTTATTTCCTTTTGAGACATAGTGTGAATGTACCGTAAATTCTGGGTTTATTTGCTTATTTATTTTTTATTTGTCTAAGAAAAGAAAAGGGAGTGTAAACTTAGGTGACTCTATCTGCTATTATGAATTCAAGTCCCACTCAAATTGTTTTGGATGTCTTACAAAAGCAGGCTTCCAGGAATGGTTACAACACATCTGGAGGTACTGCAAGCACACTCTTTCCAGCAGAGATGAAACTGTCAAATATCCAGGGCAGGATGTCTCCACTGCTTCCCAGGATGTATGCTTGCAGGGAGAGGAGGAAAGAATTCCAGACTTAGAGCATAAACCCCAGAAACTCTCATGTCTGCCCAGCAGCAGAAGGGAATGCAGGGTCTGGAGCGCAGGACTGTAAAACAGGCCTTGGGGGTCATTTTCTCCTCTCCAGCCTCACTCCTAAAGGCAGTGAGTGTCTGCTTCCTGTGGTTTTGAGCCTCACTCAATTTGTACAAGCAAGTTCCCCCTCTTGGCTGAGGAGCTGTGGTAAGGATGCAAGAAAGCTGTCACACCAGACAACAGAAACCTCACACTGGGAATGCTGCAGGACTATGCACTATCTTGCCACCTTCACTGGCAAGATAGTGCACACACCTTCTTGGTTGATAGCAATGAGGGATAATACTTCCCACAACTGAGTTTTGAGACCTCTCTTTTCTCTTTCTTTTAGCTGGCCAAAAGTAGAGCCCCTCCATATGTTTCTGCTATGCTTGGCCAGGAGAGACCTTCTCTGCCGTCTGTTAACACAACCAGAACACCAGAGCTGGGTATTGATGACAATGTGGTGCCATTAGAGAAAAAAAAAAAAAACCAAAAGCCTAGGTGTTTTTTTTTTATTATAAAGCACTAAGTGCCAAAATTGAGTTGGATGGGAAAAAAACCCAACAAGTAATAAGGACCAGACACTCCAGGATCTAAAATAAAAAATACCCTTTACTAACTATTAAATCAAAAGAAGATGCTGATACTGTATTACTATTTTAGTCACTGCAAAATAAACTGAAATATTAATCCAAGCTTTTTCTTTCCAAAGGATCACATAAGCTTCTTATAAGAGGCATAATTAGTGAGATCGAGTGGTCTGATGCACTCCTGTTCCATAAGTCACAAGGTACGGAGGAGTTGCAGATTTGGAATCAGAGAAGTCAGGGACATGGAAGTAGCATAGAGATTCAGTACAATAATTCTAAAATAGAAAAGCCTGTTTCAGACTTTTATGACTTTAAGATAAAGACCTTACTTAACCAGACTATAAATATAAAACAAAATGTCTTTCTAAAATGGGTGGCTGACTGCTCTTTAATAAAAATGAAGCATACCTTTGAAAGATCTCTGAAGTTGCCTGGAAGGGTCAGATCTAATTCTTCAGACTCATAGTTTGTTAAAACCCATGGAAATACAGGATATTGGTTCAGATCATTGTATGTTCGTCCTATTGAAAAGGAAAGTTTTAAGAATTAGGAAATAGTGTCCACTTGACCAGCTAGAAAAAAAATATCTAATGGTTGCATTTCTTGCATAACATGTTCCCAGTTCCCACCACTTTGACAAAATCAGGTTAAATCTTCCAGACAAAAGCAGCCATTTAGATGCACTTATCTTAAACCAGAAGTCAACACACAAACTGAAATAATATAAAAAGCACAATATATTTTAAGATCAACTAAAATGCAGTATATGCCAATAAACACTTTCTTTTATATTTCCATTAATGTATTTTTATAGCACAAATGTAGAAACCCAAAAGAACTAGATATTACTTTCCTAGCAACTTTATGAAGGATCATAGCTAGCAAAGATAAAATGAGACTCCAAAAAGCAAGGGGGTAAATTTGAGGTTTGCAAATCTATGTCTATCCTAGATAGTCCATGCTAATCCATCATTCCCTATCTTCACTGAAGAAATGGTGATATTCCACAGCAGCTATGGAATCAAAGAGATGAAAGTCATGTTTGCTGCAACACTATTTTTTAATGCACTTTGAAAATTAAAAAACAGTTCTCCCATGTAAAAGACAGAGCTGACTACCCCAGGCCACTCTCTTCAATCATGAAAGAAAAACTGCTGTCATCCCAGCAGCTCAAATGTGCAAAAACCATCTTTAGATACCATTTCAAAAAAGCTGCAACTGCAATGAACTAAAAATTATGAATTCATCACAAAGAAAAGTGTGCTTGGGAAAGGCTATTTTTGTATTCTCTAGTACTTAATAGTAAGTATATGTGATAAGACAACTGAAGTTTCTTAGTATAGAACTGTCCATCCTATTGCTATAGTGAGAACCACACAATATGCAACATGAGTCTTAAAAAACAAAATCAGGTCATAAATATATGTGTGTGTGTATTTATATAATATAATTAGCAGACTGAAATAATCCAGGTTAACAATTCCCAGTCCTGCAGCAGATTTACAGCCCTGTCTCACTAACTGCTTCCTTCCAGATTCTGGACAGATTCCTGGGGTACAGAACCCGGCACAGGAAAACACAGGCTTCCTTGTTCTGAGTAGCAGTGGCAATTCTCCACAAAAATCAGTTCTCCTTTAATGAAATGTGAAGCTTTCACTGCTCTACAAACACCTTATTTTTTCAACAGAAGTTGATGAACAAAATGCATGTTTTTATTTTGTGCATAGTTTAACTGAATAGAGGAGAGGTACATATTCTTAATAATTGTGCGTTCTCATTTTTACACTCTGAAAACATAGATGTTCACAAGAATACAAATAAAAAAAATTAAGATACAAATATATAGCTTTGTCAAATAAGCAATTCCAGCAATATATGCTACTTCCACAAATAAAGATAGAAACAAAGCCACTTCTTCTTTATTATCAACAATGAATGAACAAATAAATGAATGAATGTAAAATGACTTTTGGACAGAACAAGAATTTATCAAACAACTAAATCAAGAAGTGTACCAGAATTAATCCTTGTAAGGGAGGAAAAGGAAAGGTATTCTCTCCTAGAATATTTATTCTTTTAGACTTTTGGGAGGGGCCATATATGTTTTGAAGGATGAAAATTCTGCCTCATTTTCTATATGCATCAAATCATAATATTCTTTTCCCATTTGGCAAGGGTTTAATTGCATATGACTTGTAAAGTTTCTTGAGATTATCAAATTTAGGGTGATTTAAAATACGGCCTCTATAAAACTACAGCTTCATACAATAAATGTTTTTCTCACCATCATGATCTTTAATTAAGTTAACAGAAGAGCACGCAAAAGCTTCCACAATAGAAAGACATTTGTATTTATGCAGAGCGCAGACTAAAAGAACTTTGAGATCCAGGAAGAGAATGACTGAGAGGACTGTAACCTATTACAAAGCATAAGCAAAAATGAAGATTCTGCAGAATCAAAATTTGTATCTGAAAGAGCTCATAGTAATAAAAATCTTCAACTGTTACAATTTTATAGAAGTATTTCAAAAGTGAGAACATCCTTTTGCAAAATTTTGAAAGGAAATGTAGGGTCATACAAAGTTTTTATTTTGAAAGTGAGATTTTTTCATATTGTGATTTAATTCAATTTTGACATTTACTTCATTCATTTCATATCAATTCAATTTCAACAGTCAGTCAACAAGATTTTGACTGCTTGTTCCCATTCCATATGGGGAAATCATAAATGTGTGAATAGAGCAAGGAAAAAGCAATCCTGAGCTTCACTGGTGTACGAGTTCTCTTATGCTGAGGGGTTACTTATAGTATAGACAGATGAAGAAATTATCATGTGACATTAACTCCATTTCAGAACACTGCAGTAGGTCCTCTGTGCAGTTTTTTACCCCACAGTGAGTGAGAAATAATTTGAAGCAGCTTCTCTCTCAGCTTAGGTAGGATAAATTACAAATAATGAAGCCTTCAAGATTATGTATTTGGTAAATATAACTCTTGTGAAAAAAAAACTAAAATATTCTCTCCTACTTCAATTTTTATAAAACATGTTTTATTTATGAAGATAGTAACTACTAAGAATAGCTGTTAACTTGCTTAATAAAAGAATTAGTGATTTCTTTTTCTCAATTCAACTATTTCCTCCTTAATATCAACAAATAAAACTGACTTGCAAAGATGAACCTAATTTAAATTGTGAAAGGAGGCCAAACCCATGAGGTAAGACCACACATCTGTACTTATCTGAGCAGAGGACAGTGATCTAGGCCTTTAATGGGATTACAAATCCCTAATTCTAAACATGCATAAATATTAGTGGTTTCATGTTATTAGAAATGCTGTCTTGATCTGTTCTGGCTTCACAATTGATTATTTTCAGAGTGAAGTCAGCAGATGAACATACTTAGCCATCTCATCAATTGTCTGGTGCTTCCAGCAAGAATTATTTGGTCCTTTCTTTAGCTAAATAAATATAGGACATAAACCTGTATGACTATTGGTAGTCCCTTATACCTTTTCAGAACCTTCAGATTTCCCCTCAAGTAGGCTTACAGAGATTAATATTAAAGGCTGAATATTAAATACTGCAAGCCCTGTGACACTAATCTACTTGAACAATAAAAATGAGGCATAGTAAATGAGATCTCAGAAATACTGGATATGTTTCTTCATTAAAAAAAAAAAAGTTTTTAATTAAACCATCCAATTTAATGTTTTTATATGGCACTTTTGTTTCTAAGGTAAAGTGAGCTAGAGACAGCTGACAAAGAAATTATAACTGCAATTCCTTGGTGAAAATGTTAATGACAGCAAAATATTGTTTAATTAGATGATTGCAGCATCTGGATTAACACTCTTTAAGAGCGATGTTCCTGTGCTTGTCTGCTTCTTCACACTTTACAGACATTTTGTCATCTCTAGGTCATTAGGAAAGAATTTTTAATGATTTTTCTAGAAGTAAGTAGTTCGAGTTACATCTAATTAGATGACAATAATAAGCCCAACACATGCAGTAGCTAAATATATACATAATTAACCAGTGAGGGCTTGTACATCACAGAGTAAAAAAGTGGAAAATGCTAAACAGGCAAAAAAAAAAAAAAAAAAAAACCAAAAAACAGTGAGAGGGAAGTTCATCTGAATTTATTACCTAATTGAGGATGTCATTTTTCTTCCATAAACCTTTAAAAATAATCCCTTTCCACTAGAAGAAATTACTCACAAAAAATATGGATGCAATTATTCTTAATTTCTTTTAAAAGCAGTGGCATGTAGGATTTAACAGAATTAAAATTCCAATAAATACAAATGCAAGCACACATTTAATATACTGCAATTTGAAATCAAACAGCAAAAATTAGTCAAATACTGAGAAATAGATTTGAAATCTAAACACCTAGCTAAAATAGTGAGCACTACAATGTTATTTAAAAACAACTTCTTGTTCCCATTCCTCTTGATACCTTTTGCTGTAGTGGGATTACTTTTAAGCATTGTTTTTAATAACCTTTTAATTGAGAATAATAAAAATTACTTGTTTCCTAGAGGGTTCAGTTGACAAATATGCTGGTCCCATGCAAAGAGGACAATTTGTATAATCATAGCAAAACCAAAAGGATCCCTGAGAATGAAGCAGGTAGAGGGAGGAGGGGGGAGGTGACCAGGAAGGCTTATGTCTACACAGCCAGGACAAAAACCAGGGGCATGGAGAGTATAACACTGAGACTGATTGATAAGTAGCAGAGTGCAGTGTTTACCTTTGGGAGGAAAGCCCAGAGCCGTAAACATGATGAAATATGCTCGAGCCAGAAAAGAGGGCAAGAAAGAGGTGAAGAGCTTGAAAACAGAAGAGGGAGTTGAGAAAATAGCCGACTAGAGGGCCAGAGAAACAGGTTGAAACAAGGCTTTAGAAAGTTCTCAAGATGGACAGAGATCCTGAACTGAAAGTGCAAAGAGACATCAGGCCGACAAAAGTGCCAGTAATCACACTTAGGATTGGATAGGAAATGATCTAGAAAGAGATCTTTGAGAGCTGAAGTACAAAATTATTAAGTCATGAGCACAGATCACAGCAGAAACAATTAAACTAAACATTAATCATGACAATGTTTCTAGGGGGTACTAGAATGAGGTAAGAATTAAAGAAAATGTCATAGAATGATTGATTATTTCAAGAGGATACTTCAAATATTAAGGACATATAGAACAGCCAGGGGCCATGCTTCTCAGGACAGACATACCAGCAAACCAGAGAGAGATTCATATATTTATTTCAGTGGTTATGTTGTACAGAGACCACCAGTTTGTGTAATTAACAGTATTAATAAACAGACAAAGGACTTCTTGTGGGAAAGGACCCAGCTGCACGATGTCAGAATGAGAGAAGTAAGGTGGTGTCAGAACCCTCACTTCTGAACATCACTCTTCCAAGGCAACTGCCTCTTGTGTAATTTCAGAGGAGGATCACAAGAAAACATGAGTGCTTTGTTACTCTTTCATAGAGGGCTAGAGACTAATTAAGCACCATTGTAAGAAGAAAAAGGAAGCTACAAGGAATGGGCAAAAGATGTACTAAACCACATTGTTAGTGGACCTCTCTTTGGATGAGACTAAAAAACAGAGAAGTGACCTTACTTATCGCCTACTTACCAGCAGATAATCCACAATTCTTAAGTGTCACACCTCCATGTTTCTGACTAAGCTATAGCTCAGATTTGCTGAATAAGCCAGTAGGAGTTTAATGGCAATATGAACAAAAAAAAAGAGAGGATGGATATATTTCTCAATAGCTGAAAACAATAATAGCATTAGAGGATAAGATGCTGCTTAAATAAACAGTTATATTCTAAAACTAGGTCACTGCTGCTACACTAACAATTACTGGCAAAGAAGTTGTAACTTATAAGGAAATATTTCTTATGGAATCTCATTACAAAAGAGTATAATTAGGACTGTGAGTGGAAATTGGATTTCCAAGAAGAAAGAAAAGAAAATACATCTTTACTTAGGAAAGGAGATCACAAGTATATTCAGTATTCTATTTTTGTGTACAAAATAGGAAGTCATGTATTTTCTTCTGACTGCTGATGGTCCTGTCTACAGTGCATATAAGATTTTGTGTCTGTTTAATACAGGTGTACTGGGGCTGTTAGCAAAACCAGGGCAACAAGTTAGTAGAGGTTTTTTGCTCCCGGTACTGTACTTCTGGTAGAGTTATTAATTTTGTTAGTGTTTCACCAGAAAACACCTATTTGTTGTAAGGGAAGTTTTTTTTAAGGAACACCTTTCAAAAAGACTTACAGAAATACAGGCACAGCTGTGAAAGCAGTGGTGCCACCCAGGCTTCCTCTCAGCTCTCAATCCTGCAGTTTCCCAGATCTCGGGCCCTGCTGGTACAAGGCCATGCAATGGTGGAGCCAGGGACAGTTTGGGGATGTGAGAACTTCTAGACTTTCTAACATATATTTCTTTTTCTAAGCTTTCTCCCCCACAACTGGACTTTAAGTTCATGTGCACTCTATTGTGGGTGGGTTTCTGGCTTGCCAGGAACTTTATGAGGAGATTTTTGGCAAATACCCCAAGTACTTCATGAGTTTTTGGAATTGGGCTTTCTAGATGAAGTGCAGACATCATTAAAATTACAAAACCCAGTTGATCTTCCAAAAAATAGCTTGAGGGGATTTTCTGCTTCTGTCGAAGGTTGGAAAAGTTTGGGGTTTGCTCTAAACTGGAATAAAGAGCTTACTGTCATGTGTAGAATTGCCTTTTGGGTTTCAGTCAGCTTTCATTCTCTGATGTTATTTTCAGAAAAGGTTTTGTGCGTGTCATTGGCAAGTTCAGCTACCAAGGATAAATTTTATTCTATTTTTTAAAAAAATCACATACTGTTGAAAGATTTTATGAGGTGGTAGACAATGCTGTGAAATTAGCAAGATATCCTATGCAATTAACCAATGAGATTATATGAACAAATGAGATTTACCTGTAAGAGACTGATACCAATAAATCTGCTAGAAATTAAATGTCTTGAGTCAGAGAGAGACACTTCTAGGGACAGTGACCAAACAGTTTTATCAAATAGGACAGAAATTCATGGACACATACCTAAAATAACAAATAGTTAGTAGTCCTTCAAACCTTGGCCATAGCAGGTGGAACGTGGAATGCTAATTTCAAGCCATCCTGTTATAAGGCAGATAAGTGACACTAAATGACCTTAAGAGAATCCTGTCTCATGCTATCACCCCAAGTGTTTGGCTGTAAAGCCTGCCCAGCAGTATCAAACAACAGATCAAAAAATATTTTTGTTAAGACCTCTGAGATACTCTGTTCAGGCTGAAGCTTGATAACTGATACATATTTTAGTGTGTTACTGCAATTTCTAAATTACTTCAGACATAATGCTGTCTTCCAGGTTTGGATGTTTTGGTGAGGTACCTAAAAAATAATGAGCTTGGAGTTTTAACCTGATTAAAAAAAAAATGATAAAAAATGGCTTATCTCTTGTCTACTCTCATTTAAAGAGCTGAAATTCACTGCTTACAGAAGAAATTAATATGTAAAAAAGGGAAATTACCAGCAAAGGACAGTTCTGTCAATAATGTATTGGACAAGGACTGAGGGGACCTAGGCTAACTTCCCAGTTCTCCAGTAAATCCTCCAAGTCCAGGTGAGGCAGCCAGGGAGCCGGCAAGGGTCCGCCTCCATTTCCTCATCGCTGGAAGGGCAGCGGATGTGTGGGAGGCACTAAGCAGCTGGAGACAGGCCAGTGTCCAGAAGCAGGATAGCAGCATTCTGGCATTGCACCAGAGGCAATAAACGCTCAGCAGGGCTCCTTCCTCCAGCAGAGATCTGCGGGACCGCAGCTAAAATGCTTGGGAGCCTGCAAGCTGGTGAGCCTGCACTGGACTTCACCATATGGACTTTCCAGCCCAGATCTCCAGTAGTTTCAGGGATTCTGCTTTTTGCTCCACTGCACAAGGTAAACATGCCCTCAGATTTCCAACTGTTCAGTGGTCACACTTCTGTATCACACTGGGATAAGTTGATGACACATTTATTAACATCCGTAAGACTGGATGCATGGAGGATGACTGCTACCTAAGCACAGAGGCCAAAGCCTGAGGGTTCAAAGCCAGTGGGTTTGACAGCTCCTGATTTCTGCCACTGCCCTACTGGGAGGAACACAGCGACTGTCCCCAGACTGGTCAGCATAACAAGTGCTGCCTTTGGGTTTCACACTTACATGTGTCTTGTGCCTGGCCTGAGGATAACCTCGAGCATAAAAGTCAGGACCAAGTAAAGATGAGAGCTGGAACACTGGAGTACAAAGTGATGCCTGGTGGAATTTAATTTGGGTTTCAAATTAAAGCTCACTGAAGTGAAATGTCTGTATGAGGCTCTCCACAGGCAGGTTCATAAGCAGCATGTGTGCTACAGGCAGGAATCATAATAGTAGACAACCTCCTGGAAATCTCTGTATATGGTGTAGAAAACTGCTGCTTTTTACATTTAAAATTAACACTGGAGTTAACACATAGAAAAGGGACAGGTGAAAGGAATAATATCTTCCTGATTGTTTAATTAATGACAGTTGCCAGAAAAGCTCTTCTTTTGCCAATAACAAATGGATGTCTATGGCAGTTATTTCTCATTTTAAATACCTAATCTGATATTATATTTCATCTCAAAGAACTAAATGAGAAAAGATGCTGTAATCTAATCATACCACAATCCAGGTGACATCTGTACTAGGCAGAATTCTGTTGTTATTCTGCTGTCTAGTTGCTGTTGCTGAGAATGATGAAGTAGTGAAATTACATTTTCCCATTATTATTTCCAGACACTCTCTGGCAATGGTTTGTTGACTCTAATAAAGCTTCAGACAAAGCTGTCAGCAGAGGAAATGGCAGAAGGGGAGCAAGGAACAGCCTTCACAGCAATACATGAATCTAAATTCTCCGTGATAGGTTGTGCATTTTCTGATAAAATTTAATGTGTGTGTGTTTCAGAATATATCACAAAGCTGCAGCTGAATTCTAGAGGGATACATGTATTCTACCAAGCCACGTTGCTTAAGACTTTGACAAACATAAACATATTATGAGGGATTAAAGAGCCAGAAGCCTTACCTGCTATAGTATTGAGAAACATCAAGTATTCAAAGTTGGATATCTCGCGTCTCTGCCAGCGCTGAGTCATGTTGGAGGATTTATAAAGTTGTCGGGGTGTGGCCAGAGAGATTCTCCTAGGAAATACATTTAAAGAATGATTTTTTAAGAGTCTCATTAAATGTTAAGATGTAGGGCAACATTTTTAGTGGGATTAATTTCAGATTCTCTCAGAGGCTTTTTTATTTCCTTTAATGAAGTCAAAAAGACACTATTACCCTTATTTGAGAAATGGCTAAAATTAGGAACTATATTTTATTTTACCACTACTACAGCATAGCAATCAATCAGAATAATATATTTTGTGGTTTATTTTATTCTGAATCTGGTTAAAAGACTGGGATTAAAAGAAACTGCAGACATCCTGGTGCCACACTTGTCCAGAAGGAATAAAAGAGGAATACCATTTCCCTCTTTCAGAAGGATGTATTGAGATAAGTTCATTTATGTGACTGAGTGATAGATTAAAGTGACATACACTTCCATCACATGGGTTGACTGTATTTATTACACAATTCGTGCATCTCCTCTATGGTCAACAACCCATGATTCTTTCCTATACCCCTGTAAGCTTGAAGATTTCTATTTATAGCCTGGTTTCTGAAAGAAAAAAAAATAGTCAGTTATCTGCTCACATGTCCATCTGCCTATCTCTTCATAATGGCTTCTAAATTGCATCTCATTCAAATTTGGAACAAGAGCAGAGGCTTCTATGATACTCAATTTCCATACATTTTTTGAAACTTACATGACTGGATAAGGGAGAAGATTCAAACTGTATGCCAAGGAAGAGAAAAGCAGAAAACCTCAACTCTTCTATATTCAATTTGACCACATCACAATAACCAAATACCATTCACCAAGTCTTAAATTAACCATTTTATATACTTTCCCTGGTTGGTAAAATACTGGGGACTAAAGTCAGTCTAGACTAATGCATTAAAAAAAAATCTGCAACAGGCAGAAGCGGTCTCATTGTTCAAAACTCATTTCTAGAGGAAATAGTTCTTGCCTAAAAAAAAAAAAAACCAAGAAATTTTTAGAAGGAAAAGAAAATAATCTCCTCAGATACCTTTTTGAAAAGAAGTTTAGATCTTGGAAATATGTTTAAATAGAGAAATGCTTATACCTGTTAAAAAGAACAACAATAAAAAAGACAATTCCTAATGCGTAGTCTGAAATCAGTGAATTTAAAGAATGTATGTATGTAGTAGTATTTACATAGCAATATCAAAACTAAATAGGGACACCCAATGCTTCAGTTTTCTGCTGCACCCTGGGCACACTCTTGTGTTATTTCTAGACTCTGAAATCTGGGTGTCTTCTTAAAACTTAGTCATATACAAGGTATCAAACTGAGCAGTGTGTACAAAAATGTGAACCATCTGCTTCTAAAGATACCCATACATACTCCTAGAGATGCACTAAACCCTTTTGCCAGAGAAAAGGGTGAGTATTGGTATGCAACTGGAGTGTATTACAATTATTTGTCTAAATTGCCAGTGTGTAAGTTGTCAACGTCTGCCACATTTCAGCTTACAAACTGGGCATACAAAAATGACCATGAAAGTGTAATTTACCCAAATAACAGTACATCAGGTCTTGCCAGTTTGGCTAGCCTTATTTTACAGTAGACTATAGGATACCAAAGGTAAATACACTTTGCTAGTGCACTGGAGATAATGCAAAATATTTTAAAGTTATTTCTAAAATGCTTATGGAACAAATTATATAAAGAAATATCCAAATGTAATCATACTTAATATTGCATTTTATAGAATAACAGCTATTTTTACAGTAAAACTCTCAAAAACGTGGTTTCCAGTAAATTTTAACTAATGCTAGATACAAATTAATAAACACAGAAAATAAAAATACTAAAGAGACCATTAAATTTACAAAGCATTTCTGTCAGAGACTTTCTGTTCCTCCCATGACAAAACAACATTTATGTATCAGTACAGCTTACTAGCTGCTTTTAGACGTTATTCACAATCTCCTAGGGAGTCTCAAAAATCTATAAACTGTCAAGTGCTGGACTTTGAATTTGAATGCCTGATTTGAGTGAACTCTATGGAAAATCAAAATATATTAAAAACATCCTTATTTACTCCCTATCTACAGTGTTTGAAAGATTCACAATTTTTTCAGCAGAGACTGGAAGAAATTATGCACAATAAATTGGTTCCACACCTGCTTATTTCAGCTAACACAAGAAGACCCACTGTTTTGTGTTTTGCTAAAACCACCCAACTTTGATCAAACCATTTCTTTCTTCAACATGCCATTAGCAATATGAAGATGCACAAATGAATGTGCTTCCTTTGCTTCTAGAGAACCATGAAATATCTGCTTAAAATGGGAACTGCAGAAGACTCTGATGCACAACAGAATGATCAAATTTTTAATTTTTATACATTTAAATGTATTTAGAAAACAATTCATGCCATTTTGGTGAAGGAAGGGATGCTGTATATCCCATGTGGTGGAATATTACACACTCTCTTTCACAGTCACTTTTAATTTAGTTAGCTACAATGCAATCTCATACAAAAAATATTTAAGTACCTTGCACCTGCATGATATGTGTTGTGTTGCTCCTGTTCAGAGGAAAGAAAATAAAGACTTGGGAAAGTAATTTCCCAAGGAAAGGCAAGAAACTCATCAACATTCAAGGTTCTGAAAAGGGTTTTATACTTTGATGGCATCAAATCTTAGTTTTTCTACCTCTCTTCCTTCACAAAACTCAACCTCCGTAACCAGCTGTACTGAGATCTGGGAATCCAACACCAAGCTGCTGACATGGCAGAGCTGAGCTGATATTGAATATAGTTACTGTAACAGCCAAAATACTTTTTTTTTTTTTTCAGAAAAAAAAAATATAATTTCTTAGTTTTATTAACTGAAGCCATTGTTTTCTCTAATGCATGGCCCACAGAATTTCAATGGAAGGTGTCAGTATGTTTAGTGGTAAAGATACCATATCTTTTACCAGTTCTTTCATCTCTATACACTATGAAAACATCAGGCAGCTCACACTTGGTTTCTGAGCTGATGTTGCCCTCAATAAAAAGACATCAGCAAGTTACACATGAGGTGTTAGAACCATAAAAAGCAGTCTGAAAATAACAGGCTAAAAAAGTGGATATTACTCAACCTACATAGAATCACATGAAGCTGCAGAAGTTAAAAGACACAGCATTGTCTGCCCAGTTGTATCATTCAGAAAGATCAAAAGGAAACTGCAATCAATGCAACATGTTTCAGGAACAGTGAAAATGCATTTATTAGAGACAGAATAATTTGATTACCAAATCAGACTGAACTCTTCAACATGTGACTGATTTTAAGGATGCAATTGCTTCTTTGTAACATTAAGCACAGGCTTGAACTCTTTGCTGAATCAAAGCATTAAACAAGCTGCTTGGAAAGGCAGCAAAGAGGAAAACAGAAAACTTGCCCTGAACAGCAGGTCTGTAAAGTCTTAGGAAGTCGTAATGGTTCACCTGCTTCTAATCCTTTGAGCCATTAGATCATAAATATTTCTATTTCCTCGCACCTTTGTTAATTGTAGGATTTCACCGTGAAAACAGAAATACACTTAAAAGCCATGTACTGCCTTAAAAGTAATTTACTTATTTGGAATGTTTGCATCATGAATGCAAGCCTTTATGATACCATAATGAACTCTAGGTTGTGTTTATCAGAGCAGTATCATAGAGGAAATATTACTTGCATAAATAGAACCAAAGAACTTAAGCAAAACAACCAGAAAGGTCTACTTTTGTTAAGATATTTTAAGGTACAACTTAATCTGAAAAATTATGCTGATAAAAAAGGGTTCATTTTTTACTCAGTATAGCAGCTCCTTTTGGTTACTTAGCATAATTTCTCCTTATTTTAGTTGTACAAATAAGCATAATTTTAAAAATTAGCATTCGAGAACCAACGTATTCATAGGAAAGAAAACTATATTCTAACATCAACAAGAGATTGACTACAAAGCAGTTATAGAGCCAGATTTCCCCTCAGTTATTGTACAGCAATCCTACTGAAGACAATAAGGGTATGTAGACAGGGGAAAAAAAACATGATTACAGAGTCTTTATTGTGCATAAATCATACCATGATTACACAAAAAAAAAGAAAGAAAAATAACTTCACTACCATATGCCAGATATATTCTGAAGGCTAGCAAGCCCATTTTCGATTCAAATTGAACTTTAATCAAAAAGGTATGGAAATAACTGCATATTATATTGAAGCTGAAACTTTTCTAAATAATTATATATCAACAAACTTTTCCAGACAATTATTCACTGAATAATGCACAAAGGATATGAATTTCAAAAGTAAAAAATGTCACTGTAAATATGAAATTCTGATTGAGAAATTTGCATTTTGTTTGTGCTAAAACATGTGGCCATTTCTATTGCAGAAAAGAATACTATTACTTTCCATTTAGAGACAGCATTTCCTTTAACGTTAGTATATGGAAGAACAATGCAAATATTAACAAGATGCGCCTTTCAAATAAATGCCCCAACTTCGCCTTGATCTCAATGAAAGCTTGAGAAATTTGCCAGTTTGCCTAAAGACTTGAGCACATTCAGGAGATCAAGCCTTAGGTATCATGAGACTCTTGGGCTCATGACAGGGAATGATGTTCAACTGGGAATGAAATAGTTCTCCAATTCTACAAATACTTTGACACTTCAGAGTATTTCCACATTTTGCATTGGGATGAAACAAGGAAAATGTGAAGTTTTAGTTTGTAGGAAATGACTTAAAGAAAGAAAAAGACACATCCCAGACACAACACTGATGATTAAGTCATTGGCTTTCTGGTCAAATCAAGTCAAATGGGGGTTTGAGCCCAAAGCATTTGTTAATATCATGCTGTTTCCTCCCTCTCTTGTACTACTTTATTTTTGTCTCATTTTGACCAGAAGTTAATCCTGAACTGAAAAACAAACAAAAAAATGTCCCCCCTCCTACACAGTGAAGTACACATGAAGATCTTCTCACCTATCCCTGAAATAGGAATACTTTTATAGTATAGGATCTGGCAATTTCCAGCCTTATTTCTGGCCATAGGCTGATTTGATGTTGATGAGGATATAAAAAACTTTAGTAGTCCACAGTATGTGAAAATCTCTAAACTCAACCTTAGTTGTTCCTTCAAGAATATATATGATCCTTAATTTTGGAAAGAAAAGAAGAAGAATGCATTATACTAATAAAAGGAAGAAATTTGGAAACTGCAAAATAGCTAATACACTGTTAAGAAATCCCATACATTTGTATAGATAAAAATAATTTACATTCAGCAAACACAAAAAGTAGTCAAGTTCAGTTTCACATCCTGCATAACAATCACAGCAAGGATGAACATTTAATTATACATTTATAAAACCTGACTGGAAACCAGGCAGTTTTGAAGAGGTAAGGTGTAGGTATTTTCACCAGAAGGTGCTTAATTTCTGTAACTGAAAAGGAAAAATCTAATTATCTAATTTACAATACTTTTACTTCTATTCCATATAATAACAGGCCATATAGTAAGTAAAGAGTAATGTTTCTCACACTAATCTATAGAAAAAGAAAATCTAGAGTTTCTTGACAGGAATAATGTTTTAGCATTGACATTTTAAAAAATATCAACTGTATAATAAATACAAAAGATAAAAACTATGTAATTAAATTACCTGGCTTGTGGCAAACCATAGCTGGTTCCTACTCCAACACGTGGTAAACTGTACACAACTTTTTTCACTGTTGCTTGGTCAGGAAAATTAAACATAACAGAAGCTAAATGAAGAAAGGAAAATATGTACCAGTAAAACATTTGCATAAGTCAGTTTCTTCACTTGCATATACTTTTTAAATGCTCAGGTTTTTATTTGGGGAGAGAAGTCAGTTCTACTTTTATCCTCCTGGGGATCCAAGGTACAACAGAAATTCCTGACATTTTTCACACCTATGTATAATTAGCTGGTTAACATTTTAGCATTAAATCTCCCATTTTGCAGAAGACCTGAGTGGTGTTTACTTCAGAGAAACAATACCTTACTACTAACGCATAAAATCTCTTATCAGGCTGAGAAGCTGTTCATTAGTTGGCATAGCATTTGCTCTTCTAACCAGTGCCTTAAAACACCCAGGAACAAGGAATTGTTTAATTCCCTCTCCAGCTGAAATCAAAACTTACATCAGAGCTCCTGAGGGTAAAAGACCACTTATACACCTCACCAGCCACTCAACTGTGATTCAGAGTAGCACACACAGAAAACTGAGTGGATCAGTTTATCGCTCTGGT
This sequence comes from Bombycilla garrulus, assembly GCA_013400315.1. Taxonomy (NCBI): domain Eukaryota; kingdom Metazoa; phylum Chordata; class Aves; order Passeriformes; family Bombycillidae; genus Bombycilla; species Bombycilla garrulus. The sequence continues at coordinate 494,754 of VXBU01005191.1, forward strand.
ACTTTCCAACTTTAATTTGTTTTATAATTAGAAAAGGATACATCCTTTTATATGTTTCACTAAAATATTTACAGACAATTAAGGAGAAGGGTGAGACACTAGAAAAAGCAAATTTCCTATCCAAAATTTGCAGAATTTACCTATTGCAATGATCTGGTTCTGTAAATAAATCTCACAGCTGCACAGAAAGCAGTTAGATTGATTTATGTGATGGATGTAAATAAAATTTGCACTGAATACATACCAGAATAAGCATTATAGAACAGGCATAAGCACTTTATCATAGGAAGCAAAGAGGTTTAGCTTTAAGATTAATAAATTGAACACAAAATAACCACTAGCACAATTTTATGCAACAAATATTAACTATGACCTACTTCTGTTTGCCATAAACACTTCCAAAGCTGTGTTCTGGAGAAGATAACGTCTTGAAAAAACAGCTCGAATCTCGCTGAACATCCATTTTCCATGAAGGCCTTCAGTATAGGCGAGGACCTTTAAAGAAAGTCAAGGTAACATTTATTAGCAGGAATTTTTCAATAAAATATTGTATAAGAACAGAGGAAATTGTATCCATCAATTAAGTTAATCGTGTCTCTTTAACATTTAAAAAAAGACTAAAAATGAACTTGAATGTTTTTGAGAAATGCAAAAAAAGAAGTACCTACTGTTAGAAGAATATCAGTAATTACTGTAACATGATACTCTTAAGATCTATTTCTCATGCATTACATCAAATAATTTCCTCAAAAACACCAAAAACACAAACTCTACAAATAAGCACAGGGAAACAGACACACTTGCTATTATGCTTAGGCTGTATCTTCTTCCAACAGTGTGCATGACACAGTTGTCAATTATCTATCAGATACCAGATTTACTTCTGAGGCTGCCTTGTGCAAAGTACCAAAATAAAAAGTAACCAAAAGCAACCAGAATAATATAACTTGCTGTTCACATCCACTTCAGGGTCACAAATTACAAGTCCTCCCATTCCATTAATAAGTAGAAAAATTAGCAAAAGCAGTATGTCACCATAATAATTTTTCTGAAGTTAGATACCTCAAATCTCCCAAGCCATGGAAAAAATTTAACAACTTTAATTTTGCATTTTAAAATTAATGTGAAAATATTTTAAAATAAAGCAGTTAAAATTAGCACTGCTTTTTCTGTTTTAAATTTTCTCAATTGAGTGTATTAACATAATTAACATAATATCAAATAATCTTTTTTCACTTTTCTTTTGATGTTCTGGATGTCCAAAAAATAGACAAAAAAGACACAATTTAATTAGATGTCACTTTTATTAACTTGTCTCATCTGTATCATGCACTGTAGAACAATCTTTTCCAATCCTTTTCATCAGCTGGCAGGCTCCCTTCATCCCTGCACCTCTGCTCAGGTGGGCTCTGCCATGGCCGCTCCTAGGAGAAGTCAGTTCTTTGGGATGAGAATCTTCACCACACCCATTTGCATTTCCCAGCTCTGTAGACTGTGCCTTTACCACTGAAAGAACTGCAGCCTCAGTGAAACAAAGAAATATAGTGAACACTTTCCCTAAAAGGAATGCAAAAAGAACGTTTCAGACTGAAGAAACTGGATTTCTCTGTTCTCCATTAGGTACACAAAAACTGCCCTATACCAGCTCGCAGTGCTTTACTCACTCCTCTGAGGTCTTTACTTTCTGTAATCATGACCTCCCCCAGCATCTGAACAGGAAAATGTTAGGGAGACCATATGCTGCTGCTGTCAGGGATCCTTCATGCTTGAGGAAATGGAAATTGTATCTCTTCAATCTTTTCACTGATGTGGCTTCAAGTTAGTAACACGTCTCCATACATGAAAAAGCTAATTTAAGTTTGTGCACTTGGTGTACAACCTTCTTCTCATAACCATGATGAGTCTATTTCAGAGAGGATGGTAATAACCGCAACAACACAAAAGTGCTTCAGTACATGGAAAAGCATTCAAATGTTAGTTCTGTCCTTGACAGGAACCGGTCAGAAGAATACAGTGTTCCCCCTGTACTGTTTACATGAGAGTAAGTCACAGACAGAACTCTTAGACCAACACTGTGGCTGATGACACTGTTTCATTCCCCTCAGCTTTCCACACAAGTTAAACACAACTTGGAAGAAAGGAAGGAGCTTGATTCTTTGGAGGTCATCCAGACGTGAGCAAGAGACTACGCATTCTTCCATTGAGTCACAGGTCAGCTGTGGAATGCTGCCTCAAACGCTAAATTCTTGCAGTGGTTAAAAATCTGCACCTTATTTTTACTTTGACAGACCTTGTGACACTTTTGTCTGTGAGCCTTCTAGTATCAGGTAACTTTTCCTTGTGTTGGTAATTACAGACTTGTGGAAGATCAGCTCCACTTACTGCTTAGCCTTCTCTTTGATAAGCTACATAAACCAAATTTTCCTTGATTTTCTTTCATTGAGATCAGATGCTAGGATACCACTGGTATCATGTACGTGAAATTCAGGTGGATAAGAACAATGACTGTGAAGATTTAAGCACTCTCCTTCTTTGAATATATTCTGCTGCTATCTGATACATAATTTTTGTAAATACACAGGTTTTTAAATTAAAGAGAAGAAAGTTTGAGGAAAGTGCTCAGATTTAAAAAGCTAAAATATGAGAACAGTCACTCAAAGGGAGGAGTTTGAAATGTATATAGCTGTAACCAAATCTACAGCCAGCAAATTTGCCAAAGAATTAACTCCTTGAAAAAACATTGTGCTTCAGGAAACCACTTTTTGTATCAAAAATGTTTCTAGTTATTTTTTGTAAAGAGAAATGTTTACCATTAACTACATTCTATATATTACCTTATCAGAGGATTCACAATAATACGCTTATGATGTATTGATATATACCACAGCTTCATTATTATAGATCAACACTAAAAGCACATTGCATACCAGTCATACACTGCTTGTGTTTTACTTCCTCCTCTATTTTAATTAAGTATAAAGCAATTGCAACTACACAGAGGTACATTCAACCCACTATGAAATGAATGACATATGATAGCACTCCTGTAAAACAGTAGAATGGAATAGGAAATCAGAGGAAAGAAAGGAGTCTATAATTCAATTAATGTCCTCAATTACACTCTTCTTAACTGTCTATTAGTCCTACAAATATCAGATTATCTTGCCATTATCAAATCATCTGAATTATTTCAGTATTTCTGTTGTAACATTTTCCTGTCCAAGATAAACTACCCATTTTTGCTATACTCCATAACATTCATTTTATACAACTTTCATGTGATGCATTAAACCTCCCATTATTGGATATCTACAATTTACAGCAGATATTACTGACATCATAGCAGGATTCTTTCCTATTGCTGTTATAACGGCCAAATCAAAGTAATTTACTTTTCTGAATTTGAACCCTTTAAAAGGCTAATATACCTTTTGTTTTTTTCCTTCCAGAATGAGTTTTAGCATTTCACTTTCTCATAAGACATGAATGAAGTCCTGGCTATTTCACATATTTTAATGTAATATGTATTGTATCTTTCATTATTCATAAAAACGTGGAAATAACCACTTCACTATGCTAATACACTGAAATTATGTTACTAAGTTATCAGAAGGCAAAATTTCCATGAGTTCCAACACTTTGTTGTTTATACTTAACTTAAAGTTGTTTTGGTAGTTTTATGAGTTTTTCTCCTAAAAACATTCATGAAGACTTCCTGCCTAGGCATCTTTTAATAGTTGAAAAATCATGACTAAGCCCAGAATTCTAGATACATCTCAGATAATCTGTTTTTACTAAAATAAAAACAACCAGACAATATCTACATTTGAACTAAGCACACTTATCAATTTTAATATCAGCTGCAGCTGTTTGGTTTAAAACGAATTTATCCTTTTCACTTAGGAATATGCATATGTTTTAAAGATACCAATTTGCTAGAAATCATTGCAGCAAAATGAAGCTCTCACCTAACAAGGGAAGGAGAAGTCTCTAAAACTCAAGATTCTGTAATATGGAAAAACATCTCTTGGTGACAATTATTTAGATTAGGTTAGTAAAGCAGCATGGGAAGCAGATGGAAAGCTCTAGAGAAGAGAAGCAGAATCATTACCAAAGTGCTTTCCTTTCCTTCATATCTTGGATCAGATATGAAGGCTCCATTATTTTAATTTTATTTCTGATGTAATATTTTTCTTTCTTTTCAATTAAGAATCAATGTATTTTTAGTCATAAACATTCTTCAGCAGTTATTCAATTATTGATAATGAATTGTTAATTAACAGCTGGAATTTTGCACTAACCAGAAGACCAGAAACACTAGTGTCCATTTTACTTGAATCCCTTACAGTAGATTATCTCCACAGGAGGAACACCTAAGTACTGAGGCTCATTTTTGCTGCTTTATACTATTCTTCGGTATCTCAGAGCACCAGACACAGAATGCAAAAGGATATTCTGGCCCTTTTCTTTTGATTATTGTTTCTGGAACAGATATAATCTCAAAATCAGATGTTATAAAGAAATCGAGGAAAACAGCCTGTACAATCCTATCTATTCTCAGTCACTAACTTTTTGATAAGGACAATCTTTTTTGCTGTCTGTTGCAAAGAATTTTTACACATTTCCTTTTTTTCTAAAAAGCTCTTTGGGGTGATTCATTAATGACTATGTATGTGAATTGAATCCACTGTTTTCGGTGGAAGTTCATAGTTTCTCTTTTGAAACCACATTTCTAATTCAGAATATTTTAATTCTAACCTGATTTCTCAATGAAAGTGTCGACTGATACTTGTAACAATTTTCATTTTCATTTTCAGCTTTGTTTATGTCTAGTGCAAAATGCATGTATCATTAACGTGTAATATATTTGTAGATCTTTTTGTGGGTTTGTTTGATGAGCGGTAGAAAAAAAATTAAAATTTTTTTTCCTATTATCTAATTCTGAATTTCCCTTGTCTCAGCTTAAGGACATTTCCTCTGGTCTTCTCACCGTAGGCATGGTAGAAAAGAGTGGCCTGCACCTCACTAGACCCTCCCTTCAGGGAGTTGCAGAGAGTGATGAGGTTCCCCTAAGCATCCTTTTCTCCAGGCTAAACACCCCCAGCTCCCCCAGCTGTTTCCCACAAGAAATGTTCTCTCGTCCTTTCACAAGCCCTGTCACCCTTCACTGAACACGCTCCGCAGTGGAGAAAACATGGAGGACTTCACAAAAACAAATCACAAAATTAGTATTTGGTTATTTCACCAGAGTGCCGTCTACAGCCAGCCACAGAAGTGCGGTTATGCACCTGGCCCAGGTACAAAATAGGCGTTTAGAAAATAGTTTGGCACCACTTTTAGAGGTTAGAAACACATGAAATTGATTACTGAAAATCATTCTGTCCTGTCAGGGATTTGGATTTCCCTTTTTTAGCAGTTGTCTAGCATTGGAATTTGCTGCAAGGAAAATGTGAAATTCTGAATGCAGGTCCTCATGGGTTAAGAAAAATGGCTCCTATGAACACACAGCAAACTTCCTTCTCCATTACAATCTAACAACACAGAGTTCATCATAAGTACATGGCAGACTGCATGACTGCTTCATGTACTCTAAATACAGATTGAGATGACAGACATTGATGGCATGGAATCCCACTCCTAGGGTTCATGAAATACCACATTAAGCAAGCATTTTATAATTTCAAATTGTTTGAAGAAGTACTCAGTATGATCAACTTTTAGATTTAGTGGGAAAAATAGGCATACACTACAACAAGGGATATATCATGTCAAGATAGAAAAGTGTAAAAAGAAGTTGTATTTATTAAGAAAATTCAAAATCAGGTAAGTTCAAATAATGAAATGTCTTGTATTTTACTGTTCTAAAATGGGAAACAGAGAATGTAAACAGACAGAAAGGACAATTCACATGAATTTACTGTCCCAATGTTTCATTGACTTTTTACTACTTTTTTATACATTTAGGCAACTTTAGGAACATCTTGGCCTCAATTCCCATAATCATATTAAATACTTCTGAAGTCTCACCAAAATACTGTTACCATTTTTTCTTTGCACATTTTGGTCTAGTAAAATGTTCTCGCTTTCCCTCTACAGTAAGATCTCTTTTCCCTTTCTTTATAATATGCTTCTGTGTAAAATGTTTCTTCATTTTTAAGCCTTAAAAGCTTTCCTCCAAGTAGCTCTTGTAATGTTATGCTGTGCAGATGAGCTGAGTATTATGTGCCATTATAATTTCTCAATTCACATGAGTTTTAAACATCTTTTTTAGGACTTTTTTTTAAAATAAATATTGGCACTCCTCTTTCATTTTTCTCCTCCTCTTCAGGGATCTAAAAAATGCAGATATTATTTTTGTGGTTTTGGACTTTATTTCCTTGCCAAATATTCTCAGCTTATACTTCTACTTCCAATGTTTTTTTAAGCTTTCAAGAGGCCCCTTGTCTTGAAACATGAGGTTCTGTTCATCCAAACCTTTTCTAAATTTGATTTCTCTGGTCAGCATACCCGCTTCGTTATCCATTAAAACAATGCCCACTCAGCTTAAAGCAACAGATGCTCTTATTCCCACATTCATTTGCAGTCATCTGAAAAATTATTTGAAGTTGGTCCATTTGAAGGCCATTTTCCTCTTTTCATAAACAAAATGGTTTTGCATGTCATGATTTTGTGTTTTAGGCAAGGAATGGAAAGGATATTGGGATTTTTTGAGAAGTAGTTGCAGCAAAGTAATTAGAGTAAAAAAACCAAACCCTACTCCAATATCTTATATATTCTAAATGGACCATTTCCAACACTGCACTTGGGAAACACCTTTAAATATAAGGATAAGTGCAGAAAATTCTAAATAATAGCTATTTTATCATGAATTTTGATCTCTGTGCCTTTGCACAGTTTCCTTTCTATGCAGCATGAAAATAGATTGCCAATTTAGGCAACTCCTGAAAGGCCAGCAATAGACCGACATTCTTGGGAAGAACAGCTTCAGGAAGAGGTAGAAGATTTAGACCCTATCACCTTAGAAAAGGTAGGCAGAGGCCTTTTTTGGGCTCCACTTTCAAACATATTCAGCAAGTATTGTTTTAAGCAGTGGCTCTACTGATTTAAGAATTTTAAAACCATGAATAATACTGATGGTGCTGGCTGGAGCTACAGCATATGTGGAGAAGCAGAAGGCAAATATATTCTAGAGCCACACAAAGCCATATTAGAGCACAGCCCAACTCAAAACACAGAGGCTGAAGAAACAAATAATGGGGCAAAATCTCACAATTAGTTCTGGTAGCCACGGGATTGAAGCAGATTGTGTCAGTTACCTCACAAGGTTTAAAATGATTTTTTGTTGACTTTGGCAAAAATGGGATGTCAGATTCAAATCTAGTGAGAAATGTTAACAGAACTATGTTTCCATTTTCACTCTACATGTCATGCTCAAAGATCAATCCAAATTGGGGAGTGATGATCTCAGACTCAAATTGCTCTGAGCAATTCTGCCCCAGCAGTGAAATCCAATCAAATTAATTCAATTAGAACTGCACAAATTACAGTTTAGTGGGCATGCCAAAAAAGACATAAAATTGATATGATCTGAGCAAAAAAACCAGACTTTTTTTTTTTTAAGGAATAAAATTGGAGAGCTTCTTTTTCTCTCAAATGGTTCATTCTCCTCAGCAAAAGTAAGACAAATAATAGAAAGGTCTTTTAATATTTACAAATTCAGAGAGAACACAGTGTTAAGAAATGCTTGTAAGTTGAAACCAAAGCAGGACAGTTATTCAATAAAAAGTTTTTTGGCAAAAAATGCAGTTTTATTAAACTTGTATTATTGGTGGATTTCACAGAATTTTTGAGAGTTTTAGCTGAGAAAAGTTGTAGCAGAAGCAAAAAAACATAGAAATAGTTTGAGGAATAAAGAATGTATGGTATCCCTAATATGTGATGCGTTCTTTCCAAAGAATAAAGCCATCATAAAATTATTTGGGTATTTTGTTTCATTGTTTTTCGCACAGAACTTGCATATATTTATTCAAAAATGCAATGCAATAAAAAAATGCATAAATACTCAAATTTACGATATCACAAATTCTTACCATTATATTAACTGAAGGCATTATAACTGGTCTTAGTTAAAGTGTAAATACTGGGTTCTGTTAAACATTACCCATTTCCTACCAAATGAAGGTGAAAAGACAGTTGTATGTCCCTCTTTCTATAGATCTGAACTTAATGTCCCACAGGAGATAAGTGGAAGAGCATCTTGTATTTTGACAGTTTTGCACCTGATTTATTCAGTGCAGAATGCGCATGATTTAGGATCTATAAAAGTCAATAGAATACAATTCTTTTCTACTACCAGGCTTAATTTTTTATGTTCCTAATATCTCTTCCCATATAAGATTGATCAAAAGCCAGCTATATTTTGTTTTCAACTTCACATACAAAAGCTGTTTCATTAATCCCAATATTGAGGAATATAATCAGAGCACATTCTACTCCTAAAATTCTAGCAATAGATTTAAAATTGTTTTTTATATGCAAAAAGAAATATATTAGTTTATTCAGTGATATATATTGCACATCTACAACATCCCCAAAATTTCTGCAATACACTTTGCAACAATCAAGAAAAATCCTCAAGAAATTCAAAATTTTACAGCTCAGAGAATCACAGAATCAGTCAGGTTGGAAGGGACCACAGTGGGTCATCTGGTCCAACCTCCCTGCTCAAGCAGGTTCATCCCGGAGTACACGGCACAGGATTGCATCAGCACACTCAGCTGCGCCATGAACTGTTGGGTATGGAGCACCACGACTCCTGGAAATCAGTTTGTTTGAAGTCTGAATTTAGGGTAGATTCAGGGCTACTCTATGTTATGTCAACTTCTAAGGCACCCAAAGTACAATTACACAGCCTGTGAATAATGGTGAACATACATCAAAGTATCTTGACCTTCATAATACCAACTGATTCTTTATTTATGTATTTAAAGAGTGCTTAAGATGAGGTTTTTTTGCACTGCTGGAGAAGACAAGAAATTATAGCACTGGGAAAAACCTAATGCACAGCTCCAAGAGAAACCAAAATTCTGCTGTTCTTTTCAGTATTATATATGGAATGTTGTTTAATATTACTGAGTCTGTGCAAGGAAAGAATAGCAAAGTTTCTTCTGAGAATTTTAATTCGGAGTGTTTGCAAACTGCCTGCTGTTACTCAATAATAATTTAAGTAGTTTACACTTTATGCTTATTTTCTTTTAATACTACATGAAAAGTATTTATACATTCTATACTTGTTTTAGAGAGCATATTTTTATCAGATACCATAACTAGGCAATGGTGAATAACTCCAGACAAAATATAAAAACTACAAATATTGATATGTATCAAGTGTAAGTGTATATAAACTTCATAAATTATTTTTTATATTTCTTTCAACGAATGGAGCCAGATTTACATTTTTATTTTGTATGTCCATTCTGTATATTCTGTGCTTCCTTTCCCATACCTAACCATCAGCTTTTTTAATTTCAACAATTTAAATGTCAAATTTATAGATAATTAAAATATTTGAGGGGGTCTAATCCTACTCAAAAAATTGTCATGAGAGTTAGGAAGAATATTAAGAATATCTATTTAGCTGGCTACTAAAAATGGATTCTGGGGAACACATTAAGTGTTCCAACGTCTGCACAAAGCAGATTTGATATACAGTTCCCTCCTCTTTGGATTTCTAGCCAACTGGAATGCAAACCTGCATGTCATAAATTTGGGCATACTCACAGGCTTTCCTGTGGTGAACTCCAGGTTCCCAGTATGAAATTACTGCAACACCTGTCAGCATGTAGAGGTACTTTGTGTGAATGTGCCTCAGTTTTCATCCACTACAAGCTGCTCCGACACAGAAGGTATTTAAATTTTATGGACTTCTGGGTACTATGCATCTATGAAAAAGCGTGCCAATCCCAGTCAAAAAGGGTTCTCTCATATAGCCTCAATTAATTGCTTTTTAACTTTTATTTAATTCAAAAATTAAAAAATGGGATTCAACTCAAGCTTTAGAAAGAGATAATTGCATTTTTAAAAATTGATTACAACAGCTAACTATTCAAATTCTCCTATTAAACTAGATTCTTACCTTTTTTTTTTNTTTTTTTTTTTTTTTTTTTTTTTTTTTTTTTTTTTTTTTTTTTTTTTTTTTTTTTTTTTTTTGTGGGGAACAGGCTAATTACTTTAGAAGAAAATAAACCCTATCAACTTGTATCGACAGATTACTGCCTGTACTGTGATTGGTTCCATTTCTACTGCCATTAAGTCTGGATTTAATGCATTTCTTTTCATATGTAACAATGTATCTATCAATGTATGTAACTATGTAACAATCTATCTTTAATACACTCAATTTCCCAAGATGCATCTTTTCCTTGCAACTGAGTATCCCAAATGCCACTGCTCGAAATAGAAGCTGATAGTACTGAGATAGTCCAGAAAGTGATCTCAGCATCTCCCAAATTTGCTTCACTTTCACTTAAAGCCAAGAAGTCAAATACGAAGAGAAAAAAAAAAAAATTGAGTGTGGGGGATGGTGAATTCAAAGCCAGGAAAATTAGTCATGTAAAAAAGTGTCTTCGCTCTCGAACATGAAATGCTGTCCAATGTAAATTAATATATTGGAAAATACAGTGACCCTCAGTTTTACCATATTATTATGAAGTTCCTTCTTTTTTAGAGTTTTTTATATGAATATACATTTGTAAGAGAAAAAGAAAATGGTACAGAAGGATTGTAGAAGTTTAATTAAACAAATTAAACATTTTCATTCAGCAATTCAGAAGTTTACAGTCACCCTCTAATCCCCTCACTGTGCAAAAAAAAGGTCTGAAAATTGTTATTCTAACTGTTGCATGACTATTTTTTCCTGTTATGCATGAAACAAACCATACACCACAACAAAAAAAACCCAGCCAGTGGACCCTCATTTTCTCAGTCAGAGAAGCTACCGTGAAATATTTCCTCTTCTTTATTTACATTAAAGGGAATTAATGATGAAGCCAAGCTAAAATAAGTCCCCACTCAACTTTGTAGTATGATGATGAGTTACTCTTAGAGAGTACTCTTAGAGAGCAGTCTTAGAGAGAAAATCCAACACATGCCATTTGACTGTTGCAAAATAATCCCCACACTGCTTTGACTTCTTTCTGTGAACTGTAATACAAGGTCCAATAGACAGCCTCAGATGCATCTCAGGTCCAGTACATGCTTTTCAAACTTAATCAACGGAATATAGAAATGTATATAAAAAGATGAAAGTGTCTTTGCCTTTATACATACTGAAGGAAAAAAAAAAAAACCTAGGGGGAAAAAAGTGAGATCTTTCATAGTGGAAGGTTAAGTCTGATGCTAATGCTTATTTAAAATGGTGACAGTCTGAAGTAGTGAAGCCTTGCCGGGCTGCTTTAATTTCTCCCTGGAATAGCTCTCTCCCAACCTTCGGCAGCACATCAAAGTCTCTGGAGCTCAATTAAAATTGGATTATATTGAAATGCTCTATCTATGGAACTGTGTGCTCACTAACACTTTTCTTTCAGTAATACTCCAGATGACAGTTGCCCATCCCAATTTAAACAGTTGTCATAGAGACCATGAACTAAAGCAGCAGTAACTAACAATACAAAGGAAAGGTAAGTGGTAGAATTTCTGTGAATGAAGGGCTTGGTTTGCAGCCGCAGCGCTTACGCTACAAGCAGCCAAATTCAGAAAAAAAATAGAAGACTGTAATACTCTCCTCACTCATAAAGGGTAAAGTAAGCACAATAGTAAATATTTTCCTTTTGTCCCCCAGTAGCCAGCAGTTTTACATTCCAGCATGTAACCACCAAAATATCCAGAAATAAATGACACACCCTAAGAAAAAACAGCAGATAACCCTGGAGTCAATCTACAGTCACCAGTTCAGAAATTAAAAGCATCAAATCGCATTTTCTAATTGCAGTAGAAAAAATAATAAGGTATTATCTTTTTATATTCAAAAAAATTATAGAAAATACTTTAATTATGCATGATATACAAATCCTTTGTCTTTATGATAAAAATATAAAGTGAAAATCTGATATAAATCTGTAGGAAATTCACAGTCTGAACCCATTTGGTTAACACTGTGACATCCAATATGTGTAATGCTTTCAAATAATTTTTTTACTGGTTTTAACTGTTTTATAATCTAACCATGTAGATTTTTGATGTACTGCACCAAAGCCTGACAATACCATTGGAAAACTCTAGCAGCTTCCAAAACTCCCAAAATAACATAAACAGCTTATGTTTCTGGCAGCACCAGACAGAAATGTATTTAACAGCATAGATTGCTGGTAATGATACCATTTTCTCATGTAGATGGCATGTTTCTGGCACTATAAACCCCTTAACCTTTCTTGTAATTGGCTTATTGAGAGTCCCAAGGTTGTTTTTTGTGCCATTGGGCTGATCACCATGGAAATGAACACTTATTGCTGTTTCACTGTAGTGGTCTATTTTTCTTCCAAGCCCTCCACAAGCATTCTCCCTGCTCTCCCGGGAAGGCAGCGTTAGGATTTTGAAGCAGCAACAAGGCAGAGTGCAAAGAGCGCAGGCCAAAGGGGAAGAAAACAAAAATGTGTCAGAAAATCTAAAAACTGCACAGATCAGAATTTGTCAAAACAAGGCCTTGGTTTAAACCAACAAGAAGGGCCCCCACAGCTTGGGCCTTGACAAAGCATGGCCTTTTTATTTTTTTTCCCCACTTTTTATAGATATATATTTTTTTATTTTTTTTTTTAGCCCAGCTGTAGAAAACACCATCTAATGAACCTGTCTGGGGCTGCTGTCCCCATCCTGTCAGGCATGTCAGGAGATGACAAGCACTAGGGACAGGCCGCCGCCAGTCACAGACAGGCCTGCCAGCTGGAGAGTTCAGCCCCAATCTAATCACGCCACCAGAAAATAACTTTCACGCTTGCAGCCTGACAGGATGGGCTCAAGGAAAAAGAAAAAGAGGGAAAAAAATTAAAAGAAAGGAAAAAAAATATAGGATCGAAACAATGCTTTTTTTGTTTCAACTACAAACCTTTTTTGGCACATGGAAAGGGAGTGGGCATAGGGAACGCTTTTTAAAGCTGCTAGCACTGCTTGCTGGTTTCCTGCAGTGGAACTGTTTCTATCTTTATTTTAACACAAATAAGATCAACACAGACATTAATGCCAGCGTTCTAAAGAAAAAGTGAAAATGAGATGGTATTTGCAGCACCTGGATATGGTTTTGCTACATTTATTACTATGCATACACACTGTTTTCCAACATGTATGTAGACATAAATCTATCTGCAACCATTGGTGGAGCTATATTTTTGAAAATTTGTGAATTGTGATATGTGTTTTTATTATTTCAAAACAACTGGGCTTATTGAATATTATATCTCTTCATAGCCATCACTCTAGGTTTGTATTCTTATTCGGGCAAAAAAGTGACAAAGTACAAATGATTAAAACTATTTGTGCTTCTGAAATGGGAATGAATATTCATAAATAACAATTTAAACAAAAAGTATTGGAGCCCTTGGCCTCAACATAGTTGGTTCTTTCCGATTTGCACACAGACTGTGAGTAAACAAAAAGGAAAACCTTGAATATGTATCTTCAAAATGGCTATAATGAGCAGGCAGTAGTGTACTGGTAGGCATCCTGTCCTTCTCATTCAAAAATTGCCAACACAGATTTCCGCTCCAGAAATTTAATAATCAAAAATTGCTAACATAGATCTCTGCTCCAGAAATCTAATAATCCGTGAATCCATAGAAAGAGAGGCTGAAAATTATTATTTAAATAATTTGAAAAAGTAGTTCCCCCAAAAGGTATTAAAATAAATTATTAGATCTAGACACAAATTTACTTCAAAAATAAACATCAGCTAAAATGAAAATTGAAAGTGTTAACTACGTATATCCTATCTACTCCTAAAAGTAAATCTTGGTACATTTATCTTTTGGTGTATGTATCTTAGTGTATGTATATCTTAGCAAACAATTTACATTATTTGAAAGTGAAGTGGGATGGAAAATGAGTGATTCATGTAGTACTTAGTAATTATTTTAGGAAGAAATTATGAATGAGCATAGGTCCATTTAATCCCTATAAAATAATAAAAAATGAAGATTTGTTATTACATCCTGCCATTCATTCACTCTCTGCTGACATTATAAATGTCAGAAAGTCTGTTTAAAAGCTTGCTATCTCTATTCGTCTTTGTTTCTGGCATGAAATACAGACTATAATAATCTTGTCAAGCCTACATTTAGACACTAATTCATGACCCTCTGCTACAATTTAGAGAAAATTCATACATAACTCTTTTAAGACAAACTATGACCCCAGACAGAAGGGTAATATCTAGATTCAGCTGCCAAATATATGCTGACTAAAGGCAGAGCAACCCTGATGTTTCTCTATGAATGAGATGGCCAAATCAGTAAAATTCATTAACTTTTTTTTTAACCTGGGCAGTAATAAGACTTTTTTTTTTTTTTTTTCATTTTGAAGTACTAGGTATTTAATTAGGCATCATCTTACTTTTCTGGGAAAAAATTGAGTCATCTCTTTCACAATTTAAAGACTACAGCTAAAGCTGATAAAAAGAAAAAAAAGTTGATGTTAGATGCAGATGCCACTGAGTATGCCAGGGAGAAGTAGTGATTCTCAGCCTTCCAGCAAAGCCTAAAACACCCCATTAGGGACTCAATCTGCAAACTCATGCAGGAGGGAACATCAGAGCTGACCATTATTCATAATCAATCTGCATACTTGAGAGAAAAAAGTCAAACAGAAGAGGGTTGCTGCATACACACAAATGGAAATATCTCCTGTGACTTGTCTAGATATAAATGCACTTCTGCAAGGAACATAAGGATAAATATAATTGAATCTATAAGCCCCTATCCATCTTAAAAATCTTAAAAGTGTGACAGTAAAAGCAAGTGCTGCTAGGAAAACTGTTAGTATTTTGATACATAGCTACTTAGACAGCAAAAATCCTTCAGAGAGCAGGGAATAGGAACCATGTTCAGGACTTTTTTTTCAAATTAATTTTATTTTTAATAATTAATTGAAGAGAATGAAGAAAAATATGCCTATAATTACAGAAAGAATGGTAAGGCATTCTGGACATAATGATAGTAAACTAACTGCACAGATCTGCCTGTCAAAGGCATAGATTGACACAAAGGGAAATGACACTGATTGATTTCCTATCTCCTATATTTGGTATATTTTGGTATACGACTACTTACAGATTGATGTTATATCTTATCTTTATTCACATATACAGGGACCAAAGAAACTCAGCTCCTGTTGAATTAAGATGGTGAAATATCATGTAATCCATCACACCAGTTGGGTCAAGAAATGCTACAGAAAAGCACAACCATATGAAATGCCAGAAATTTTGCTAGACAGAATGAAACAATTAAAAAATTGTAGTTTTCTCTGAACATCAGCTTACCACCTTTGTTAATAATTTAAGGTACTGCATAAATTTTAAACCATCCAACTGAAAATAAATAATTAAAAAAATGTTCTATTTTAAAACAATGGAAACAAATAAACAAAACAAACCCACAGATTTGAAAGAGCATTCCTACAGATTTTTTTCTCATAGACAGCATCTTTCTCAAAACCACCATGTACCATTTAATCATTAGCTTACACACTGCTGCTTTATAGTGGTATTATTTAATTTATTTCATTCATGTTGAAGCAGAGAGTGCTGGCCTCTTGACCCCAATTTTCACTTAAAGAAACAAATTTCTTTTTCGCAAACTAACTCAATTTTTCTCCTGTCAACCTTTAGCCTCACTTTAAAATATTAACCTTTTTTCTATCATTATAAGCATCAAACATTCTTCTATCCAAATTTAATGTTAATCACCACATCTTATGATAATATTACATTCACTTTTAGCTGTCTCTGTCCAGAACACAAGAGTAATTTAAATCTATATATAATCTTTGAATGTAGTAGTACTAGAGCATTTCTGTACATGCCAAAACCATACACTGCCCTTGAAAAATCATAATTTCATCTGTGTATTTGCAATTTTTCCATTTTGTACTCTCAAATGTTAGCTAAAATATGTGTTTCTCCTTTGAAGGTAGAGCGGGAAGCTAAGACAAGGCTGAGGACACACTTCCAAAATGTAGAGCAATGCAAAATTACCACAATCACCTGGCTTCCTCTTCTGCCAAAATTCATTAGGAAAAATGAAGATATAGCAGAATTAGGGAGAGGAAGCCTGCACTGGAAGAAATTTTTTCCTACATTTATTTTTGTGCCATCCCACCAAATTAACTGAATGAGCTGTGTCAGCATTGCTGACAGAGCAATCCATTTTACACAAATTACTAGAAATAATTGTAAAGTTTAACACTACAGAAAACACATGAGAATTTTTTTATATTGTCATTCCAGAAGCAGTATCTAAGTAAGATGCATTAGATATTATAAATATTAATGCTGCTTTTTGATTTGTTTTCAAAAATGCTGAACGCTTTTAACAGCTGTTACCTTTGGAAGTTTGAAGTAGAAACTGGAAGTACTTCAGAAAGTCTAAATCTGTTTTGACACACAGGTGCCCACTAACAGGAACCTATAGAGTCACCTTACTTGCTAGTTCCATGAAAAAGCATTTCCCCCGTGTAAAAGGAACCGCTGAGGAGAAAAGCCTTTTTGCTTAAGGAAGAGAAATAATACATGCATTTCTCCTGTTTAGTATTATTAACCAATTATCCTTAAGTGTCCATGCTATGATTCATTTAAAAGACTCTGAAACATAAACAAAACAAGGCCACAATAATTTGTGAAATGCCTCGGTGAATGAAAACAGTTACCTCCCCTTTGGCCATTTCAACCTTCCAACGCAATTGTAAAACATTGACATGAGTCCCCTGCATCATTACATTGTAGCATATATACCATGGAGAAAAGGGAGTGAATCTTCATTTTTTTTTTTTAAATCTAGTGAGAGCATTCTTATTGGAAGAGCTTTTAAAAAATCAATTGGTTGTTGTTGGAACAGCTTTCACTGCCAGCAGGAAAACTCCGGGTATTTTTAATATTTATGAAAAGCTATAAATTTTTCACAATGGACAATGTCAACTAGTTCTATAAAAACCCAAACACTTCAATACCTTCTGCCATTTTATGCTGGAATGAATCCACAAAAATGACTTTTAAAACTTATTATTAAAAATTTAGAATATGGGAAGAGTCTGTCTGATCCTGCTGAGATCTTTATTTACGAGACTGAGCAAAATACCCCTAAAACCGTTCCAATTTTGTAGAAGCATATAGTGAATAACACCAGGAAGTAATATTTTCCCACCTCAGTACAGACAAACTAAATAGATCCCAACTAGAGATTAAAACAACCCAAAATATACTTTACTTGGAAACATCACTCTTTTTAAAGAAGAAAAACCTGCTTATGGGCAATTACTGTCCCAGATGTGTCAGGATCTGACAATAATGAGCTCCTTTGTCCACTAGAGGGCAAGGAGTGGGAAATTAAAACATCGAACTGAAACATTATATATCTCAACACTTCAACTACAACTCCTGGTAGTATAAGTAATAACATAATAGTAGCACAATTCAAGTTAGATGGAACTTGTATTCTTTAACTGTCAGAATTTTCTTCAATGATAAATGACCCTGTTCGATGAGGATGGTAGTACATTCATGCCTCCAGAACCCACTAGCATCCAAAGGTTTTCATGGACATTGAACCACAAAAGGTTTGATGAGAATTGCAGATCTGCTTGATTTTACAAGGACTGTGTCTTATCCAAAACCCACTGCAGCTGTTCCACATCCTTCCACCGATTTCAGCAGCTTTGGATTAAATGAGACTCTGATTGGAGAAACATAATTAAAACTGGGGGGAGCAGCACTAAACACAATGAAACAGGGAGAGAGAAAGGGAACAAATTCCCCTCTTTGAATGATTAAGTGATAAAAGAAAGAGATAGGCCACTGGACAGACTAAAGACAACCATAATATCCTGATCTTTTACAGTATTGCTGCATTCTGTAAATACACAGAAAGGTGTATTTCTGAAAAGGGTGGATGCCATGCAATGAAGGCATCACTATGTCTTGTCAGAACATCCCTCTGTTTCCCTGCACAAGAGAATTCCCTGGGCAATTAATCTTCAGTTTAGTATGAATACATTAGTTCAGATACTTGTCCAAAACTTTCTATAAAGACAGTTCTACAGAGTCAGTGGGTTCCACCCTGCTTAGTTCAGCCCATGTATGAATGATTTGTGCATAAAAGAATGAGATTTCTTTTATAATGATGAGTCAAGCAAACTCATCTAAGAATCTCTTGTCAAACTGGATTCTTTCCTGGTTGCATAAAGTCCCCAGTGACTTTAAGCCACCTGAGGCGTATGCCACATGTTGACATGGTAAAACTGAGGTGTACAGGATTTTCAAAAGACTGAAAGGTGAAACAGTAGAAAAAAAAATGCAAATTTGTTTTTGTTTGCATTTTGCCTGCAAAGCTAAATACATTTCTTCATGGCTTAGTTTAAATACAGAGTAATGAAGAATTCTGCTGTGCTCTTTTGAGCATTGCTAGTCATAGCAAATGAAAATCTCTCTACCTCCTTCTCCTTATAACACACAGGCTCAATAAAGTCAAACAAACATTACACCAAGTAGTGATGGGACAAGAGGAACACAATTAGATTTCCCCCTTTCTCCATGATTCTTGGTCAGCTTTCCAGGAGTTTATTGCAAGACATTACACTGCTGAATACTGGAACAGAATAGGCCAAGCTAAGTGAAAAGGAGGGCATGAGCCAACTTGAATTCTCTTCCTCAGGACAAGAGAGGTGGGTGTTAGGAGCAGAATCTTTGCATCCTCCTATAGAGCCACAAATTTACTATGTGCTTTGGGAAAAGACTTCACTGGTGTTAAGCTGTCTAGCCACTACCACTGTGGTCTAATTATAATAGGTCAATACTTTTCTAATTTAAATTTAAAATATAAGATGAAAGACTGAAATTGATACCTCCAGTCAGATATATTATGCAGTCTGAATTTGCGTTAGCAACAACTCCATTGAATGTAAATAGGAAAATTCAAAAGGGTTATCTGATCACTGATCATCTACTGATAATTATTTATTGATAATGGCAGTGATTTTGGACTTTTCTATATAGCAGTTGTACTATACACTAGGACAAAGTAAGATCCACAACAAGGAACGTGACCTGACCTATCAAGCACAGAAATGTCTTCTGCATGTGGGATGACCCAGTTTCTAGGTTACATTGTTCAAGCATGTTACTGCAATAGATACTGGGGTAAGTCTATGCTAGTGAAAAAAAAAAAAAAAAACAAAAAACTTTGAAAAAAATCTTTAAAAAAATCTTGAAAAAAAAATCTTTGTAATGAACCAGAACAGTCCTATGGTCCTGTGAGTCTCCTCACAGCATCATTTAATTCCTGGGCAGCACAACATTCCCACTGCTGAAACAACCTTCTCATGTTTTTGTGTTAATATATCAAAGCATCATGCTGAGCAAAACTGCTACCTACATTTTTCACACACATATTTATCAATGATAGATAAATCTACTACAATACAGCGCAGTCCCCTCCCAACCTAACCCATTAAATAAGAGGTAGCAGCAAAAATCCTTCTCTCACAGTGTCTCAGTTCCAGACTCTGCAGTGAGTAGGCCTGTGCTGTTGACCTTAGCTACTCTATTTGAAATCCTGTATATGCCCTTTACCTTATGGGAATAGTTCAGTCTAAGAAACACATAACTTTATGAAATCAAAGCAAATTTTTATTTCTAGAAACAGAAATTCAATTGAGGCATATTCACCCCATCCCCTTTTTTTCTTTCTTATCAAACTGGAGGTTTTCCTCTGTCTCCCTTACACCAAAAAGGTTCCTAAGAGACAGAAGATGAGAAATTCATTTATTTCCTTTTCGTTTGGTGTCAAAACTTTGAAATAATTTTAATCAGTTAAGAAAAATAGAACAACAACTCTTTACTTCAATAAAACACTATTATTAAATAAACACAGAAAAGAAAACCAAGGAAGCTCAATACTTCAATCTTCGAAGGTTTAAACCTCATAATCCATAATCTGAATAAAAATAGCTATATGCTCTTAATTATTCAGGTCTCTGACATGCCTTTTTTCAATTAAAATGTACCCAGAGATAACGTCATTAACAGGTGAAAATATTCTGCATCTATACAATATTATAATGACTTTAAAACTGTAGTTTATATCCAGATTTTGAAAAGCAAATGGCATATTTTAAAACCTATATTGTGCTGCTGCAGAATAAGCTATATTCTGCTGCTAAAATCAGCTGCTACATGCAGAATGTATAGAAAATAACGACGGTAATTGAAATTATTGACCCAGTGATAGCTCTCTGAGTAAGCAAATCTTGACTTCAACAGGAATTATACTTGAGTTAACATTGCAGGGTTGGACAGCACAATTGCCAAATGACTTCCTGTTACTTCATCTTGTATATTAAAACCTGTAAAACCTCGATGCCTTGAAATAATTTTTTGTTGTCACTACTATCACAGGACACCCCAGCTTGCCTTTGTGCTCAGGAGAAGCGCCTCTGCTGACATCTATTATGTACAGTCTGCTTCCATTTGCAGCTGTACAATGCAAACAATGTGTAGGGAACGACCTGTTCAGTTCCACACCATCGACAGATAAAACTGCTGAGCTCGGAAGCACAATTAAAAACAGTATCTGTGATAAAAATAAGAACATCCCACCAGTTTACTGCTCTGATCACAGGAAGACTCTAGCAGTAATAGCCGTTGTGTGTTTATGGAAGCAGGGAGGTGACTAAAAAGTGCCCTGTCAGTTTTCAGCTCTGGCTTGCCAGCTGCATTAAAATGCAGCCCTGAGCAATTTTTTTCTTTTTTTTTTTTTCTTTTTTTTTTGTCTGGAATTTCAGGAGCACAGAGTACAAAAGAGCTGATGAGCAATGAATGCTTCACCCTTCCTCAATTAATCTTGTCTCTCTACCTTTGCTTTTGCTTTCCCTCTACATGAAGGTAATAATGACACCCTCATCCATTATCCTTTTATCCCTGTTATTCTCGTGAAATTGCTTAATAATATGTTACAGATTCGTCTTCACTCACATAATTCTTCCTGTCATTTGCAGTATATCATCCTGCAAACATACAGCCCACTTTCACTGGCCGTTCTTTGAAGATTATTGTCAGTGACATCTTCAGGATGCGTTTGGAATCTGGAGCATCATTTCCGTTGCGATGGGGAATTACACTGACTTATCTGTCATTGCCAAAAGCACAACAAGCAATTCAGTGTTAATGCAAAGGTAACACAGGTTTTTATCATGCCGCCAGAACAAGAGCTCTTGTAAATTTATGCTAATATGGCCCTTTTATAGTTTAATAACCTCCTCCCCTACTGGAAAAAGGGGCACATGCACACACACGAGCACACACATACACACACTAGCACCCACACACGCTGGTAGTTCAATAATCTGTGTCACAGTGTGGTAGGTAATTTGTAGCTGATCCTCTTGTAATTATTTATTTTAAATCTTTTTATGAATGCTAATCTTATATAGTACAGCGGATCTCCAGTTTTGTTAGATACATAGAAGTTATAAGAGGCAACTGAACAGCTCTGTTTCTAACAGTGGGTATCAACCGTGAATGGTTCCCATGACGTGAATTCCCTATTTCTCGACAAAATGATAACAGATCAGTTTTTTTTGATTGTTGGGGTTGCTTTCCCCTTTCTTTTCTTTTCTGTAAGTCTATGGCTACTGATTTCATTTGCTTTCCTCATCAAGAAATCCACTACTACAAACGAGCCCTTCTCCCTGATCCAGGGTGGCATTCCAGAGGGACCCTGGCGATCCTGCCTGCATGCCAAATCTGACAACACATGACAAGCCGGTCGGCGTGCAGTAATTTGACTAATTATACCGGATTAGAGCATATTAATGCAAGCTGTTTTCTCCAGAGTTAATGACCTGCTGACTGGGTTCTGTAAGGCCCCACTAGGTCTGCAGACAGCTAAAAAACAAAACCCTGCTTTCTAAGCCCTCGTCATTTCGCATCAGCAAATGAGTATATCAAACTACTGAGCAGCAAAATTCAAGCGACATTTTGTGTGCTACAAACCAATGCAGCTTTCCCTAACTTTCCACCTCAAGGGTTTCTTTGATACAAAATTAAAATCTACTTTTTTTCTCATTTTTGGCCTTCCTGCAATTCAGAGTCCAGAAATTGAGGAGAATATTTTTTTATAAATATTTTTTTCCTAGATATCTCCCCAGTTTTTATCAATGAGCACAGGGGAGAGAAAAATAACTTATGATCACTATAATACTGCCATGTGATTTGATTACTGTTTTACCATTATATACTTTTTAACAAATAATTCGGTATTATAAACAACTTTGTGACGTGCTTTCAAATGAAGTGGTTTTTTTAGGAACTCACAACCCTTGAAATAATTACTTTGAGACTGGTTTTATCATCTACTTTTTTCTAGCTGAATAACTTTTTCATAAATAGATTGGCTGTTGTTTCAAATTATTTCAAATTATTTCAAATGAATGAAAATTCTTTTTCCAAACTCAGACTATTTTAAAATAATTTTATTTTTAACTTTGATTTGTTTTAAAAAGACATTGTTAAGAACACAATAATTTTGACAATATGAATTAATCAGGCTGAAATTGAAGCTTTTTCTCCCCCAGGAGCCACAGATAACCTTTAGAAATATTATGAGGGCTTTGCATGTACTTGTGTGTATACAGTGTAAGTTCTCAGTTCTCATACTCTGAAATACAGATTCATGGTTTTCGTTTCATGACTTTAATGTTTATATATAACTGAATTATCTTATGCAAACATTTTAATTATCCATTAAGGATTCTAAAATAAATTCACATGTGGAGCTCTTCATGTGCACAGACTCTTGCATTCTTATTTAGAGATTGGAATATTTCAATACTCCACTGAATACTGAAAATATACACATTTAGCAGAAGTCAATAGTCACTCTTTTCCTTATGCTGTTTTTTTTTAAATTTAAACATGTGTGTGCTACTTTCTGCAATAACTAGCAATATAAAATCAAACTCATCGAACATTTTCTCAAAATACATCCAAAAATGGGCAACTGAATTGCAGCTCAGATGCACATATTTCCAACATAAATGTGTCGCTGATGCAAAAGATGAGAAATAAGTTTATTAAGGGAAAAAAGTTAAGAGTTTCTGCTAGCACTAGACTATCTTATCATTATAATTCTGCATATACATTTGTATCCTATGTCTCAGAAAGGATTAATGACCTACATCCAGTACATAAGATACACAGGGAACCAAATCCTATTCTTAGGCCCACATGTGTATCTAGCATAATTCAAATGGAATTTAAAATTAGTTTACCATAAATGAGATCAGAAACATACTCATTTAAACCACAAGGCCTTTGAGTCAAATTAAACTTCGTACAGTCCACTATCAAATTAGTTATGCTTTGCATTTGTAAGCCAGAAGAAAATTGAGCTATTTGTGACCTGTGCTTGCAGAAAGCATTCTTTCTTTTCAGTGAATAAAAAGAGGATCTGAAAAACATTAGTAGTGCTGTAAAAGTCCTAGAGGACTAGCTCAATCAGGAAATTGGTAATGGACTAGAGACCTTAGCTCTAATTTACTGGACTACATACAATAGTTGAACCAAATCCTGCTCTTGCCTTTAATTACCTTAAGACCTCTACATTGCCAGCACCCCAAAGAGCCTGAGAATTGTCACCCTTGGACTACTCTTCAATAATCTATGGAAAATGAGATGTCCACAGCAACCTGAAAGGCAATTATCAAATGCTCACAGAAAAAGGCACCACACCCTGGCATTCTTGTTGGTACTCTCAGCAGAGGACTGGGGAGTGAATGGCTATGGAGGCTACTAAGCTGTAACCCCTAACGGGGATCCTTCAGGTCATGGGTGAAGCATATCAGGAGGGCAGTGTGGGAAAGGCAGAACTGTTGCTGCTCATGCATAAATAAAAGTCTTCGGTCGTCAGGGCTGTCAATCCAGCATCTTTCAATAGAACTAAATTAGTTATACACAAAAAGTGTGGATATCCCTTCTAAAAGGAATAAAGCTGGCTTCTGACACTGCTCTGAGTAACTATCTTACCTGTTTTATAATGAAGTTACTTTTACCATAAAACTAGGTTTAGAAACCAGTTCTGTACATTAGAAGTAAGAAGGAAAAACAAAACAAACAAGGTATTTGGTGAGCTTGTTACAAGAAAAATAATTTCATATTTCAATATAGATATACATATATATATGATAGATATAATGTTCTGTACCAACACAGAAACAGTCAAAAGTGTAATTTTTAAAGTTAGCAAAATTTGTATAACACTAAATAGCAGTTAAGAGGTACACACCAATACATGAAATCTCAAAGTTTAGATTAGCAGCCCTTAAAGCTTCATTGCTTTTTTGAATCTATGGAACACAGACTTACTGTAAAGAAAGAAATATTCAATTCTTGACTTTATATAAGTTCTAAACCTGTTTATCCAACATTCCAACCTGACAGATATTTTTAGGCTTTGCTTGAACAGCCTGATTACCATTCACATCTTCAGATCTCTGTGACACTGGCATGAAATGGTGACTGGGTGATCTCCTGGAAACTTACGTGGATGCATAAATCATGCTGTTGTCTTTTCCCTTACAACTATATAAATCCTGATGGAGAGGGTCGAGATTTGTGATATTAAGGCCTTCTCTGCTAATTTCCCAAGAGCTCAAGGGTTGCACCCTCTTTACATACAAGTGTCCATATCTACATTTGTAAAACACCCTACTGAAGTAACAAAATTAATGTCGGTTTGGTTTTTTTCATATCATTGTGTTTTCTGGAAGATAAATAGGAACTAATGACTGTAATGTTCACCAATCATAAACCCACATTTCCTTCAACATGTGAATTCTGTCATTGCAGCTTTGAAATCTTTTCCTTTTCCCTGCAGACCACTTATGCTCCAAAGCATATAAGCAAAACTATAATAAAAGGATCGACCAGGAAGCCAAATAGGACTTTTTACTCAGCAGAGATGAAGGTGTTCACTAGTTTCATTTTGAAGAATGAATAAAGCACTTTTCAGCCTGTCAAGCACAAAACATCAGACAATAAAATAGGTTTCGTATAAATGTAATTATTTCATAACCACTCTGATCTTCATTTGAGTCTGTTAAAATTTTGTAAGGAGCATCTTTTCAGGCAGGATGCTGAAATTATAAAATTAAATACTTAATCTTAAGATAACCAGGTTAAGAAAACAATAAACTGGTGTGTGCTGAACAGATACACATAATGGTCAGCCAGGAAGGCAACATATTATAAATCAGTGACGGAAGTTTTCTTTAATATTAAACTATCTTTTGACACCCTATTTTACCCAGGCATGGCATACAGTACTTGGAATAAACATTTCTGTATTCAAGTGGCTGGCTTCACCTTGCACTAAAGGAACCAAGTAATAAAGAACCAAAATCTGTGGCATTTGGAATCTCTTACTATCCTGGTCTTCTTGGCTGTCTAGAGCTCAGAACAGCCCAAATTACTCCAAACAAGCTTCTTTCATACAATTCACATTGACTTAATTCATTATACTAATTTATCCAAAAGCCTTAAAAAATGGGGTGACAAAGAAAAAAAATAAAAAAGCTAAACAAAATACATGCCCACAGCTTATTTGTTACTATTTGAACCCTCCTATTCCAAATTAGGCAGTGGCTTTGATGAAACAAACTCATCACAAGAGGCATACATTATGATAAAAATTGTATAGTCAAGAATTTTTTTTCATCAGTCACCGTGCCCACTGCAATCCAAACTGAAAATACTTTCCCATTTTGATAGAGGTTGATAGAACAAGTTTTAAATTAGTTTTTGTTACTTTTATCAGACATATTTCACTGAGAGCTGAGCATTTTAAAAATGTAATTATTTATGGGTGTCCAAAACCCTATAGCCAGCTATTCCTGCCTAAATGTAAGCAAAGATCTGATTGACTACAAAAGCAGACTACATTAAATGCAATCACCATTTATTATGCACAGATTACTGTTGAAGGTAAATTCTCAACAAATGAGATTCAAGAGAAAGCTCAAAATTTTTTTATAAAATTATCTTTTAAGGGGTATTCGATAAAATTTAAATTCAGTGAGCAATGATCTATGTAGAATTTTTGATCTGGCGTAAGTATTATCTAATAACGATGGTGCTAAATAAAAATCACTAGAAGGCTACAGCATCTGCAAAACAACAAAAAAGGCTTACAGCACAGACTCCATGAAACATTTAGCTGGTATTTTCCACACACTGATCTAGTGAAAAGGGGTAAGCTGTAAAAATGTGCTTCTGAGAGTTTCAAACCATATTGTACAGAAGTCACATCAAATTAATACTGAGGACCATTTAGAGCTTTTATTCTGAAAAGCTTTTGAAAAGGGATTAAACTATGAAAACTCGCATGATACTAAAGTACCTATTAATGGGTTTAGGGGGGGAGGAACAATGAAAGTGTTATTTTTAGATAAATCGTTACTTTGTATGTAGCAGCACAAAGCGTTTGCTAAAGAGACACTGCAACAGTTCTCCAGCAATATCCCACACATCTAAACACTGATTAGCAGGAGAATTTTTCTTGTCATTAAGAACAATCTTGTATAGAAAAGAGTGTCTTATGGCTTTCCCTTTAATTTTTGGCAATTTTTATAAATAATTCATTAGGAAAATGTAATCATAGTTAAAAATTGCTAAGTAAGACGGCACCATTTTTAGATTACTTGTTATTGTAGAAAATGCAATAGAATGTTTGTAGTCCTGGATACACACCTCTGGTTATTGAAAGCCTGCTAACTACTGATATTAAAAAAAAAAGTTCACACTGTATCATATATTTAACACGCAAAAAAAAAAAAAAATTGTTTTCGAAAAATAACAGGAAACAGCATGAATAGTGAGAACAAGGAACTGGGGTAGTTGTCATCTCATCAAAAATAATGAATGCTCAAGAGATTTCTAACTTCATCTCTTCCCAGCCATTTGTCCGATAACAATAGACTAGCAGGAGAGAAAAGACTAGACGCAGAATGTGCTCTTCTTCCTCGGCTCTAGCTAGCACCTGTAACCCCAAACAGCTATGTACCAGCTGAAATCCACATGACGACAGCCCCAAAAGACAACTGGAAATGTTGTTCCTAGCCTGCTGTGCCTTCATTCAGTGGCGGGATGCACCACATGGTGGATGACAGCTTTGTGTCTGCCCCATCTTGCAGCCTCCCCTCCTCCCTCGACACACAGTCGTGCACGCACAAAACAGTCTTATGGCTAATGATGCAAACATGAAGTGTAAAGTCTCCTTAATTTGACCCTTGTTAAACTCCTAATTGGATTGAGGCGGTCTCAGAGTGGAAAGCAACCCTGGATTATTCAAGAAAGCTTTTACAAAATGAAGACCAAATTACAAAAGGCTTCCACTCTGGCTGCAGGACACCACAAAGAACAGGCAATGAATTGCAGCTGTCACTTAAGTTAAAAATCTAATCAATTGCCTTTTTTTTAAACAGGTAACTTTTTGAACAGTTTCTTCATTGTGATACTCTTCAGAGTGTGCTTGACCCAAATTTAATAAGCTGCTATTAAAGCAGAAGAGCAGCTGTAGAGCAAACACTGTAGAATGATACCGTGCATTCAGGCCCTTAATGATTTTAAAATGACTACAACCATTGCTTCATTCAAGAGGAACAAAGCTCAGGGCTCTTTGCTCAACAATGTCTTAACACAAACTGTCTGAACAGACAGCATTCATTTGTCCTTCATGAACCCAAAAGGTCAGCTGCATTGCTGAGAACATCTCAACAGTTTAATTGTGTTTCTCCTGTAGGAGGACTGAGAGGAGAAACTTGGGGATTCCTTGTATATGAAAACTAGCCTTTCTTTCTTTTTTTTTTTTTTCCTTCTTCCAAGGAAATATACAGCTTAAGCACAGAGACAAGGGGTGCATGATATGCAGACAGGTGTAAAACATGAAGTAATTATAGAAGCTCAAATTAGTTCCTAGGCCTGAGGCAAAAAAGAGAACAGTGCCTTGACAAAAGGGAATAGCAAATAAGGATAGCAAACAAAAAATGGCTTGAATGTGTAAATTAGCAAGAAAAATGAGACAGAAAAGCAGCTTTACTCTACTATTATTCACCACATGAGAACAGAGCAGCTGAACATGATCAAGAGGGCTTTGGAGGAGAGAGGCAGGCATCAACACCGAAACGAAGCCAAAGAGTGGCAGCTCCGCACTTTCTAGTCAGTCACTCATTATGTGGTGAAGTGCTCTTGAGAAGTGCCTCTTATACTTGACCTATCATATTACTTCT
Organism: Bombycilla garrulus; assembly: GCA_013400315.1. NCBI lineage: Eukaryota > Metazoa > Chordata > Aves > Passeriformes > Bombycillidae > Bombycilla > Bombycilla garrulus. Next base: position 523,293 of record VXBU01005191.1, read on the forward strand.
TCTGTAAACACATAATCCCTGCTTGTTAGGTGGTGTCAACACTAGCATTCATTCACTGTGGTAGTCCTTTTGTGTATAGACACTTTAGAAGTGCTGCCAAAACCAAAGAATTGACACCATAATAAAACAATTTGAATTTCAACCAGGTAAACAGATCCTATGAGCTTCTGGGAGATGTACTGTGCAGAGCACTACATCCAGTGTCCCTTATTTGAGACAAAGCTCCTTTCTTATCACAAAACCATTTTTGTGCGTGTGTCCTTTTAGCCAGATTAACAACCACCTAATGATTACCATTAATAAAGGAACAGGTTCAAGACTAGAATTACAGCCACTGCATCTCATTTGTTTCATTCATATAGTAAAAAAAAAAAAAAAACCAAAAAACAAACAAAAACAAAACCCTACACCACTTTGCATACTTTTATTATGAGCCAGCTAAGCAGAAAACCTGAAACAACAAATTGTACTTGTGCAGAACTGACCACTTCCTGAATGCAAAGTATTATTTTGCTTAAGGTCACACAAAAACTATAAAGCTATTCAGCTTTTATTATTAAGATCACACAAAAATCATAAAATCAGTCAGCTTTTATGCCACAATTTCATCCCCTTTAAATTCCAGTTGTATTTCATACATAAATTTTATACTTCAGTCTTTGTGGGGACTGATGTCTGATTACTGTAATTAGATATTTAGACCTTCTACTCAAAGCTTATACCTCTTGCTGTTGAAAGGAGAAAAGTCATACTTAAGAACACTTCCTACAAACAAGAAGTATAAATAATTCATTCTGTGCTTCTGCGTTGAGGTATTCTAGGTAGACTATCAGGCTAGCATTTATGAAGCGCTCTGAACAGTTTTGCAGTCCGTAGGACTAAAAAGATGAATCAATCTTACACTGAACACATGAAAAAATATGAGTAAACTTTCTGCTATACCACCAGGTATCAATGAAACACCACCCTAGAAGGGTGGTAGAATACAGAAAGTGGTAGAAATAAAAGTATTTGGCTGAAATGGCAATTTTTACAAATGAGTCCAGAAAAGGACAAAAGGAAAACTCAGATACATTAGTGCTCCACCTCTCAAAGCAGAAGACCCACAGTGGCACTGTGGGCATCAATAGGAGTGAAAAAGTACCATTACAAGCTTGATATTGCAACAAGATCACATGATGCATTACTACAGCCATGTCTAAGAAATAACATATTACCATGTTACACCAATGCCATCACCTTCCTGCCCTTGATTGCCAAGATTTTTTTATTGGGTTTTCTTGGGCTGGAGATTTAGCCTATGATCTTATATACATGTAAATTTTTCAGCTGAATGTATTGTGTCCATGCACTGGGAAACCTTGACACCATTCGTGTTTGATTCAGTTACTTTGCAGCCTGCCTACCCTTTAGTCGTCAACTCATCCACCTGGCAACAGGGAAAGTGAAATACTCCCTACTGTACTAGCCACTGCATCTTGTTTAAACACCTCTGATTGAACTACCGGCAGCCTCAGAAAAAACATCAAATGTAAATCTCATTCTCACACCTTCTACCTTTGTCTTTCAACTGGTACTTCTCCCAGTCCTAATCCCAAAACAGAACTTCTTCCCTACATCACTGTCCATTTAGAAATGCCACTTTATACTGACTTCAACAGAAAGCAGATGTAATAGCCTCCTACATGATGAAGTAGCCATCTCTAATTATTAGGATCTTTTTACCTTTTCCACTATGTCTCCTTTCTACTTATTTTGACAATTTCTTGTATTTGCCAAAATTAGGCAGTAAAATGCAGCCAGAATAACATAATTTTTATTTCTCTAAGGCAACACAGAAATGTGTGTCACTCTACAAATATTAAGCAAAACCAGTAACAAATAACATAGGCCTGTGAATGCAGCCCTCATGAGTTTCATCTTTAGTAACATTTATTTGAGAACATACAGCACCATGCAAAAGAAGAAAGTTCAGCAGCTTGCACATATATACTGTTCAGTCCTTCTCATTAGGACTTGATTTAGAGGGTAAAGGAATATCAGCCAAGGTTATTTACATTTCAGCCAATTATCTAGATTTCTAAAGGTTTCTCATGAACTTCATTACACTTGTTCCCTCAAAACTTCTCAATTCTCTGTTGATCCCCTCTTCTCAGGTATGTTGTTTCCCATGTGGAAAAAAAATCTTTCCTTTACTGTATAGACTTCACAAGCCTCTGGACAGGTTAACCTTTAGGTCAGTGAAGGATGATGAAGAGGCTGCTGCCACTGTCTTGGGCTCTGGAGAGCAGCTCTTGGAAAACTATCTTATTTGCTCTCACAAAGCAATGACTTCTGCCCACAAAAGCAGCAACTACATTGAGGCTGGCTCAGTTCAAGCACAGCCAAGAGTAAATCTGGAGAGTGTTGACATTTTAAAGCATATTCACATCAGAGTTAACACATGGGCCAACCGTGATTACATGTACAGGTAGATACTCTTTAAAGTTGGGATTTCTGCTTAGCATGGTATTTACCTTTATGCAAAGAAAGCCCAACAGTTTCTACTTTATTTCAAACTTCTTTAAGCAAAGAACTAGTTCTTCCTTCCTCATTTGCCCCCTGTCCTGATACCCCTCTTTGCAGTTTTTTGTTTTATGTTTCTTTTTTAGTCCTGTCCCTTCAATTAAATAAATTTTAATAGAAATTTTTAAATTAATTCTTGTCTTGGTTTTGATTTATTTCTTCTATTCCATAGAGCTGTATAAACTTCAGCAAAGTGGTATAAAAATTGAGGCTTTAATGGAATCACTGCAATTTTGACTGAACAACACATACAGTACCACAGGGTCAGTGTGAGGCTGGAGTTCAAATTCCTTATGCATTTAGTGAATTCACACAGGCCAACATTGGCTTTACAAGCAGCCCAACATATCCACCGTGTGACAGATCAGCACATATGGAATATGGCAAACATTCTTTTCCCAGCAATTTTTCAGAATTTCTAGAAAACAGACAGTCCAACTAGGCAGCCAGGCCCCACAAATCTGGGAGAGTACCAGGAAAAGTGGAAGGTAGTGGAAAAACAGGAAAGTTACCAAGATAAACAAAAGTCCGCTTCTAACACTGGCGAGATTAGGTAAGAATTTAAAGCCCAAAAAAAGCACCTCAGCTTCTTGTTTCCAATTTTTCCTAGTTATGACTGCAGATACAAATGAGTACTACTTTACTACTATTTCCTAAATACTCATATGAAAATCTATTTTCATCTACCCATACCTGATAGGCCTGATATCATATTTACCAGTCATAGTTTAGCACAGCATACAGAAGTTTCTAGAATCAAGGTGACTTAAATAGCAATTTCTGCCACAAAATTCCTGTAAAGTAGCAGAAAAATGGAAATAAAATGAATGCTGCTTACAGAAGAAAGTAAAATAGTACAGAGAATGAAATTACAGCTGCAATTACCAGTTTTTGGAAGGCCACACTCTGCTCTGAAACAAACTCTTCCAGAGGCCAACTAAGACATGATTTCCTGCCTTGAAATTTTGGTCATGCAAAAGAATAACTGATATGTAAGCTTCATTGACCCAACTACATCTGATGTAGTTAGTATCATCGTTTTAGCTACTGCTTGATTTGGACCATTAGTCTTAAATATTTTATTAAATGTTTAAAATTATATAGAACAGGTGTACTCTGACTAAACATAAGTAGATTACTTAGCAGCCAACACCTGAAAACTGTAATATTTGAATAGCACAAACTATAATTCCAGTTAACTAGTCTTTACATTTGTGACAATCTTCCTCCAAGGAAAACATTCTTAGGCATGGTTTTTCTAATAAACCAGTCATTGTACTTTGCCACAGTCCTTTAACAAAGACTACACAAAAAACCTTAAAAAGCATTAAAAAACATGCAAAATACTTGTTTTCATCTGTGACGTGTATCCTATCTAAGGACTTCAGTTATAAATATGTGATGACAATTTAGCAGGCCTCTTATTATACCTGGCATAGTAACCAGATATTATGTGCTTCATCCCAAAAGTCAAAACCTATCTCAGTTATATAATCGGAGAAACCAAACCCAGGTCAGATTTTTTATCACTATAAATCATCATGTAAAAATTGTCCTCACAGCTTTTGTATGTGGAGGAAATTCAGAACAAAGCATAAAGACCAAAACCAAATTCTGCTTATTTAAAACAAGTGGAACATTATTGTTACTTTATGATACAATTGTTCTCAGCGAACCAGCCAGTTTTCAAATTGTGTGTTTCAACACACATATTATATACAGGTATAGTCACACGTCATATACAAACAACACATTTACCTTTTGTTGGTTATTATCTTGGATACATAACACTCAACCCCCACAAATTCAGAAAAAAATACGAAACCATCATCAGACCTTCTGACACTTTTATCTTCGTGGTTATCAAGATTAAAATTAGCTGGAAATTCTATTTTGTTTCCTTTTCCAGTGATTCAAAATCTTACTGATTTTGAGAGCTGCTATCAATACTATAAATTTCACTATTGAGACAGGTTAGGGCACAGGTAAACTTCAGATCTGCCACTGATCACATTCTCTTGCCTTACATGATAGCTAAGGAATGTTATCTTACACTATTCACTCCTTAGAACTAGAGAAGAACTTCTCACCCCCAATGCTGCTAATATTGCCTTGAGACATCCCAGGTTGTTTACATAAAAGCAGATTAAAACAATAATTCATTCTCATAACAATATTTTTCTACTCATGCAGCCAGTAAGAATTATGTGAACTGTATTTTCTAGCCAGTTGTTTTACCACCTTACAAAATGCTTTTTATTAGATGCATACCAAAATAAGTATTTATCCCTTCTCATATTCCTTCAAGAAGTACTATAACTTTTAACATCTTCCTTTATTTTGAAAGAAAGAAAGAAAATCTTGTTGAAGTACTGAAAAAAAAAAGTCTTTCAAATCTGGATACAACGTTAGCGGTGAAGATAGACGAAACTGATATAACTGAGGACAGATATAATTGAAGACTATTATTACTGAACACTGGCCCCAAGATACTTAAAAAAACCATGTAAATACATATAAAAACATCCAGCTTCCTTGGATAGCTGTGAATCAGGTAGATGAAGTAACAAACCCTGAAGCTTCTGTGCACACCATTACTCTGTGATTTCAGAGGCATTTTAGTATCTGGGAAAAAAGGTTTTTAGAATCATCCTGAAAAAAAAAAAATCTAGGAATACTTCTTGTATAGTAGATGAGCCCCACTAAAATCAGTGGATTTACTTGCTTGAGAGACTGGTAAGTCAAGATAAATTAGGGTGAGAATGATAGCTCTAAGGTTAAATAAAGGTTGACACCCAGGCTTCAGTAATGAATTTTTGTTGTTGCTTTATGAAACCTGCAAAGCTACATGGTATTTTCTTCCAACTTTTAAATCCATCTTTCCACAAAATATCACCACCTATCAAAACTCAGATTGCATAATAAAAATCTGATTTCCTAAAATGTATGAAGGGAACCTAACCTAACCTTAACTTTTGGGTTTCGGAGAAACTCTGAGCCATTTAACAGCAGTAAATCTAAGTGGGTTACTGCAAGTCTGGAAAGAGCAAACGACTAAACAAGAGACATAAAAAAGTCAATATCCCTAAAGTTACAGATCCTATTTATAATTCCAATCTGACTCTATATTTTTAAGCAGATGTAGCTAGCCAATATATTTGTAATTAGTCTGAGGTACACTGAATAGCAAATTTTCTCTGATGGACTCAATACCACATGCTCCCATACATGTCCAAAGTGGAGGGCACAATATAACCATTTTACAGAACTCTCAGGAATCAGACAGGAGCAGAATAAATCACTCTGTGAACAAGCTGTGTACCAGGCTTCATTAGTTATAATTACCCCCAAAATATGCTCAGCAGAATGCACACGTGTCATCTGGGAGTGACACACAATAGAGTGGGCAACTTATAAACTCTTCCAAGCACAGAAAGAGTCCATAAAACAACTGGCTTGTGCATTTGGATTCATGTGATAACACCTCCTATTGCATAAGCCACCAGATGACACAGATGGGGCAAATCCAAACAAGGAACATTTCTTTTGTATAGGCATTGGACTTCATTTGATGCCTATTCAACCAACAAGCTGAGAAAGCTGAGTATGAAACACTAGATCTTTGTCTTTTCCATTTCCCAGATTGTGCTACACTTGCTTAAAATAATAAAATGTATCATTTTAAATGACTTTCAGAAAAGAAACACAGTGCAACAAAATAAGACAGGATGTTAAATTTAACATACTTAGGCAAAAACACTTTTCCCCAAACTCCAACAATTTTTTTTTTTTTCTGGGACATTCCTCCTATTCTCACTATTTACTTCTTTCCATCCATATACCATCATTTTCCTGGTCATCTCATTAAAAGTTTTTCCCCATCTTTTCTGTAGTTTTCTATTATTGCCTGAAAAATACAGGTGTAAGTACTTGTTTGCTGTAATAAAAATGAGCTCTAGCTCAAAGGGAAACTAATATTCATATTCAGTTCACTGCACAGACTGATTTAATGGCAAATACAATGTTCTTGTTAAACATCTTCATATATGTCAGCATTTTAATATAAGCATGGAAATATATATTATTTGGATGTTACATGTGTAGGATAGTGCATGTATACACATACTGACAGGAATGTGCCTATGCCTATTTACTTTGTATTCAAGTGTATAAACACATGGAAATAGACTCACAGAAAAACACAGACAGATGTAGGTGCACACACTCAAAAAGTACCCTACACCTTTAGGTGGCATATTCAGAGCTTGTACCGTGTTACGTTTCTGATGTGCTGTTAAAGAACTATGTAACATCTCCACATCTACTTTTTTTAGCAACTTTCAAGAAAACACAGGAAGCAATTCCAAAATCTCTGACTGTGGAACATATTTAATTTAATATTTACCATGTGACACTGAGTTCTGTGAAACCACTCTTACTCACAAAATAGATACCTGGTTATTTTGACAGAGCGGAATCTAGCTGAAGTTCATAGACTTAGAGTGGTAACATGAACTGCCACAGAGAGAGCTGAGTATATCCACAATACCTAAGATCAATTAAGGTCTATTACAAATAGCATCCATTAACCTGTGATCTGTCAGGTCTGTGCATCTGTAACACTGTGTGGATGTAAGCAAGGACAAAATTTGTCCCACTTGGCCCCATTTCTGTGTAGTGCAACCAAGAGGTCAGCTTCAGCATTCAAGCATTCAACGCCAGCAAACTCCATAGAGTGCTCAAAGGCACAGTGGCAGCAATTTCCTATTTTTAAAAGATCAGAGAAGCAAAAACGATTTGTGAATGCTAGTGCTATAGTATTATTTGAAGTCACTGCCTTCTTTTCTTCTCATTTTATCCCCCTTTTTAAAGAAACAGATATTGAAACTATCCCAGCTAATAATTTCATTCTGACACTTGAGTTTAAAAGGTTAAGTTACTATCTGAAGAAAGGTAATCTGACTGCCTTTCATAGCAGCCTGCAAGCTCTGCAATCTGCATAGAGAGGGGCATTTGTCATCATTAGCTGAGCAGTGACAGCTGGCACCTAGGGTGTCCCAGATTTAAGAAGTGGCAAAGGCACTCTTTTGCCTTAAGTTGCCATCAAGTATAGCATGTTTCATAAGGAGTAATAGTTTCTTCTTGTTATAAAGCAAGAAATATCAGCAGTAAATGCATCTATATTTTTTTCAGCATGAAGAACTGGCTGATATACAATTAGCAGTTGCCCTTAGACAAGAAGACACCAGGGTTATTCTATGAGCAAATATCCAATTCATGTCATCTGAAAATAAGTACAATTGGCTTAAAATTAGGGCAGTGTATTTTCCTTCAGAGATATTTCAGACTGATTGATTTGTACATTTTATTTATGGACATGACAAATAGTGAATAAAATACAGTTTTTAACTAGAGGTATAGTACTTTCAGTCCAAGCTAGGACTGCCTAATTGCTTAAAACAGACAGGTTATTAGATATAAGGAAAAAAATAGTCCTACACTGGCATACAAGCTAATGCAGTACATTAATGCTCTGAAAGAATACTTGATAGAGCACTATTTTAATAGCAGCTTTAGAAACTTAAAGTATATTCTCATAGTGTATTTAATAGCTAAATTTGATGTAATATTTTTTTGAAAACAGTTTCATGAAATTTTGCAAATGTATTCATATTTAAGAGTGTATTTAATAAATGGAATGGGTTAGAAGTCTATGAAAAAGGCTGTTTTCAGTCCACCATCAATAATAATAATCCAATCTATGAAAGACTGAATAAATGGTTTATAAACATTAAGAGATCCTGACTTGGTTGTTTTTACAAAAACAAAATACAAAACTAAAAATTAATATACCTTGACATGAAACAAACAAACAAAAACCCAGCAAAACAACTAGCTAACACGAACAAAATAAAATTTAAAAAAGCAAACACAAAAAAAACCCTCATTTTTCCACAGTCTCTCAAGTTTGGAAACAAAATCCATAATGCTAGATTTTGCATTATTATGTAAAATAGTTTTTCACAAATAAAACTAATTTTTGTGTTAATGTAAAATCTATGCAAATACATGCAGTCATTTATCAGGGAAGCTGACAAGCATTCCATATTGGAAAGGGAAAATGAAACTGCCTCAAGAATAGAGGCAATTAATTATTTCTGTATTTTCTCTTCCTCTGTCTTGAGGCACAGAAGTTATCCATCCAGTTAAAACAGCAAATGAAATAAAGAGATTTTTTTTTTTATTTAAACACATATGGCTTTTGCCTGCAATACTGATCACCACAAGGTCTACAGATGCCCGTGGCTAAATTGTACACTGGCAGATGCACACAAGGGAAAGCTGTGTTAATGCAGCGTGGTGAACAAAACAAATGAAGAACTGAATTTTGGGGGTGGGGATAGAGAGCACTTTTTTCACCATGTTGAGATACAGTTTTGCCCACAAAGGGTGGATTAGATTAGCCATAGATTTAGCAAAAAAAAAAAGTTTCTTCTCATCCCCTATGTCAGAAATCTGAATATACATACAGAAGAAAACATACATGTAGATCCATGCAGTTTTCTAATGCACAGATTATAAATAATGGGCTTGCCAAGATAAATGGTTATATTATTTCATCTTTACAATTAAGGACTAATAATACATAATGAATGTACTCACAGCATAAAATGAGAAAACTGTTGTCCAACATACTTGCTGTCATCTTTTGCCTATTTAAAGAAGCCATGTATTGAAGTGTAGGTGAAAATGGCAAGCGTTATGGCACAGCCTAGCATATGCCATATACTCATCTGTTCTTCAGAGGACTAGTAAGAATTCTGCACTTATTAATTGTTCCTTTTAATAAGGTTATCTAAAAATTGAAGTGAAAATTGAAGCCAGTTTATTCCTGGAAATGATTTGCAAAAGAAAACAAGAAATAGAAATGATAAAATATTTACTGAAAATAAGATAGAACCATGTTGATCACAGTAACTTCTCTTTTAGTAGGCCTGTACACACTGCATAACCCCATTAAAATCAATATTGACCTTAAAAAAAATGTAAAACCCCAAAATTTTTTCCTTTAATTTTACAAAAAAAATAGTTTTTATCAACTAAACCAGTAAATAAATAAGACTCATAAATGTGAAGTCCTAAAGATATCTCCATTGCCTTATCTAAAATTAAGGAGTCTTAAGAGACAACACTGTCCCTACCCTAACAGCTACACTGTAAATTTTTATCTTCTTTTCAATGGCAGTAATATATTATAAATTATAACTGCGTAAAAGGCAAAATCTATTTCAACTATCAAGAAAATTTGATAGCAATATTCCTTTTAGATAAACAGATATTTCCACAATCTAATATTTCTCTTTCAACAATTTGATTGGATATTTATGAAATTATAAGACTACATGCTACTTCTATAGCCCTTCTCATTTCAGGGACACCAGCACTATGCCACAAAGAATCCACTTCTTTATATTCCATCCTAGAGCTGGCCTAAAAACTAGCAGGAAAAAGTAGGAAGGAGAGTAGGTGATGTAGGTTAAATTTTTGAATTCAAGTAAGAGGGCAACTGAAGTGATTTGCTGCTCCTAATAAGAAGCTCAGATTTCCCCTAGACAAAATATTATGTTCTATAATGACAATGTTCCACCAGTAAAAAAAAAAAAAAAGTTCAGAGTGGTGGTGGGAAAATATTTTATAGGCCAAAAGATGTAACTATCATGTTTTTTCCTGAGAAGATCTCACCTACTCTTCCTTAAATAATAAGTTCATTGACATGTTTCTATTACAGTTATACTTAGGATAATTTTAGGAACAATAAGTATTCTTAGCGAGTAGGTTGCTTATATTTAAGAATGCTAAAAGCCTCTGTAGCTTTAGGGAGTTTAGAAATAGTCCTGAATATGTGAAAGTAGATGAAAAAAAATAGTTTTAATGGAGCTTCTGAAAGCACAATCGTTCATTGGTTTCTCTGAAAAAGCTCACCCTCCTCAGAAGGGTTTTAGAGTGTACTAGGGAGGCATTTTTGTGAGACCATGTTGTTAAAATATGGGCAAAACAGCAATGTCCTATCTCAAGAAGCTATTTTAACACTATGGCTAAAGCACAATGAAAGTATTAGGGAAGTGCTGCTTGACAGAAGTGTAGATATTTCGGCCAAAAATGTATTTCCTCACCAATGCATGCATTCGATACATTAGAAATTTTAGAGGCTCATTCTATCTCATCCTCTTCAAATGTTAACCTCCAAGTGTTTTGGCCCTGATCCTGCCCATGATGTCACAGGTGCTTTTAGGCTCACAGTGAAGTGCACGGGCAGTTATTTGAAGGATCAGGGCCTTCACAAGGTTCAACGAAACATATTAATCACTTACAACCAGCTCACTCAACTCCTCCCTTCACCATTATTTGGAAAGAAAATATTGGAGAGCTATACAGTACATTAAAACTAGAAGTCTGCATGGAAATATGTTAGGTATGTCCTTTCATAGCTAAATCAAGATGAAATGAGTTACACAGGTAATTTACCGTACTCATGTAATTGTAAAAAGAGAGGGCAAAGTTTCATTTTGAGTTGGAGGGACATAAGATGATCAAAGTATTGGCAGCATGAAAATTAGCAATAAACTCACATTATGACCAAAAGTATACAAGAAAAAAAAAAAAAAGGTGCTTACTTATGACTTCCTACTGGCCAGTGTTCAAAGGTGTTAATCAATGTCTGCTGCTAATTTCAGTATCTTCAGCAGCTACTGACAAGACGATGTAGTTTAGTTTGTTAGTCAGTATGAAACCAGCTTACAGAAAAGCACCAGCCACCAAAATAAGACATATTCAAGACATACCCCCCTCCCATTTTGACTGGGCTAAAAAAATGCTGAGTAACTCCTAAGACATAGCATGTTGTGTGATGCCATAATTTATGTCATGATGCATTTCAAATGCTCCCATACTTCAATTTCAACTTACATTTTCTAACACTCTAGTCTTCTCTCATATTCCAGGGCCAAAGTTACCAAGGGGAAAGATTAGTTTAGACGTGAAGTCTTCAGAAGCTGCTCATCCAACACATACAGCTTTATTTTCAAGGGCAACGCTCAATATTTTCAGTCACTTAATCATATACGGCAATAGAGAGTAATGAGAGTTCTGCGGTGTTGGATGACCCACTGCAGATGTAGTAGATTAAAAGGTGCTAATCCCCACTGATTCTGCACTCCTCTAGCAGTTTAACAAAAAAAACAACAAAAAAAACCCAAACCAAAACAAAAAACAACAACAACAAAAAAACCCAACAACAACAACAAAAAAATTCTCCAAGCTAGAGGTCTTTAAAAAAAAACAAAACTAACCCAAATGTTGGACTACTTAAATAAAATGCTGTACTATAAGGAATGTCTGGATTTGGGGAAGCTGATGGATAAGTGAACCAAATGAATAATTCAATGCATTTTTTTTCCTGCTTACATGTTTCTGCAGTTCTAGACAAAATCACAGTCGTGCAAGCTCCATGTTTACTTTTGAGACATAACATTTTAGAGAAAGCAAATCAATTACTGTTTTTTCCCTTAACAGATTGCAGATTAGAGGAATTTAAAGCATTAACAGTTCATCCATAAGACCTAGGATGACCAAATCCAACAGTAATGCAAACTCTCTTCATGTCTTTCTTTCATTTTTAATAGGAAGCAAATACATACACGTTAGGTTTAACACTAATGAATGCTACTTGTGTACTGCAAAAGCAACTATGTCATAATTTCTCAAAAAAAAATTTTAAAATTGCAGAAAACCGTTCACAACAGAGGAAAGATGCTTGTGTACCAAAATATGCAGAATTTGATGCCCGCAAGTAATAGCAAAGAAGTGTATAAATTTATTAAAATTGCAGTTTTGCAAAAATTATCGCAACTTACATTTAAACTTTTCATTTGTTCCTAAATTTCAAATTGGAGGCAAGAAGTTAACAACAAAATAAGAATACAGAAAATTGAAGGTACCGTCAACTTCTATCACACACAAAAAAAAGATGCTGCCTATTTTATAAAATGTGACACAAATAGCAAACCCAGCACAAATATCTGTCTTTAGTTTTCTTACTTGAAAAAAAAAAAGTGAATTTATTGTTGCTGGCAGGATGATATGGATGAAATAACCAGGAAGAATTGAGGGGGGAAGGGGAGAAAGAGAAGCCAAGAAATCAGATACATTCAATGAGCCTTCAAACTCACTTCAGCAGTAGGGATAAATAATTTAATCAACTCAGCTTCATTTTTTTTTCTTCCTATTTCCCTAGTGCAATTGGCAGATATTAAAAAATAAAACTTTAAAATTCATGAGCAGTTGTGTGTGGAAGAACTATAACTATATAATAAAAATATAAAGTGATATCCATGCAAGCCCTTTGTGTAGATATGCATCTGCATGTGCATTTTAACTCACACTTTTCACCATATGAAAAAGAAAGTATTAGTTAAATTTATATGAATGACAACTATTTTTTTTTTCTCAAATTGCAATTTGGGGATGTGGGCGAATACAAAGATTTTCAACACCATTTGGCTTTTTGGCTAACATGAGCACTACATGACAAGGCAATGTAGTTTGAGAGATTTGAAATAACAACCAGAGCTCAACAAATACTTACCCCCTAATTATATACCCCCTAATTATTATATAATTATAGTACCCCTAACTGGGGGAAATATCTGGAAAATAGCAATTTGGTAAAAGTCACCTATATCATACGGTATCATTATCATGACAAATGATCAATCATCATTTTAATGAAGTGACTTTAATCCCGATTTTCCAAAACAACTTAATACACAATAAACCCAGTAGAAATAAAATTAATTGCTGGAAAGGTGTTCCTTTTGTTGTTTACCAAGGACACACTAACAACTAAGAGAAAATTAAATGCAGTAAGTGGTCATAAGCTTTGAAAAATATATATATTTTTATATCATATATAGTAATATAGATAATAATTTTTGACGTCTAAACCAAGCTGACTTCTTGTCATGTTAAACGATTGGGTCACTTCACCAGTCACATTTCAGTGGTGTCCGTGATGCCTAAATATACAAATTTTTAAACTATTAAATGTTTGGTGTGTGAAACGAAATGATGGAGTGGAGTTAATAGTGACCTTCAGTGTTAAACATCATCCAGTCAAGCCTAAATCTAATACTTCTCATAGCCACCGAGATACAATAAATACGTATAACATTCATTACTTGATATCATAGCTTAATCTTAGCACTTCACATTGAAAACTCTGATTTAGCATCTAAGACGTAATTTTTGTTTAAATTACTTTTGCCGCGTTATGAATGTTATGACTTCTGACAGCTTAAAGGTACGACCTTTCCACTTTTGCCTTTGGCAGCTGGAATTGCCAAGCCAAGACCCAGGGGGCAAAAATAAGCAAAACGTGGACCGGAACATCCCCATCGCTAAAGTGCAGCTGTGAGGCTCCTGCATCTCTGGGAAGCTGAGGGGTGCCCCCACCGCAGGAAAGGGCTGTTCCCTCGGCGGAAAGGGAGGAAGGGACAACCTTTTGTCCGCCCGCTGTAACTTTCGGTTTTACTCGGCGCTGGTCTGTGACCTTGCGAGAAAGCGGCTTTTTGACATTTTCATCCCAAAGAAGCCGCCCCCGACACGGCAGCGCCGGCGGTTCCCGCTCCGGACGGCTCCGGGACCAGCGGCCTCCGCCCGGAGCGGGA